>JAUMHM010000079.1:3915623-3933014 GCA_032362435.1 Melikaiella ostensackeni
TTTGAAGAGAATGAAAGTAAAAGTTCATAGTCAAATTAGTAAACCCGACAAAAACTTCTTGGCGTATGGTAGCAAGACTCCATTGGAAGTAAAGGGTTCATTTAAAGCCATGCTCGAATTAAATGGAAAAAAGGATGAAACTACTTTTTACGTTATTAAAGGAGGACCAAGAGATTTATTAGGCAGGGAAACAGCAATTCGTTTGGGAATCCTGAAAATATGCGTGGATGTGAATCAAATAGTAAAGGGAACATTCCCTAAGTTCAAGGATATTTTAATAGGAATCCCCATTAACGACTCCATACAACCAGTTTTGCAGCTTTGCCGGAGAATACCAATTCCACTAGAAGAAAAAGTTGAGAAAAAAATTAAGGAGTTGTTGGAATGCGACATAATCGAGGAAGTGAAAAAACCTTCAAAGTGGGTATCGCCTTTTGTACCAATATTAAACGAAAATGGAGAATTACGACTGTGTGTGGACATGAGACGTGCAAATGCTGCAATTATACGAGAAAACCACCCGTTGCCCTCCATGGACCAACTGCTACCTAATATAAAGAAAGCTAAATATTTTAGCAAACTGGACCTAAAAAATGGTTTCCACCAAGAGGAGATTCACTCGAAATCTAGGCACATAACGACATTTATAACATCAACAGGTCTAAATCAGTTTAAAAGATTAATGTTTGGTATATCCTGTGCACGTGAGCTTTTCCAGAAGATTCTCGAAAGAATGATAAACTGTGAGGGAGTCATTCACTTTATTGACGATATTCTGGTTTTCGGGATCGATGAAAAAGAGCACGACACGAGGCTACAAAAAGTACTAGAAGTACTAACAGAAAACAACGTATTACTGAACCAAGATGAATGTACATATAAAGTGGAGAAGATCCCATTCTTGGGACATGAGCTAACTGCTAAGGGAATCAAACGATTGGATAAACATACCAAAAGAATAGACAAGTTTCGAGTTCCAGGGACTGTAGAAGAGCTGCAAAGTTTTTTAGGGTTGGTCAATTACATCAGCAAATGGATTCCAAATTTAGTCACGATGACAGAATCACTAAAAGAGCTTTCAAGAAAAAAAATTGGAAGGAACACAAACCTATGGAAGTTTTGGTCTGAAAAACAGGATGACGCATTCACTCAACTGAAAGAAACTCTAATTGAAATACAATCACTAGGATATTACGACGTTCGAGATAGGACTCAAGTGATTGCGGATGCAAACCCAGTTGGTCTTGGGGCCGTATTAATACAAATTGACTCAAATGTAACTAGAATCATCGCTTTCGGAAACAGGACGTTGACAGCTGTTGAACGCAGATTTAGCCAAACTGAGAAAGAAGCGTTGTCAATAGTCTGGGGCGTAGAACATTTCGACATTTTCCTGTTTGGAAAAGTATTTGATCTTATAACCGATCATAAACCACTGGAAATAATTTTCGGTCCCAAATCTAAACCCTATGTGCGAATCGAAAGATGGAATTTACGATTACAGTCGTACAAGTATAACATAATCTACAATCCTGGAAAAACGAACATAGTTGATCCCTTGTCACGATTGTGTGAATACCCAAATACTCCACCAACTGGAGAGGACAGATATGTGCACCAGATTGTAGAACAGTCAAGACTATTGACAATAACCATGAAGGACACCATCAAATTCTCGAAAAACGATCTTGAAATTAGCAACGTAAGGAAAGGAATCTATTATCAGGATTGGAACGAGCCGGTGAAAGGATACCGGATTTTTGAAAACGAACTATACCCGAATTTACCCTTTAGCGATTTTAAGTTCTCGCCGCTGCGGATGCTGTCTGTTATATAGTATCCGGTAAATATCAAGTTCATATCCGTACCGAATTTCAAGCATTATTGCTGCATTGACATTTAAAAAAACAAATCTTAAAAAATTTTGAACCACAGCTGCTAACTTCATTTTATTTTAGTCGTCAAATAGCCGAGAAAATGTTTGGTAATAAAAATACGAGATGTCAGATAAAAATAAAACGAAAAAGTGCCTTCTTATAATATCTTGGATTATCAAGCGGTCGAAATTTTAGTGAGAGGACGAAAACAGAATCGACAAAAAGTGCTAACAGTCGTACCCTCATTTTGGGTTAAGTACGATGAGCAAAAAAAAAATTGTTTTTAAAAATTTTTACCATCTCCACACATGAGAGAAAATGAGGAGATTTTGGAAAATCTCGTTTGAAGTAGCAAGGAACATACTCTAGAAGATTGGCCTATGCACCGAGTGATTTTTAAAGGTCAAGCAAGTATGTTGATTTTTAAGACTATTTCATTATTTTACTAAGTACTTCTCTCACAATGGATGATATTGTATAAAATGCATTTTCAACTTTGAAATGTATTTAAATACGTAGAAAGTTATGAACAAGCAGTGAATAAATAAGAGAGCTTAAAAGAGAAAGCTTGGTCTCACACAAAAGACTTAGAGGTTGAACCGGAAGTCAAATAAAAAATATGATCGAAGCGTATCAATCCAAGAAGACTTTCATTTATTTATCGACACTGAAGGAAATTATGACAGTTCCATTATTAAATCGAAACTTACATCAGACTGTATCAGATTGTAAACCAATGTAGAAACAAATACTGTTTGCATTATCCTGAATTGTTAATATTAAAATACAATAGGGCTACGAATGTAAATTACATCTATCATTTTTTTAAAGCAGCATCACCGAGCACCTCAAAAACTATGCTAAATTCGACAAATACTAGTTCAAATTCTTCCCAAGATTGTAATTTGAGAGTTTGCTGTATATTATTTTCTACAAATCCATTCTCGATTCATGTCAGTTTATTGTGTATAATTTTCAGTTACTTTTTCATGTTTTTTACGTTCCAAATATCAATATGTAAAAAAAACTTGAAATATTTTCGAAATAATTGTATAATATAGAAACTGAAGAAGACTTTGATAAAAATTCTATGGCAGGCGAGGCAGCTGACACAACTGATGCTACAGTACCAAAAGATGGACTGCCATTGTGTAATTTTAATTCCTTTATATTAATAAGACTGCTTAAGGGCATGTCTAACAGGAGTCACGTGGCCAAACTAATGCTCGATTTTTAATCATTACTTTTGGAACGATTTACTCTTTTAGTAAATAAAATATCGCTCTGAAACTTTGGGAAACGCAAAAAAAAAACAGTAACTCACGTTTGTGTACATCATTTGGGTGGAAAGTTGTAAAAAAATTTTCTTGAAAACATCCAAACTGGAGCAACGTCAGAATTTTTCTTCAAACAACTTATATCCACACGAAATGAGGTATCGAGTTGAAATTTTCGGAAATGACATAAACGGCACTGAGGAATGTTTTTATGGTCCTAATTATTTGCACTTGAAAAAAAAATTTAATAAAAAACTGAATTTAAAGAATTACCGACCGCGCTGTCGAAACCGTGAACAGCATTCCATTCCCGCAACCGATTTTTCTTGCGGTTAGGATGAATTAGGATCCTCATGTCAGCCCGAGACTTGTCACTTACTGTCATCATGAACTTCGTTATGTAGGCCGTCGCACGTTCGGTAATGCTCCAAATTTAATTTTTCATTAAAAAATTTTTTTTTCATCTGCAAATAATTAGGACCATAAAACGTTTCTCAGTGCCGTTTATGTCATTTTCGAAAATTTCAACTCGATATTTAATTTCGTGTGGATATAAGTTGTTTGAAAAAAAATTCTTACGTTGCGCCAGTTTTAATTTTTTCGAGAAATTTTTTTTACAAACTTCCACCCAAATGATGTTTACAAACGTAACTTGCTGTTTCCTAGTGCATTTTCCAAACTTACAGAGCGATATTTTATTCACAGAAAGAGTAAATCGTTCCAAAAATGAAGATTAAAAATCGAGCATTAGTGAGAAATACCGGCCCAATTTCTGAATTTTTAACATTGTTATGATTCAACTTTAACTCCTATCATCTTCTATAAAAATGTTAAAAATTTCAATGTTGCATAAAATGAAGCTGAAAAACTTTTTTTTGAAATAAACCCAAAAACGGTACAAAATGTTGACTGGTTTTCGAATTATCATAAGTATATAGAGGCGTGCCCAAGATGAAAATCGTTTGGTCTAGCGGCGACTGCAGTAATCTGTCTCTATTTTCCGGCCATTCACAATCACCCAACTAACAAGACAATGATGGATTATCAAATGAAAGCTCAGAACTCAAATGCATTACGAATATCGGTAAAGGTAAGCTGGTGTAAACTGATTAAATCTGGAAATTTTCCTATGTACTTTTACCGAGGTTCTAGTGGTTTGGATACCACCTTAAGCTCTACGTCCCCACACCATACACTTGGCTGCAACCCAGTCCGTAAACGGTGGGGTAAAAAGGAAAACAAGCTACCCAATATGTCATATTAGGCATACTACTCCCATCAGATTACTTGACTACATTATAAAATGCATTCGTGACTGACGATATATACCGGGACAGACCCTTGAAGAAATGTTCGCACCAAAATCCAACTTAAGAAAAGAGAATGCCTTTTCATATTAGGCTGTAAACATCCTAAGTCTGAAGTTTTTTTTACTACAATTTCCTTGAAAAATGCCCTAATTTTCAAAGTGCCTTCGACATATTGGGCTTTAACCCTCTTAAGACTGGGTTTTCTTTTGAAATTTCCTTCCAATATTCTTTAAAAAATATTATAAATGTATTCATGTATGTAAGAAAAATATTTTATTGATACAGAATCCAACTTGAAGCCATCAGGACTTCCAAATGAAAAACCTCAAATAATTAGCCAATTAAAACTTTAAGGTAACGATGTCATATCTGATGACCAAGCAATCCTCATTTGGGAACAAACCTGAGTCGACTCGGGACCGAGGACCTATAAGTTCTGTAGAATATAGAGAAATTATAAAAGCTCTGGAGAACGATAGTCAAGAACAGAATAGAATTGAAAGAAAAACAATAGCTCTCACGTAAATATGTACAAGCAGTAGGCGTTATGCCAAGGGCTATGCGATTTCATGAGTTCGTGGAGAAATATGGCATCAGCACTTCAATGACTGACATCAACGAATTTTATTATTTCGATAATCAACTAGCGGAAGATGCAGAAATGCACCGTGACTCAGTGAGTGTTGACTACAAATATGAATTACTTGTGACATATTGCCAACGAAAAGAGCCCAATAGTCCTGACAAGTTTATGAATAAGAATATATGGAACATCTTCGAAATTCAAAGCACAAAAACCGGAACATGAAAATAATAGAGTAAGATGTCTTTTTCTTCGTTTTGAAGGATATTAACATTATTTAATTTTACATCATTCAAAACTAAGAAAATGGCATTAACTGGCAAGTAGCCATAACTGTTACT
The DNA here is from genome assembly GCA_032362435.1 of Melikaiella ostensackeni. NCBI lineage: Eukaryota > Metazoa > Arthropoda > Insecta > Hymenoptera > Cynipidae > Melikaiella > Melikaiella ostensackeni. The sequence continues at coordinate 3,921,012 of JAUMHM010000079.1, forward strand.
CTCATCCTGCTAAAAGCTTGAGTATAGATTAAAACAAAGAACCCAAAATTGCGAATTTCGACCCTCGCTTTCAAAAGTACTAATTGCTTCTAGACTACGTGGGGTCTTTTTCTAATTTTTTTGACGATCGTATACACACTTCAATTCCTGTAGATAGTCGTATTATATTCTGCTTTAAAAATCGTAAAATTAGGGACATAACATCTGTTAGGGAAAGATGGAAACTTTGATTATATTCTTTCTATAGCAGGTAATTATATTTTTATGTGTTTCCACAAATAATATGACACGACTGAATAGTAACAATTATTTTAAATATTGTAGGTTTACTTGTATATTTTTATATCCATTCTACATTGTTGCTTATACTTTCAGATGCTCGAAGTCAGGGAAATGTATCGGACCAAATTATTTATGAAGCTCACTGCATCACAATCCACAACGCGGAAGACTGGAATGTGTACAGATGATCAGGAAAAAAATAAATTGCGCCTAATTTCAATTTTCCATAAAATAAAATAAAAATGTTTTTTACCCAAAATTGAACTGCTGAACCGCTGTGATCCCTTGCATTCAATTGAATAAAATAAATGTAGAATCTAAGACGTATATTACTGCTCCAGTTTAACATATGTATACTTCTCCTCGTAATATTTTGTAATATCCATTAATACCCCTCGTGTTTTGGTTATGTAGTATAAATTCTAGTGAAAATTTTTTGGTTAATTTGGTATGAAAATATCGTTACCAAAATTGTATTACTAGCAGGGTTGGAAAACAAAAATGTAAAAACAGAACTCCTGTTATCTACGTGATGCAAGTGGCAACGGTGGGTTCTTTAGAAGTTCCATGTTATTGAAGTTCCTCAAAGAGTATGATGAAACAGTGTCATCACTAACCTCTAGTGCTCTAGAGCTGCACATAGCATCGTAGGCGAATTAGAAATTTCATAGTATCGAAATTACTTGATTTTCGATTTTTCTCTACCATGATCAACTTGATATTAACCTCCTGGTCAACACTTCAAACATCGTCTATGTATTACCCAATAAAGTATTATGAAACAGCATAATTAAGTACATTTGTTGTCCAGATGCTGCATGTAGCATCGTAAATAACATCAAAGTTTCTTAGACACGAAATTCCCCAAAAAGTTTGATGAAACAGCATCATCGGGGACCTCTATTGTCCAAGTATTGCAAGTGGCGCCGCAGGTAACTTGGGAGGTCCAGCCGTCTATAGCATTGCAATATCCCTAGCAAGTTTGAAGAAACAGCATCATCGGGTCCCTCCGTTGTTCTAGAGCTGCAACTCAGAAGTTTCATAAAATCGAAATTCCCCGGAAAAGTACCATGAAAGGTAGTCATCCGGAACCTTTGTTGTCCTGGTGCTGCCACGAGCGTCGTGAGCAACTAGAACTTCCATAACATCGATATTTCCCGGGAAGGTTCCATGAAAGATCGTCATCGGAAACCTCTGTTATCCTGGTGCTGCCACAAGCGTCATAAGTCACTAGAAGTTCCATAGCATCAAAATTTCAAAGGAAGTCAGATGAAACCATTTCACGATTGACCTGGTTATATTCTTTTTGCCTCCGTGATATGTGAGATATGAAATTTACACATAGCATCCACATTCCTTGAAAAAGTTATTTCTAACAGCGGGACCTGTGCTAATGCACATGCAGATCATGCATCAATATGTTTTTTGGGTCGCTGAATCAGAATCTGGTGTCGGATTTGCTCCCCGAGGTTAGGTTTTTGGGAAAATTAGCCTTATTGGCCATTTATTAGAAAAAACATAGGATGCGAACCTGACTTTGTAGAAAATTCTCGCAACTAGTCATAATTGGTCCAAGTCCTTTTGGAAAATTTCTTCTAGTTCTTTTTTATTTATAATGTGTTCACTTAAGGTTTACATGAGTTCTGTCTCTTACAATTTACCACTATATACATATTTGAATATATCTTATCCTTACTGTTTACAATTATTTACATAAATTCTTATATCTAAATCCTTATTCTTGTTTCTTATGATAACAGAATGTTTTGATATACGGGCGAATGAGTGAGCGAGCTGACGAAAACGAGAGAGCAAGAGAGCGAGCGGGAGCGCATACGCATCCTAATCTACTGATACTGTTACATAACCATTACTTACAAATCTTTAGGTTCTAAGCGACTTCTTTTTCTTTTTCTTCCACTTCTCTTCTACCTCAACCTTGCCATTTTCACAATTAGTGTTTCATTCTTTCCCCTAAAATTCGTTCATCCTCTCCTCACCCAATCTCTCCTCCCCTAAAATCTTTACCACATTTTCTTGCCAGTTACCTTTATCTTGAATTCCTCTTATACATCCTTTCCATACATACTCCCATGTTACCTCTTCTTATTCACATTTACTGCACTTTCTGTTCTTCTATTCCCAATACATCCAATACAATCTTGCTGTTCTTGTCCATCTTCTCTCTCCCCATCCTGTCTCTAAATACTTTAGCACTCCTTTCTTTCTTATCATCTTATACCATTTATTATCTTTTGATTTCTCAATCATCCCCCATGTTTCTATTAATTGTCTTACCCTGTCTTTTTTCTTCAATTCTTCATAGTCTACTTAAGTCTCACCTTTTATATCTCTATTCGTAAAGAACTCTCTTCTTTTTTCTTCCATTTCGTTAATTATATTGACCTCCCTCTCCTCTCTTCTACCCCCCTCAAACACTTTTTCGCTATCTCCCCTCCTTTTCCTTTCCATAGCTTCCCTTCGAATTCCCATGCCCTCTTTTCTGCTCTAGTACTTAATTGATCCCTTTTTGCTGCTTCTCCCACCATATATTCAGGTGTCTTTCAGTTTACCCCTAGTCGCCACCTTATTCAGCCTTCTTGTAGTCTCGCTATCTCTTTCTTCTCCTTTCATCCCCATATCTTTGCTCCTTATCCTAATATCGGTCATACTAGCGTATTAAACAAGCACATTCTCATTCTCCAATTTTTTTAATAACCTTCTTTTTCCTATTCTGCAAATCTGTTTCACTACCTCTGCCGCTTTTTTATATATGAACTCTATGATCTACTTTCCAAACCTCGTCATTCGTCCTAGCCTTTCCTGCCTCTTCTTTGAATCTTTCATTTTCCTCCTCCTTTTTCACCACACATCTCAGTATATTCCTTCTCTTCTCTGCTACATTTTTCCCTACTACTTTTCCCTTTCTCCATTTCTTAAATTTCTTTCTCACTTCCTTTTTCTCCTCTTCACATTCCTCATCCCATTGATTTCTAAACTCCTCATCCACTACACTTTTTTTTGCCTGTGCCCTCTGATACTCTTTTAATCTTTCCTGTCATTATATTCATCTCTTTGCTTACATTTCGCTCTCTCATTTTTATGTTCCGTACCTTTTCGTCAAATTTTTCTGTTCCTTCTATTGCCCAATCTCCTTCCCCTGTTCTTTTTACCTTTACTTCCTTTTCATCCTCATTTTTATTACTCTTTTCACCTTTTAATGACAGTTTTATGCAGAAGTGATTCGAATCTATATAGTCTCCTACCTCTAGTTTCTTGACCTTCTGTCTTACCTCATCGTTCCCATTCCCTTCCTCCTCTATCTCCTGTTCTCGTATTACAATCTCCCCCTATTAAAAGCTTTATCCCTTCTTTATTTTCTTCCATCAGTTTTTGTATCTCCTCAGATTTCTCCTGCATATCTCTGTTTACATATACCCCCACTATCTAGCGAGACTCTCGCCTCCGTCATTACTACAACGTCTCTTTGTTCTAACTTTCTCATGATTTCTCCATCCTTCCTTCCCAAGCCTGCTACATTCCAGTAGCATATCTTCTATTCTAACCTTCTTTCATTGCTCGTCTTTTTTTGTTTTCTACTATTTCTTATTTTCCTCTTCCATTAATTTCTCTCCCAGTTTTATTGTACAATACTTCTAACCCTACTCTTGAAATTACTCACTGGAAAACTCTAAATCTTTAATTTTCCAACACTTCATCTTAAAATTTTTCTTTTGTTCTCTCTTTTATTTCTTCCTATACACATAATTTCCCTCATTATCATTGTTTTACTGTTCACACGAGCCTGTAACTATTCAATTGTCTTAAAAGTATATTAATCTGATACTGAGGTTCACACTACACTCGAACTCTGATATAGTCCCATCCAGTTTAAGTCTTCCTAGAACTGCTGGCCCCCGCAGTTTCTCAGCGGGCAGGGAGCAGCGGGGAGTGTAAACAGTGCGTCGCCATCAGTAGCGGAATGATAAAAGGGGGAAGTACCGCAGCGAATAATTCCATCAGCTGTCAGCACATGTGTCAGTTCTTTTTTAGTGTTAAGCGAGTTCACACGGCCCTGACAGTTTACGTTTCGAGAGATCTGGTTTAGGGGCAAGGTCAGTGCGAAGCAACTCCCGAAACTGTCCTTATATTGGAGTTCAAGTGTATTTATTTAGATTATAGGTTTAGTTTTAAGTTTAAACTTGTCTCTACCGATCAGTGCTTGCACAATTATGTAATGAACATGTATTCTTCTGTTCCTTAGATGGCAATCCATCTCTAGGGAATTTTCTATAATAAATACAAATACAAATACTCACTCTATCTCTACTTTCGCATCTATCCTTTTTTGCACTCCTTCCACTCCTTCTTTTACTTCCTTCCCCTCTAACCTTGGACGTTTCCTCTCTCTTCCAGTTTGAGCTTTCTACCTTCTCTGTCGTACTTTCCAAGCCTTCTACCTTCTTATTATGCTCTTCCTTTTTTTATAGTCTTTGTTCTAAAGTCTGCATCCTTCTTTCCAAAATTTTTCGGACTTTTTCCCATTTCCTTATCTCTTTTCCAAGCTCTGCCATTTCCTTCTTAATTTCTTGTTTGCTTTCCTCTCCCCCTTCCTCATGCCTCTTTCCCCTCATCTCTATTACCTCGATCATCATCCTGCGCATTTATTTCAAATATAAATATTTGTTTTCTATGGGCCCTCTATTTTTAACCATTTCTTCTTCTATCCCCTTATCTTTTGCATCCTTCGTTCCATCCCTGTCCTTTTTCAGTGGAGATATTATCAACATCCTCGGACTTTCAAGATCGATCCTACTTCTTTCTTAGTCTCACTGTCTCTTCTCTCTTCCTATTTATAAATCCCTCTATCGAACACAAACTCTTCGTCCGTAATCTCTCCTTTTCTATCGTTATTCTGTACTTTCCCCTTGCCTTCCTCTCTTTTTTCTCGCCTTTCTGCGTATCAAATACTTCCTGATCTGAATCCCTTCTCTCTTTACTGTCTTTCTCCCCGTTTACTCTTAAGCCGATTCAAAGTTACCCGCCTTCCTTTCTTCCCTGTCTGCATCGAACGCCGTATCTTACGTATACTCTACGCAACGTTGCTACTCCACCTTGCTACCGCACCTTACTCAGACTTTCTATTCTATCCCACCTGACCTGGTTCCGAGCTTCTCTCCCTCAACCCTGCACCTCACGCCACCTAAACCAACCTCAATCCCAAAAACTATCACTAACCTCTTCACTTCCTTTATTTTTAACAGACAATCTTCCACTTGTCACGTCCCGAGTTTACAGCGAGGGTAGTTTGGAAATATAATAATGAGAAAGACCAGTATTGCTGATTACGTGAGGATGGTAAGACCTGACTAATAATTGGTTGTAGGTACGTTGTCACTAGTAATCCTATGGGGATTATGTCAGAGTAATGTCTTAAACAAATGATGAGTGTTACAGATAAATGTGATTCATTATGACAATAAAAATAGAAAAGGACAGCAATAGTCAAAGTGATACAATTATGAAAACTTATAGTACCTTTCTATTTCAGGAAGGGCAAGAGAACATTGCTTTGTCGATTTTCTTCCCGATATATTATAGAACAGCGACGAAATTTTACCGGGTGGTTTTTATGAAGTAAAAGGCACGGATCAAGAATAAATCGCGGGTTATATAAGTACTTGAGGCAAACGGACGCGCACGGCACGCTCGGCACGCCCCTAGCAAGCGCGCCCGAGACTTGCCCATAAACATCCGTGCCGAAGTTTTACACAGATCGGCATGAGGATGGTCACGTTCAGGGCAAGGTCCCAGTATCAACATTGAACGCTCATGATTTACACAGATCGACAAGTTCAATTACACTAATACCAAACTATGAGCGAGACATGCGACTGGCGAATAAGTCCCCTCTACTCATACATTCTGTGATTGTTTTTCTCTAATGTTGTTCTTTCAAGGCTTCTTTCGTTGATTTATCGGCTTCAACTGAGTTTTTGTCCACCCATGGTAATTCACTTCGTTAATTAGCTCGCATTTACTACTTTATCGACCGTAGCAGATTTATCGCCGGTCGGATATGATAAAGGTTACGGCTTACCATATAGGTAATTATCTACTGTGACAATTCTAATCTGCTTATCGCTTCGCGTTACGAAAAAAATTAAAAATTTTGAGGACGTAACACACTCACGGAACTTTTTTACACACCCTAACTATCAACTCACCTCAAATTTTACTGCAATTATATCAAACTCTGCACCACACAGTCACCGCAACCTAACACTTTCATGCCGGAAACGGAAGCAATTTTCTTCCAGTTTCATATACTACAAAATATATAAGTGTCAGTAAAATCCACCGAAAGGCTTTTTCCACACATTTTGTGTGGTTTTCTTTTGCTTAGTTTCCATACATTATTTTCAATTTTTCAATCTGATGTACTGTCGGGGAAAGAAGTTCGTTCTCGTTCCGCGAGGTCATAAAATTACTCCAATTATTTGCTGACGGTCTGCCTAGCTTGCAAGCAAAACGGTCAAGCCATAGCATACGGGACGGTGGTGATGGTGAGATCAAGTGGCGAGCGGTGAGGCAATACAACATCATCGATTTCATCAACAGCCGCCTATTGATGAAATCCCGATGGAAGGTGTGGATAATGAAGAGGTGATTGAAGCCGAAGGCATAAGTGCTAGGGATCAGGTTATCTTCTAAGAAGGTGATGGAATAGACAAATGGCCACGTAGTGACATCCCGTGGCCACCTAGTGATCTCCCGTGGCCACCTAGTGATCACAGTTTGGCCACAGACAATTTTGACAAATTAACACGAAAAAATTGGTCTTTTCAGGAACATTGATGTTTCGTAACGTATATGGTAATGAATTTCGAATATATTTCTCAGTACCCTTATGTTATATCCTTATGTTTTGTGTTTCACTTGTTTGGTCGTCAGGGCAGGTGGGGTGGGGTGGTTACTTCCCTTTAGCCACCTAGTTAAACATTCTCATAAGATGACCTGCTAGGGATAATGAAAAACGAGTACCGGGTCCACTAGAACCACTTCCGGACATTAACGTTTCCGTTTATGTAAGCAGCGAAATCCCGGAAGAACTGCAGCTTCTTGAAAGGAATTTTGGTCAAGCTTTACTAGAGTTCAGAGATGTAGAACCAACACAAAGCCATTCTCTGCCAAAGTTGTTCGTTAAGAGGGATCTGCATGCACTGATAGGACACCTAAACGACTAGCTTTAACCTACTCATTTGAACGCAGAACTCAGTGTGTTACAGGTGCAAAGCCTTATGTATGGTGCGGCTGTGGCAGTTGTTAGAATTCTGCAAATTTCTCAATGTCCTTCTACCGGGGTTCTGGCGGTTCGGATCCCACCTTTAGCTGTAGGTCCCCCTATCACGCACTTGGATGCAACCTAGTCCTTAGATAGTAGGGTAAAAAAGAAACCAGGCTGCCCAATATGTCATATCGACGAGACAAACTAATACCTGTTTGGGTATATTTACTTTTCCAATTAAACTTTTTTGTTAAATTTTAACGCTTTTGATCTCTCAAACTGCTCTTCGACAAGAAAATGAACGGAAACTTTTAAAGCAATGGTTTATTCTTTGACGATGGAGCTAACGTTTGCTTCCGACAAATCATCCGGACTTAACTCAGACACAGAGGGTTTCACTTTCGCATGTCAGGACGGTGTCATTCCCACCTTAACATTCGAAGCCGCATTTCACGTCAAGAAGTTCTGAGGGAAAGGTAGTGTAGAAAGATAGGTAGCATAGATCATGTCAAGCATATTCTGAACACCTAGGACACATACTATCCGGGTGTCCCGCTTGCCGAAAGCATGTCGACACGCTTGCGATATGGATGCAGAGAGCTGTCATTCTCGGAAAACTCTCTGTCCACAAGACACACGAGGGGTTCGCCGCCCTTCATTGGAATTCCATCGTAGCATGTGGTTACCCATCTCACGGTCGTGAGGCGTGGCCATAGGTGTAATTGACAAAGATGGTAGTAGAGCACCCTTAGGGCCGCATTGTGTTTGTAGATATAAGTCGTTCCCGCGTAAGTGGGGCACCCGGATGGTATGTGTCCAATGTGCTCTGAGTGGGCATGACACGTTCTGCACCTATCGCTGAGAACTTCTCGACGCAAATTTGGCTACGGTATGCTCAGATGAAAATGATACCGTCCTGGCATGCAAAAATGAAGCCTTCTGTGCCATAATTAAGTCTAGATGATTTGAGGAAAGCAAACGTTAGCTCCATTCACAAGGACTGATCTTTGACGTTTCTGTCAAAGTTTCCGTGCATTTCTGTGTCGCAGAGCTATTCGAAGAAGTTGTTGACCTCTGCTCTCTTCACCCGTGCTTTTAGAAGTGATGAATCTAGATGGAGCAATGCACTATCCTCACTTCTGATGTTAAGAACCAGGCCAAGGGTCTCGGCCGCCTGGTCCGTGGCTTTGTGAGGAAACGCTTCGCTGCCAATTATCTCGTGATTCCTGACCATTGCCAGGAGAAGACCTCCTCTGTTTGCGACGATGTGAGCTGTACCCAGGATAATTCGGTTACAAAGATATTGCAGGTTCAGAGGTCCGCGCCCGCCTTTATGGCTTGGGATGTATAAGTGCGGGACGGACGAGATCATATGCATGCTCTTCTTCATATGCATGATCTTACGTGTGGCGATGTCAAGGGCTGTGAACTCGTGCTTCGTCCATGGAACCACCTCAAACGAAGAGAGTAGAACCGGGACGGTAAGCATATTAGTCGCAGATATTTGCTCCATAAGCATAGATCTTCAAGCCATCCATATAAAATATATGAGTGACCTTATGCTCACCATAATTAGGCTCGCCGCAGAGGTATCCACGAGAATTGCGTAATGCTAGAGATAGTGGCAGAAGTGTGATTCCAAAGGTAGAGGAGTCTTATGGTCTATGGGAGGTTGAATCGAAAACTTCCTGGTTATCAATTAAGCCCATCGACAGATTACGATTATGGGATGCAGCGTCTTTGCAGACGCTCCTGTCGATAAGCAGGTTCTCCCCAGAGGTTGCTGCGCCTTTTTTCGATCCACGTTGTTCGTAAATCTCTCTCCACAAAGGTTCAATTGTCCTAAAAATCCTGTCGTACCATCGACCATCGTCGCCTTCACCCTTCAATTTGAATCGGCCGAAGCTCTCCCCACATCATAAACTGCACAAGTGATGGCCCATAGGTCGGACTCTTCCGAGAGACTCTCACGACGGGTGGCATCCATTGATAATTTTCTCTTTCATGGCGTCGTGTCGAGACTTGCCTGGCGCCGAGAAAAAAAAATGAATACGTGGAAGAGTTTATTTCCCATTGTTAAACGGGAGTAAAATTCTTTCAGAAATTGGGGTTACTCTTCGGGGTCAAGAAAATTAATAATCTATTCTCAGCTTCCAACCCTCGATAAAATTCGCGTTTAGAACATGGAGGAACGTGGCGCGCTTTATAGAAGCTTTAAATTTTTTGGAACAGATGGTAATAATAAATAAGAATCTTGGCTTCGAATAATGCTACCTTGTTTAGTATTTTTGGCTACGCAAGGTGGCAGAGAGGCCATGCACAACTATCCGAACTCGAAACAGTGATTTCCCGGATCTGGCACTGCTGAAAATGATGCATTTTAAACGGAAAGGACGCGCAGGAGGGTTGAGTAAACTAACACCAATTAACAGTATGAAAAAGCCTGTTTATTGTATGGAATAAATTTCTCGCATGAAGTTGTAGTTGGGTGGATACTTTTAACAATGAATAATACAAATAAATATGTAGCCTCGGATAGGATTGACGCTTCTACTGACAAAAGGCATGTTCTCGGAAAAGTTTCAGGCGATGAATGGAGATTAGGTGTTTGGAATGCTAGAGGTGTAAATGATCTTAAGGAAAAGGAACTGCGTGATACAATGCGCGTGAGAAAGCTAGATATTTTGTGTGTACCGGAAACAAAGAGGAAGGGATGTCAAGTAAGAAACATAGAGAACGGACTCGAACTTTGGTCAGGAGTAGATAATGAATCATATGGTACCCAAGGAGTCGGTCTGATTATGAATGAGAGAGCGAAACAGCATGTCAAAAAGTATGAATGTGTATCACCTAGATTACTATGGGTTAGAATGAAAGTAGGAATCAGAAGACTATTTATCATAGCGTGCTACGCTCCAGTCGATGGTGACAAGAGAGATGTAAGAGATACCTTCTGGGACTCGTTAAATGATGCCCTAGGGACTTGCGATCCTGGCGAAAGAATAATTCTGCTTGGAGATATGAATGGTTGGGTTAGTGTACAACGCGAAGGTACCCAGAGGGTACTGGGCCATTTTGGAGACCCAAAAACAAACGGTAACGGGGATAAATTGATTAGCTTATGATTAGGAAAAGGCTTGTTTATTACGAACACTTGGTTTATGCATAAAAAGATCCACATGTATACTTGGTGCAGAGGAGAGAGTCACAGTATGATTGACTTTGTTGTAGCAAATCAGAGACTGAGGGGGCTTGTAAGGGATACAACGGTTATGAGAGGCTCTGAGTGCGGAACAGGTCACTACCTGTTAGTTTTAAAAATGAGTCTAGGTCGAGGGGGGAGGAGAAGAAGAACTAATAATAAGCCGAAGCAGACACGAGTTAGAATAGAGAATTTGTAGAAACCAGAAGTACAATTGGTATATCGCGAAAAGCTGAGTAAATGCTTAGAATATCATGAAGAAGACTGGAAGAATAAATTGAATAATATAAATGTAGAGTGTGCATGGATAACACTACGGGATAGCATCTTCAAGAGTGCATCTGAAATGTGCGGTACTGCGGATGTAGGAAGAAAGGCTGGAGATGCTTGGTGGAACAATGAAATCTGCGTGGCTATCAAACAGAATAAGCAAGCATACTCGAAAACATAAAATAGTAAAGGTCTTAGCGATGAGGAGAGGACTAGATTAGAAAATGATTACAGGGATAAAACCTGAATAGCCAAGATACTAGTCAGAGAAAGCAAGGATAAAATCAAGGCGGAAGAAGATAAAAACATGCAAAATGCCTCTGAAGGAAATAAGAAATTATTTTGGAAATGGGTTGAGAAGGTTGGGAAAGGGAGCTCTAGCACTTTTGGCGTCGGAATCAAGAATTCTGATTGTGAAATTATACGGGATTCGGACAAAGTACGTGGATTGGCGTTTGCAGATGATAAGATTGTTACAGCGGAATCAGCCGACGATTTGTAGAGGTCGATGAGCAGGCTGGATACCAGCATGAAGAGTATGGATCTTAACATTATTATACCATTAAGCCAAATCCCTTTCGGGGTTAGCGTAACTCGTTCGGTTCTGGTCTCGTTTTACTACTGGGGATTTAGGAACTTATGTGGAAAATTTGAGTACGGGATGTTCAGAAGGAGAAGGAATAGGTTTTAGATCAATCTCACAATGTCGCTCCGACACTAGTCGTTCGATCAATCTCTCTAGCAATTAACCCAGGTGAAGAGGTTCGCAAAGCCATTATAATAATGAAAATAATTATAACAATCCACTAAGGAAATCTCTTCACGTGGGGGCATTAGTATCCAAAATCTTTCGTTTCAGGCATCACTCTTCTTCTTGTAAACAGTTGCTCTCCATACATCCCTATCCTTACATACCCCTTTTGCTTCCGTTACATCCATGCATCGTTTCATGCACGTTCTT
>JAUMHM010000079.1:3933114-3948913 GCA_032362435.1 Melikaiella ostensackeni
ATATGCGGAAGAGCTTGCATATCAACTCGTCCGTTCCGCGCTTATACATCCCACGCCGTAAAGGCGGACGCGGACTTATAAATATCCAGTGTCTTTATGACCGAATTATCTTGGGTACCACTCACATCGTGGCAAATGGAAGAGATCCTCTTTTGATAATGGTCAGGAACCACGAGATGATCGGCAAATGAGCGTTCCTCTACAAAGCCGCGGAGCAGGCGGCCGAGACCTTTGGTCTGGATCTTAACATCAGAAGTATGAAAAGTGCATCACTTCATCTAGATGCCTCAATTCTAAAAGCCCGAGTAAAGAAAGCCGAGGTGAACAACTTCATCGAACAGCTCCACTACAAGAAAATGCACGGGAACTTTTACAGAAATGTAAAAGATCAGTTCTTGTTGATGGAGTTAACGTTTGCTTTCCTTAAATCATCCGGACTTAATTCAGGCACGGAGGGTTTCATTTTCACGTGTCAGGACGGTGTCATTTCTACCTTGGTATACCGTAGCCGCATCTTACGTGAAGAAGTTCCCAGCGACAGGTGAAGAGCGTGTCATGCATATTCTGAACACCTATGGCACATACTATCCGGGTGCCCCACTCATGCGGGAACAATGTATCTTCACAGGCATAATGCGGCTCTAAGAGTGCTTTATTACTATCTTTGTCGCTCTTATGGTGTTAACCGCAACCCTGCTCTGCCGCACGCTCCCAGAGAGATAAAGTCGCTTGTCCAGAACGAGTTGTGCAAAATTTACTGGAACTTCGACTTCAGGCTAAACGTTGCACACTCGAGGTATGACATCGTATTACTTGACAAAGAGAAACGAGCGATGTTTGTTATCGAATTCTCGGCTCCAGCCGACGCCAATATCACGGTCAAGGAGAAGCAAAAAGGGTAGAGGTATCGAGACCTTACACGGGAGCTGCGAGGAGTGTTCAAAGAATATTCGGCTAAAATGATTGTCCTTGTCATCGGTCCTCTCGGAGGTGCGAAAACATCACTGTTTCGTAACCTTGAAGCCATACCCGCGTGCCAAAAAAATGCAAAAGCACTTGCCAGATGGATGCAAAGAGCTTTCATTCTTGGGTCGCTCCGTGTCCTTAGGACTCACGAGGGTTTCGCCGGCCCTTCATCGTGATTTCACAGTACCATGTGGCCGCCCATCTCACGGTTATGAGGCGTGGCTATGGGCGTGATTTACCGCGCTTCTACTGGGAGCTGGTGTAGTTTTCATGGATACCAGTCGCTCCCAGGGGGACCCTGCGGAGGTTGTTTGACCAATTTATATATATATATATATATATATATATATATATAATATTATTATTATAATTTATATTCATTATATGATTTTTATATTTATATAATATATCATTTCTTCTACAAGATAAAATCATTTGAATATGTATGTATTATAAGTTACTGATTACCTTCAACCATTTTCTCATTAGGGTGAAATATAAGCAAAGTATTGAACAAAAATGATATAAGTTGAAGTATGCTACTATAACTATATTACTCTGTACATAAATTCAATTAATTCTGCAATAATAAAATACAAAATAAAATCATAGAAACGTACAGAGCTGTTGAAAAGAAAACAAGCGCTAAAATATATAGAAATCTTCTCAATTTGTTACATTATCCAACTAAGAGAACTGTACAAATTGAACTGTATAGCTTTAACAGCATTAATGTGCAATGTACATTTTTTTTCGATTGGACCAATCATTTTGTTGGTTTAACCAAATTGTTTCTTGAATCCACTAAATTATTTATATCTGCTAAAATCAATAAAAACTTTTGTTTGGATCAACCAACATAGCAAACTATATTTCCTAAAATCAACCAAAACTTTAATTATATCAACTAAACATTTTTTGGACTAAATAATAATCAAATTTCATGGCTGAAGCAACAAAAATTTTGTTGATTCGACCAAACTTTTTTCTGGATGTGATGATTATGCTTTACATTGTAATACAGTAATACAATTTTTCGCGTACGTTAAAAGGGCATTTGGCCGTTGACTTCTGAATAAATAAATGAATGAATACTTTTGTATAAAGTAATAAATTTAAAAATTAAATGGCACATCGCATAAAACGAGCCCCAGGTATGTATACTACTTATTGTTTTTTTTTCTATAATTCTAGACATCGGATAAGATTTAAAAAGTAGAATTATTATTACATTCTCATCAGAGAATGTATTAGATTTGTGTAAAATTTGACCCCTCCCCCCCGTTTTTGTCAAATGTCCACGTTTTGAGACCCCCTGAACCCAGAAAACATGTTTTTACGAATGTGTCTGTCTGTCGGTGTGTCTGTAGATTTTTAGTTTGTGAGACGAAAATTCAAAAAGTGGGAGCATTTAAAAACTTTTTGAGACTACTTTTTTTTCAAATTTACATATTCTATGTACGGATATTCATAGTGCTCAGAAAGTCGAACAATTCATCTTTATGACTTTTTTCGCTCAAAAAAAATTGTGAGAGTTATAGCATTTCCAAAATTAAAAAAAAAACTAAAATAAGAATTTTAAGCCAAAAAATGCACGATATGAAAAAAGTTAAGAAAAGAAAAACATTTCTTTTTGGAAGCCCTACAAGATTGTCATAACAATTTTTAGAATTTTTTTGAAAAATCGAAAATTCAAATTTTGTGCTAAATAACGCGGAACACAAAAGCCGATGGTGAAATGATATGGGATACAGACAAAGTGAAAGACTGTGTGATTTTTTCAAGAAATTGGAAGTCAAGCTACGGAGCATAACAACTCTGACAAAGAATAGGATACGCTAGACAATCTCGTTTCAGGTGGCGGAATAAAGATTGATACCCCGAAACTTTGTCCGCAATTGAGTATGTAAAAAATGGTAAGGCTGCTGGTGTGGATGGTATTACCGCTGAAATACTTAACAGGGGTGGCGGATGTTTGCGTGGCTGAGAGAATTTATGAATAAGTGTGCTGTGAACGATAAAGTTCCAAATAATTGAAAAAAGGCGATTATCATTCCACAAGCAAGGGAAAGGGTGATGAAGTTGAATGTACTAATTATAGAGCAATTAGCCTACTAAATACCGTGGGCAACATATTCATCAAGTTACTTATTGGTAAGGTCATATGAATAGCTAAAGAAAGGGCATGGGAAGTCCAATATGGATTTAGGCTAGAGAGATTATGTGCGGATGAAATATTAAGCTTAAGACAGATCATAGCAGACATTTTAAAAGTAAACCGAAAAGTTCTTTGCACTCGTTGATCTAGAAAAAGCTTCTGATAATGTGGATAAAACTAAACTTTGGAAAGTTCTGAAAGAGTATGGTGTGAATGGTTGACTTCTAAAAGGAACAGAAGCAATAGATAACAGTAGTAATGCGAGTGTAAAAGTAAATGGGCAACTGAGCTATTCGTTTTATTTTGAGAAGGGTGCTAGACAAGGCTGCGTTATGTCCTCCTGAATGTTCAATATATTTATGGACAAATGTTTAGGAATGGCTCTCTTCGAAGAAGAAGATGTTGACATCGGGACAGTGAAAATTCGTGGACTGACGTTTGCAGATGATAAGATTGTTACGGCAGAAACAGTCGATGATTTGCAGAGAATGATAAGCAGAGTGGATACCAGCAAAGGAGTATGGTTCTTAAGATTAACGTAAATAGAACAAAAATTATTGTGTTTGAAAGCAGGGGCGAGGAAACAGTATGCAACATTGCCTCAGACGAAGGAAGGATAGGACAAGTGTACGATCTATTACTAGAGATCAAAATATAACAAATAAAGCTAAAATTGCAATATGTAATTCTGTGTTTGCACCCGATGTTATGAATGGTGGCGATACCAAGACGTATCAAGAAAAGGATAGGAGTAAGGTGAATGCGGTTGGCATGCAATTCCTGCGGAATATATGCGGTAAAACGCTAATGAACAAAGTCAGTAATGATTAGGTTCTCAGAGAATGTGGTGCAGAAGAAACACTGACATACTCTTAAGCGAAGAGATATAAAGAGTAGTAGAAACACAAGAGCTTACATGAAAAGATGTGTGGATCTATAGGAAGCAGAAGATGTATGCAAGGATAGGGATATATGGAGGCAAATTATTTATCAGAAGAAGAGTGACGCCTGAAACGAAAGATTTCCGATACACATGGACCCTTGTGAAGAGTCTCAGTGGATGTGGTTGGGATACAAAGTATGAATCTTCCTGAAGATTTATCGGATAGTTTGAGTACTCATGCGTGAATCATGATGTATGATGGCTCTGTGGGATTCTTTATCTGGGGTGATTGCTAGAGAGATTGATCAGCGTAAATTCTGTTTCATGTATTCAGATAATGAATTATTAAATGTTGCAAGATCTCAAAATTATCTGCAATTGTACCAGACCTTGTAAACACGCTCGCCGCACGTGTACGCAAATATGTACTATATCTTTTAGAATTTATGTATGAACTATTGATCTTTACCTTTCAATTGTCAAGAAATAACATATTTTTTCATAAATAACTAGTTACCGGTCATAAATGCATAATTCTATTTTTCTTTTTTTGAGAAATTTATGCAAACTTTGCATCGCAGAAACGATTTATGCATTTGTGGCCGCTTACTCCTCGAATGTTGTATTTTTCGACCAAGCACATATATGTTCGGAGCTTTTTATCATTATTTCATTTTTGGCTGGAGAACTTTCTTCCGTTTTCAAATAATAAATTATTGAACATTGCAAGAGCTTAAAACCATCTGCATTTGCGCAGCTTTTTACTGTTATTTCATGTTCTGCTTCTAAGCTGTTTTATGCATTCAGGAATAAATTATGCCACGTGTACGAAAATATGTACTACATTTTTCAGAACTTTCGAGCAATTGAAGTTAACCTTCCAATTGTCAAAAATGACAATTTTTTATATAATTGCTGTACTTTTCGACCGAGTTTATGTATTCGGATATATGCACTTGGTCGGAAAATAATGCGTTTGTCGGTCATATTTTGACAATTGGGTATACGTATAACGAGCATATTTTTCAAACCTGGCACAAATGCATATCATTTCAAGATCGTACAATATGTAGTAATTTATTATCTGAAAACACAAATCAGTTTAGGGGAAGAACAAGAAATGACAATAAAAACCTTTAACTGTGTTGCGAATTGGCACGTAGTTTTTTTACAAATGTAAGAAAATATGAAACTGTTGTAATTCAACTTTGAACTGGAGAAATATTCCTGAAAAAATATTATTCTTTTTTAAATTCTCATTCATTAATCAAGTTTTAACAGTATTATCAGTAATTTTTGTTCAATTATGAGGATAAGGCTTCCTCTGCTTTTATTTATTTATTTAAAGCAACTCTCAAGTGGCCAATTTCAAGTTTTTTCCTATTCAAATAATGATCACAAAGATCATCTAAAATTTAATGAATTGAAATTAAAATTTAAATTTGCACCCATTTTGTTTCATTGTAATTTTACAAATCGTGCTTGAAACATGAACTAAAAAAATAATTATTCAGATAAAATTTGTAATTGTTTTAGTAGTAGTATTAAATCAAGAATAAAGGCACTTTAAAAGCCGATATAATTCTAGGACAAAAATTGTAATATATTTTCAGTCGCATTAGTTCTTTATTTACTTAATATTACACGTTAGTGAAGTGAAGACCTTCTGCAGTTACAAGAATTATACAGGATTAAATGTAATTTCCCTTTTTTTCAGCTGACTGTCTAGTATTACGGAATTTTTCGTAAGATTAGCTGGTCAAGTATTGTGCTAGGACTAGTATTACGGAAATTTCCATAATCCGAATGAGCTGGAAATGGGCTAGACGTACGGAAGAAAATATAAGAATTTGGGATTGTTCCTTTATTTCAAAGTTGGCAAACAATTTTATATTTTCTCACATCGGTAAAAAAGTGCGTACTAGAATTTATATTGCTATAAGGTCAAGCTTTTTATTGTTAATTCATGTTTTACTTTCAGATAAAAAATGATAACACGTATCACGTGTATGAGAAGATATGTACTTTTTTCAGTACCTACGAGCTACTGAAGTTAACCTTCCAAAAAAAAAAAATAACAGACTACCTTGCAAATGCTGTATTTTTTGGCCGTGCACATATATTCGGATGTATGTTTTTCTTATTCGACAAATAAAGCATTTGAAAAATAAATCAGTCATTTTTTGACCATTGGTATACGTATGACGAGCAAATTTTTCAACATCTGGCGCAAATGCACATAATTTTAAGATCGTGTAATATGCGATATTCCTGAATAAAATATAATTTTTTTTAAATTCTTAATCATCGAGTTTTATTAATGATTTTTTGGTAAGAAGAGGAATTCTTTTGCTATTCCTTATTATTTAAAGCCGTTTTCGAGTATCCAATTCAAATTTTTTTGTTATTCGAAATGATCACAAGGATCATAAAAAGTTTAATTATTTAAAATTTAAAGCATCATTTAAAATGGAAATTCTCAATATCAGGAATGAAAACTTAATATATCAAGGTATAATTAAATGATTTGCTTCTATTTTGTTTAACTGCAATTTCAAAAGTCGTGCTGGAAACATGTTTTAAAAAAATAATTATCTAGATAAAATTTGCATTTCTGTTAGTAGTAGTATTAGTTCAAGAGTAAGGGCAGTTTAAACGCTAATAATTTTAGGATAAAAATTAGAAAATATTTTCAGTCGCATTAAAGTTTCTTCGTTTATAAATGTTATTACACATTAGGAAAACAAGCACATCGTAAATCAGGGAACTATTTTTCTAAATGAGCTTTTTTTACTAAGGGAGATGTTGCGTAAGACCTTCTCAGTTTACAAGACTTATAATTGGTTAAATATAATTCCTGCATTTTTAACGTAAAATCTTGTTGCAAGCTACATTCGCATGTCGCTTACCTACCTTTAGACACACTATTCTTAATAAAATTAAAACTGAATACTCGAAAAGAAATGTTCTCATGTTTATTGTTATTACTTTTTAGTGCAAACTGGTTCATATGTTCTTTTTCTCTTGTCATATAAACTTTTTTAATCCCACATACTTCATTTTTATAAAAAAATTAGCTAGCTCCTTCAAATTTGCCTTGAACAGTCAGAAAATTCAAGTTTCCTTGATAATCCAAGCCAAGAGAAAAGTTTTGAATTTGAAAATTTTACAAATTAAACAGATTATGACATGAGTTGAGAAGCGAGAAACGAGAAATTGTCTTCTGCATCTCACTGCAATAAAAGTTTACTCAAAAATATTTAGAAACCTCAAAAAAATATTTTTGAGAGAAATATACATGCGCTTCAACTTTCTAATAAAATTGTCGATCTAAGAGAAAGTTGAAAGCATCTTGCATATTCAAATTTCTGACATTCATGAAATGCGTGCACATCTGCGGCACTTTGTGGCTGCATTTAATGTTTCACTAACTTTGTACTCACTCTTCAAGAAGTATACCACAATGTCAGAGCTTTGAGAATCCTAATGAGAAATAAAGTAGAGAGATTGCTCTTAAAATCTTGAAAATTTATTATTCATGAGTAGTAATATTGTCAAGGTATGTAAGAAGTCTTTTGTCAATTTAAAAATGTTTATGAAGTCAAAGCATCCGAGTGCTTTACACTTATAAACACGTGCTTCCATGATAGATAATACAACTGGAATTTTTATTATACAAAGTGTAAGAAATAGTATTGCCAAATTCTATTTAACATATCTACTAAAAAGGGTGTGTGAATATAACCGACAAATTTTGACTAATAATTGTTTTCAATATATGAAATGAAAGGGGTACTATTAAACTTGCACTGTGTAAGTGAAAGTCAGTGGAAAATAATGAAAATAATGAATTGTCATAGTTGATTGCAAATGTTCAACATTCACATGTTGCGTGATACAAGCAACAAAATATAAACATTCGAAATTTCTACATGAAAAAGGGGCATCTAATTAATGTCTACGTTATCACAGAAAATAAGATAATAAAACATCTCATTTAGAAAATTCAAATTATTCGTTCAAAATATTCCATCTCTTTTTACTGTAGCCTATTGATAATTATATAACGAAAACATGAGTGAAATCATTCAAATTTAACGTTTGACAATGTTTCTCTGACTCAATGAATTTCCATGAAGAATTTTCAATTTGGCAAAGTGCCATGTGGCTGGGTTAAAACAGATTCGTTTGACAGAGTTAATTGCTTCTCTGACAATTGAATATGGAGTGGTGAAAGGGGAGAAATTCCGAGTGATATAAAATACGTGCGATTTGACATTCGGCAGCAATGTTGTCCTCACTGAAAAAAACTTGTATGTATACGATTCTCTTACACGAATGATTTCCAGATAATTCAGTCGTAAGTGATATTTCCGAAAATGTAGCTGCATTCATTTTTACTCAATGCAAATCCCGGTTCCTAATATAATATAATATAATTAATAATAATCTTCGAATTCATACACTTCCCTCCACTTTATATACCACTCATATACCACTTATATAACCATATAGAAATAAAGTCTATATGGAAATGCCGGTTATTGTCACAAGAAATGCAAAAAGATGCGTATAGAACTCGCGTTTCTATATGGATCCATGTGGAATTACCAACGGCCACTAAGCTAATTTCTATGGGTTTCTCTTGGTATTTCCACTTTGCGTTGGGGACTGCCTCATTGGCCCTCATTAGACCCCCGCCTCCCCCCCCCCCCCGTCTACATGAATCTATATAGAATTAACAGCAGCCGCTGAGCTAATTTTGTATGGGTTTCTGGTGGTATTTTTTAGACCTCAGGGATCTATGTTAATCTATATGGGATTAACAACGTTATGTGAAGAGCTAATTTTGTGCCGTAGTAAAATTCCCACTGACTAAACTTTTCTACCTTTCTTGTTGTTTACGCTCATAAAGTATCTTATAATTCAAAAACGTGCTTCAGAAAATATAACAATAAACAAGTTTGTAAAAAATCAATGAAATACTGCTATATTATCAATCCTAGAGTTTCTAAATTGAAGGGTCGCACGGCAGAAGGGACTAAACTCTATTTGATGGAAAATTAGATTATTAGGTAAAAAATTCTGAGCAATTCGAATACAAATCCTCCCTGAAAGATTTTTTATAAGTCCTTTTATTGTAATGGACCCCCAAAAAATGTATGAAATATTTACTAAGACTTTTTTGAAAATAGGCCAAATGTAGCGTCGTCCCCTTCGCCATGCCACCCTGCAAATCATAAGAAAGGTTTACTTAAAATATATGGATTACACGAATTTTGTAAAGAACATGTAGTTTGAAATGAATTGAAGAAATGAAATCATGAAATGTTTAGAATTTCATACAGATTACATATTTGTAACATCCATATAGACCCATATACATATAGGGACTCATCGCGATGTCTGGAAACTCCTGTTAATATCATCTATATAGAAAATAGTATATGTTCTGTTTAGAATTTCATACAGATTACATAATTGTATCGTCCATATAGATCCATATACAAGAAGGAACTTAGCGCGTCGTCTAAAAAATCCTGTTCGGATCATCCATATAGAAACCAGCAGAAGTTCTGTTTGGAATTCCATATAGATTACATATTTGTAACATCCATATGGATCCACATAGAGGTGGAACTTCGCGCGATGTCTGAAAAATCCTCTTCCGCATCATCCATATATAAACTAGTAGCAGTTCTGTTTGCAATCCCATATAGATTACATTTTTGCACTATCCATATAGATCCATATTGAGGTAGGAACTTAGCGCGACGTCTGAAAAATCCTGTTCGGAATATCCGTATAGGTACTTATAGAAACAAGGTTTTTTTTAGAAATACATATAAACACCATTTCAAGATCGGTTTGGATTCCATATAGAATATAGTATTGGAACATCCAAATAAATCCATATAGATTTCCAAGTGGCAGAATTTCTCTGTGCAACAGTACTAATAGGAAACACCAGAAACTTATAGAAACTCATAAAAATTTTATATGGATCTATAGAACATTTATTGAAGGGTCACTTTGTCCACATTGAAACTCCTGTTTCCGCTCGGTTTTCGCGTGTTTTTCGTCTGGCGAATTTTTCCATCATGTCAGTGTGACAGTTTATTAGTATACGTCAGTTTGACCACTTATAAAATTATCGTCTTCCTACTTAAAGCAACATAAAATTGTTCCTCTTGCATTCAAATGCTTTATCTGCCTTATCATTGATATTCAAGGTATCAATTTCGCTGTTTAGTTTGAAATGATTGAATATTAAAAAGCGTGATGCACAATTTGAAAATTATTAGTTTCTAATGACTTAGTTTCAAGAATTTCAAGAGTTTCAAGAAATCACATCTCTGAGGATTTCAATGATTCAGGGGATCTTAAAAGCTTTCAATGTACTTTAATAATCTTTCCAGGATTTCATGAAATATCATCAACTTTCATGGAATTTTAAGGGATTTCAACGGGCTGTAAAGATTTGGAGTAATTTTAAAATATCTCAGGGGTATCAAGGAATTTTATTAGACGTAAGGGATTATAATAGGATTTTCAAGATTTGATGAGGTTTTTATTTTTTTTTTATTTTAAGTGGCATTACGAGTGGTCCTTGATGTTTTCCGGTCCATCGGTGATTGCACCAATTCAGTCTCACGCCCAGTCCGCCCCTGATCATATACCCATTTTTCGACATTTTTAGAATAACTGAACTTCGAAGGCGTACAACTTAAAACTCTCAAATTTTGAAAGGTGAAAATGACAGTCAATTTTTTATTGTACAACTATTTGATTTTTTGTATCAAAATTGATCCATTCACTTTAAATGTCATTTGATACTTCATTACATTGTGATGCCCACTAATATATTTTATAACTTTTAACGTTTCTATATCTTCAGTTGAAAATTATAATTTATTTGAATGCTCAATTCTAGATTGGTTTAATTTTTGATGCTTTGAAACTAAAGTTGTTTAGCTCCAAAAGCTTGACTTCTAAAATATTTGGTCTAAATTGCTGTTGACCACACAAAAAAACATTATATAGCAAAAATGACGTATTTTCTTAGCGAAGGATAATATAGTACTCTTGTATTAATACTTATATGATATTTCAAGAAAACTCTTCAATTCAAAGAATGAACTGAAAAAAAATGTAATGCGTTCTTGAAAAAATAGGTAGACCGGGTCTTAAGGATGTCCATTAAGTACAATCCACTTCCAATTTGCGCAATTTTTTATATGATTTATTAAACCGACGAAAATAGTCCTAATTTTAATTGCTGCAAATTTCAAAGGAGAAATCTAAGCGTCATTTGCAAAAAATTGTTTTGATTGAATTATTCATTTGACAAAAGTTATATGTTTTTTTGTGCTTAGTTTCAATTTTAGTTAAAAGCTGCAATTCTTATCCAACCCTAATGATCAAGCGATGATTTTATTCCTTGGAAGATTCTAAATAATTCTGTATGGTTGGGTTTCATTAAATCTAAAATTATTAAGGAAAAAATTTGCTTACAAAAATAAGAACTGTATGATTTCTAACAAAAATTGCTTCAATAATACCCAACCAATCAAGATTGTGAAGGATCTTCCCGGGGATTAAATCAGCTTTGGAACAAGCAATTCCATATTTAAAAATAAGAATCTGTTTTGATAACTTTCAAAGTTTATGAAATTTAAATTATAAAAAATATAACATTATACCTGACTATTTTCCTGTTTATTTAAATGAGAAACGTGAGAGCGAGTTACTCTTTATTATCAATCTTAGAGCGAAATGTTCCTGATTTTTCATATTGTTTTGTCAGATTTCAAGCCAAGCTTTATTCCTGATTTATTTTCATTTTCCTGCATTTTTTAGATAATAGTTTAAAACGTCAGCTATTTCCGAAGAACTGAAGAAGTTTCGCCCTTCTTCCCCTATCAGAGTTTCTTGAGCAATTATTATGTCAGTTAAAAGTAATTTTTCAAACTGATAAGAAAAAATGGGTTATCCTTGATGTGGGAAATATAAAAGAGCAAACAATGTAAATCAGAAGTGGGACCTCATTTATTATAAGATATACTAATTGTTTTGGCTTCTCATTAGTTATAAACTCAATTAACGTCTGATGTGTCAAATGTGCCTTCTACGGAAATATTTTATTTTTATTCAAGAAGAAAATATTCTGTCTCTGAAGAAAATAATGAAGAGGAATAAAATAGTAACTTATTGTTGTGTAATTGCCCAAAGTAGTGTATTTGCGAATATCGATAATATATCTTGATTCTATAATTAAAAAAACAAGAATGTAAATAAACAAGAATGTAAAAGCAGGTCACTTTTTACACTAACTGCCATCTTTCGTGTGAATTTTTTGCGAGTCTTTGTTCGGAAGAAGTGCAGGAAACGAACGTTAGTTTATTGTTGGATACAGCTTTGTTCTTCCTGGCCGGAAAACTCGAATCTGTAGAGTAGTGAATGAACTGCAAGCTTTGTCTTTTACGTAACAAAAACAAAAAATTGTTTGCAGCTACGTATACGCTTTAAAATTAGCTACTTCTGGCTTCTATATGAAAAAATCAGAACACCCTTGTCCAATTAGATCATACTTGGAAAAAAAACCACAAAGAATTTGGGACGTCAATTTAATAAAGGAGAACTTAATTTAGTTCAAAATATACGAGTCAGGAAACAATCATCTTCGGAATCCACTGGTGCAACCGCATATTCTGAAAGTGATCATCGAGCTCCTGTATATTCAGATTCTCTGCTCGATACCTCTAACTTTTTTATGTCCTGTCACTGATTCCGTAGCTAGATTCGTCAAACCAATATCAATTTAAGTTAATTGAATCAACATCATTTTTCCTATCGTCCCTCTGCCTAAAAATATTGTTCACAATTTCCGTTATTCAGCTACTCTCTTGTCTCAATCTGATTCTTTTTCTATTTTATTTCTCAAGTCCTCTCTGCGCCTCGTGCGACTCAGCCTTTTTCGTGAAAGCTCTCGCAGAGTCGACATTCTATATACACTATACAAAACTTTTCGTACGTGAAATATACATATAACGTGTGGTCGGGCGGTAAGAGATGGTCGAGTGAAGGCATAGTGGAGTAGGCGGAACAAAAAATAGAGGAACAAACTGCGTTTCATTCGAATAGCCCATGCCCATTCTCTTTTCAACAGAGCCAGCTCCACAGATCACATTTTGCCTGACAGAGGGTGGCGAAATAAAATCTCCGGAAAAAAGAGCTGAACGGAGTAACGACACTCCTATATATCCGTTTTTGGTGTCCTCATGCATAAAGTTTTTCACGGATGCATGACTCGCCGTTTTACTTCTCCGGTCTCTCCCAAAGCTAATTAGAAACCGAGAGCGAAATACCACCAGGCCAGATTTTTTTAAGTCAGTCATACCTACCTACATCCGAGAAATCAAAAAACTTAAGTTGAAGTCACAGAAAAAACAAAAGATAAAGCTTATATCGATTTCAGTATGTGATTCACTGCAACATAAATCAACCTTGCTGGTTGAACTTGACACAAAACGAAGATAATTTCGCGTTTTTGACCTTACCAGAGCCCAAATATGAGTAGCGATCTTAAAGTAACAACGTTTGAAAGATTAATCCGCCATTATTTTTTGCGACTTTGGTATTGACCAGGCTCCCTAAACCTCAATACGTTTTCAAGGGACAAAGTTTTGGGTACCTGCCAGAGTTCTGTAAGTTGATTTTCTCATTTTCCTTCTCCTTCGGAAATAAAAGAATATCTTTTGAAATGGATAACAGCAGCTGGCAATGTGTTGCTCTCAAGTCTCTGCTCAAGTCATTCTAATAATTTTTAATCACTTTTCAAAATTTTTTCGACGCACTTTTAGAGCAGCGTCCAATAATTTACAGTACGTTTGTGTTTCTTTGTGTCGTCATTGACGAAACATTTCTTTTTGTTAAGGACAAATGTAGTGCGACCAGCGAACTCTTGCTAGTAATTCGTACCCAAGTCGCCAAGAAACTTTGTTCCTCAAAAATGCGTTGAGGCTTGAGGTGGCGGAGCTGGTATCGACTATGTATTGGCAACGTTTAACAAATTAATTAGCTATTATTTTTCACGACCTGAGTAGCATTTATAAAGTAACAACGTTCGAAAGATTATTCCGCCATTATTTTTTGCGACTTGAGTATCGATTATATAGTATCAACGTTAGAAAAATGAATTCGCTATTATTTTTTCCGACAGCACCAGCACCATCTAGCGTCGTTTGAGCTAGTCAAACTGGAGCAAAATGGCGATTCCACGTGTGTCAGTTGATTTTTACTAATTGGTGTGAAATAAGTTTTAGTGCGTTTACAATAGTCTAAACTTTTACGGGGAAGATTTATAAGCAAGAACAATGTTTTATTTGTGGTTTTTGTTACCGATTCTACGTTTGACTTGCGTTTTCTCCCTAATGTGAAACTCTCACTCAGTGAAACTCACGCCAAAAGAAGTTTGATTTTTAGCCGTACCAAAATTTACCTGCAACACATTTTATCTCTTTTTCTGTAGTTGCGATAAAACAATATCGGACCAACTTTTAAGGGGGTATTCACTCGTCAAAACGTAATCCCTTTTACGTCTGTTACGGTAATACACAACTATTACATCTGTTACAACAATTACACATTGTTACGCATTATTACGCGTTATTACACAATTATTACGCGGATATTAACGCGCTATTGAAGAGTATCGCAGCAATATAATTCAATAAAGCAGTGGACTTGGTCAATATCAGAGGGAAAAACTGTTAGAAGTTTATTATTTATAATCAAAATTGAACACTAATTTTTAATTTCAGCATTATTTGAAGAAAAATTCAAACCACAACTAATCTTAAATAATAAGTCATAAATTGAAGTAAACTTTCAAATTCTTTTATATTTTTAACAATCGTTATTGTTACAAGCAATAGTTAGTTCTCGAAATAGTTAAGATTAAACTCGAGATTAAACTGCTTACAACTAATTATTGCCTTTGTAGATCAACAAATGAAATTGGTCCTATATTAACTTAGGATAAGGAGTTTAGCAAATATAGTTCGTAAGACTGTCACAGCCTAAAAAGACTGTAATAGTTTAAAGTAATCACAATTTTCATTATTGGCATATTTACATTATTTGGAATCACTGGTGACCTAAGACCAGTAATATTTCGTAATAAAAGATTATTACTCTCTTAGAGAAAGGCCAAGATAGGAATTTGTTATTAATAATAAAATTGTTAATCATATGTTGATTTGCTTCTGAAAATGTCGGAATAGAAATATTTTAAGAAAGTTATATACAAAAAATCATTTAAAATGACTTTACAATTCCAAAGTTGAATATTTCTGTATAAATTTGCTTAAAACTATAACAAATTCTATTATTGGCATCTTTTCATTATTTCTTATCACTGGTAATTTGAAGCCAACAATATTTCGCATGAAAACATTTTTTTCTCTGAGAGAATGTCCAATATGAGAATTTGTTTATTATGTTTTATCGAATTTCCTTGTATTTCTGTGAGTGTACAAGCATTAAAAGGATTATTCTAGAAGTGAGTAAAATGAGGTGAAATAGATTGAGTACGTGAACAATTCTTGTTTTTTCCGTTTGAAGCAGACACTTGTGAATACGTTGTTTTGGTAGAGGTGACGTAGTATGATCCAGGATCATGTGACTTAAGAGTATTGACTTTTTTTATTTCAATAAAGCAGAAAATGTTACACGATCAAATTTTTCTATTAAACATTTCCATTTGTCACGTTTCCCATTTGTATAACCTT
>JAUMHM010000079.1:3949013-3966427 GCA_032362435.1 Melikaiella ostensackeni
AATAACTAAAAAATTAACTTATTGAATTAGTGGAATTTCATTAATTCAGATTTGGCGACTACATAAAGAGAACTTTTATTTGACTCAAAGAATAAATTTTCTTGGTTTAAAACAATGAAATCAATTTCCTAATTTCTTAAATTTCAGCCAATACTTTATTTGAATAAAAAATTATTTTTATAGTATCTTCATATTGAATTGAAAAAGAAAAGTTCAAAAACAATTTCTTCAATTTATAGAGCCGACCAAGAAGAAAACCTCAACGGAATGGAAGCAAAGTCTATGGCCTCATGTCTCTGTTTATTAAATTTGAAAGAAAAATTAAAAAACATGAATGTGCGATTTCAGTTGTATGAGATGACTTTTTTTTTAGGTTTTTTGTTTTAACATTTTTTTTCGAATCTTCTATTGAAACATAACTTTTCTCTGGGTGTGATACGTTTAATTCTATGCCGTTCATATTATCATAATGTGAATGTTTAAATTAATACGGCTTCTTATCATGGATGGATTTAGGCGGGGATCCGGGGTTCCCGAGAGGAATGATGATTTTCCGTTTTTCAAGTGCAAGGGGAAGTATAACCTTAAGATGCCCTTTCGCTTCCCCAAAAAAAATAAAATTTCTCTGGATCCTCTCTAGATAAAAAATGCATGAAAATAGCTCTACATAGACAATATTTCCTTCAGTTTTCTGATTCATTTATTTTTTGTAAAAAATTCTAGATTTCGTAATAATTTCGCGTAAAAAACTGCAAATTCACTTTAACGAAAAGCAATCTTTATTTTTTTATTTTTTTATTTTTTCGTAGAAAATCGAGCATTTCATGCATCATTACTATTGTGTATGGAATTTTACAAAAATTCAGGTCTGAAGAAACTACAGATGAAGTTTTTCATCGTTCGCAGAAATTTTCGTAAAAATTAATGGGTGATTGCCAAAAATTTGACCATTTTAGACAGGGAGATTTTCGAAGAAAAAATCTTTTAAAACCAGACAAAATATTTTTTAAAATTAAGTCTAAACATATGTAGAGAGTATGCAAATATTAGACTAAAAGATCAAGAAATGTACTTCTGATGGGCCAAGATGGACATTTTTCTATCGAATTTGATATTAATAATGAAAAATTGTTTATTATCTATCAATTCACTTCTCGACATTTCAAATAGAAATGTTTTCAGAAGGTGATATAAAAAACCGTTTAGAATGACTCTAAAATGCTAAAATTGAATATTTTTTTGTAAAATTTCTTATTAAAGACGAAAATTGTTTGTTGCTTGCAGTGACTTTCACTAGACAATCAATTTTATAATAATGGCAACAAAATTGAGTGAAAATAAGACAAAACTCAATTAGAAAAAATCATCAAACTGGAAATCTGCTCAAGAAATTATTTATAAAAATTGTTGTAACAACAATTGTTGATTTCTCTTAATTTTTTGTGACTAAATACCATTCTAGTAATAAATTGCAGTGATACAATGTACAAAAAAATGTACAGAATTTTTTTCCTTGCAGAAGAAACTGATACACTAGAGTATTTCTCGAAACAAATTGTTTACATCAGTTGAACAAATTTTTAAGTAAAATTTTTCCATTGGTGAAGTCTGTGTTCATTAACGCTGATGAACAGTTGGTTTATTTAGAAACGTATTTTTTTGAGAGGTAAGAAATAATATTGTTGAAATGGTCAATTTTCCTGCTGTATTTCTTTATATATTGTTGAACACAGAAACAAATATGAAAAAACAGCTCGCTTGCATTTTTAAAATACGTAAAAATTCTTCTTCTTTCGACCGATCCCATAAAAATTTAAAAAATTTTGAAAGATGTCAAAATGGCGACTGTTTTTCTAAAATGCTTTTAAAGTAAATCAAAATTTGTTTTCTGAAAGTCACTAACTAAAGGGGAAAATTTGAAAAGGCTAATGTTGTTTGGTAAAAATTCATACATTAAAAGTATTTTGCATTCTTCCGTTATGTGGCACGGCACTATAAAAAGGATAATAAAAAACAAAACAAAATTCCCTGAGTTCGAACTCTAACAATATTTGTTGATTCCCTCCTTTGAGTTTTTTTCACGAAAGATAACTGTAAGAATTCCCACGTCGGAAAAAGAAGAAAATCCCTATTACCTATAATCGTTCATAAAGTACTACATTTTGAAAAAAATGTCTGTCATTTTTTGCAAATTCGCAGATAATCTTCAAATTATTGTATAAAATCAAAAAAAAATTTTGGTCAATCTGTGAAACACGTGTCCCTTTATTTATACTCTCGAATTATGTATTCAAATACCAAATCGTTGTGACATCCTAAGCTGGACCTCTCTATATGATTTGAAATGGAATAGGTCAAGAGAATAGTTTTATAATAATGAATGAAACGTATCATAAGCATTACGTCACTTCAAGGATTTTTAAGGGAAATTAAACAAAGTATTTTTGATGTATGTCTTTTTTTAAATTTCATTTATTTTTCAAATCTGTATAAAAACTTTAATTCATAACCGATTTCAAAGCTAAATGGCTGAATTTACGCCTTTTGGATAACGCACTGAAGCTGTTCAGGTGCGTGAAGCTGGAATTACCACATTGTCCTATTAACATGGGCAACATGCAATAATTTTGTACCAATTCTGTGCGAATTTAGGCCGTAAAAAAAAGTTTTGTCTTATAATTTTTTTGCAGCATTAATTGGCAAAAAATTCTTACATTAAAAAAAATTGGATGTGATTCATAATTTTTGTTTCTTGGTGTGGTAATGCCAGCTTCTCGTGAAGCTGGCAATACTACACGTTTCGAACAATGATAAAAATGTTAAAATTTCATGCCTGGCACCAATCAACGGCATGAAATTAGCACAAAATTCCTACGTGAAGGAAAATTTGATGTGATTAATAGTTTTCGTTTTTGGTGTGTTAGTGCCAGCTTCACGTGAAGCTGGCATTACTACACGTTTTTGAAAAAAATTAGAGGGCACAATTTTTTTTGCGGCATTAATTGGCACAAAATTATCGCATGTTGCTCATGTTAATAGGACAATGTGATAATTCCAGCTTTACGTACCCAAGCTTTTCGAGGATGAAGGCTATATAACGACGGCCCCCATCCGAGTAAAACCGACCAAAGCGCTGCTTAACTTCGGTGATCAAACGAAAAGCCTTTAGCAATTCCATGTATTCAAGCTACAATAATATTTATACTAACACCGAGTTCCATTAATGTTTAGGATAAGAATAACCAGAGCATTGTAGTTTTTCTCAATTGCTGAGAGAGATGTTGACTTTTCATAATGCACTTTCATAATGGGCCTGAGATTTCTATTGAACATTTTTCTATTTTTTTATTTTATCTTATTCAATGAAATTCGTACACTTCCAGCAATTTTTCCAGCAAATTTTGTTCGTGCTCAAAGTTTTGATTCGAAGAATCGAATACATTATTCTTAGGATTTTTCTGCCCCTACCATTAGAAAAAGAATCGCCAGATAAATCCCTGAAATTGTTGTGAAGAATATTGGCTGACATTTGAAAAATAATCTTTGAAACAACCCATTGTATTTAAATGCCCTTAATAAAGACATGAGAGAACAGGAAGTTGAAGCCTAGTTTCTAATAAAATAACCCTAAAAATTCAGAAGGGAAACTTCCAAAGTTCATCACGGGCTTCAAAAAAATATTACCAATTTGGAAACTTCCTGACATGAATTTTGTATATTCTTTCTGCAGCACGGATAGCGAAGAAAATACGAAGAGTATGTAGACTATGAATTTTTCATTTCTCTAGCGCACAGCTTCGATAAAACTTGAAAATTTCCACGATTTTAATACATTCTTCATTCAAAAAAAGTCAAGCTGACATGAATTTCCTTGCAGATATTTTACTTCCATTCCAAAAGACGCGCAAGTCAAATTATCTTTCACTTCGTGCCCGTTTTGCTAGAAAGACTTATATACAACATTTTTCAACGTTGTGTATTCTCTTCCGTCATATCTTGCTGAATTTTAATTTTCTCTTCCGACATATTTTTCTCTTCCGGAAAGAGCAGTACTTAACCTCATTTCTTCAACAGGAATCGCAATATTATATATGCAGGCGGGCAGAAAGGAATTGTCACATTCCTCCCCGGGCCAAATCCCAAATGAGGTTAGGTACTTAATAGGCGTATCCTTTAATTTTCTATTCTAGCATATCCTGCCGAAGATGAATTTCTTAAGTGATTGGAATTAACCTACAATTAATTGGAGTTCACTACGGATACATTGAAACTCTTTAAAATCACACCGACAAAGGAATTATGTTGACGATATAATATGCTGGAAGAGAAAATTGAAATCCAGCATATTTTTCCGGAAAGCAATGCTCGAGCTTTTTTTAATTTTTTGGATACAATTCAACGATGGCTACAAGTACTTTCTCGAATTCTGTCTTCTGGATATCACAACGTCAGTGTGTTGATTCCGCAACCGTAGAAATTAATGAATAGTACTATTTATTTGGTGGCGTCGTTGATTCCTCATTCTCCTTCACTTTATTCAATCAAAAAGCAAGCGGTAAATGGGTGAATAGCCCGGTAAGTGGGCCCTCTCCAGACAGAAGACGCAGATGTTTCGCTGGGATTTTCGAGCATCTTAAAAGTAAGTGTGTTGGTTCCGCAACCGTAAAAATAAATAGTATTATTAATTTCCTGGCCTCACTAGTCACACACACTAACTTTTGGATGGTCGAAAACCCCACCGAAACATCTGCATTCTTTGCCTGAAGAGGGCTCATCTACTGCGCCGAAACGGTCGCTTCTTAATCAAATAAAGTGGAGGAAAAGGAGGGACCATTGATGCTATCAAATGAATAGTACTATTTATTTTCACGATGGCGGAAACAACAAACTAACTTTTAGGATTGCCGAAAACCCCAGCGAAACATCTGCGTCTTTTGCCTGAAGAGGGTCAATTTACTTGGCTGAAATGGTCGTTTTTTGAATGAATAATGTGGAGGAAAAGGAGGGACCATTGATGCTATCAAATAAATAGTACTATTTATTTTCACGATGGCGGAAACAACAAACTAAATTTTAGGATTGCCGAAAACCCCAGCGAAACATCTGCGTCTTTTGCCTGAAGAGGGCCCATTTACCGCGCTGAAACGGTCGCTTCTCAATGAAATAAAGTGGAGGAAAAGGAGGGACCATTGATGCTATCAAATAAATAGTACTATTTATTTTCACGATCGCGGAAACAACAAACTAACTTTTAGGATTGCCGAAAACCCCAGCGAAACATCTGCGTCTTTTGCCTGAAGAGGGCACATCAACCGGGCCGAAACGGTCGCTTTTTAAATAAAGTGGAGGAGAAGAAGGGACCAGTGATGCCACCAAATGAATAGTACTGTTTATTTCCACGATTACGCAAACAACACACTAACTTTTAGGCTAGCCGAAAACCCCAGCGAAACATATACGTCTTTTGCCTGAAGAGGGTCAATTTACTTGGCTGAAATGGTCGTTTTTTGAATGAATAATGTGGAGGAGAAGGAGGTACCAGTAACCACACCAAACGAATAGTATTATTCATTTCCACGGTCGCGGAACTAACATACTGACTTTTGGGATAGCCGAAAACCCTAGCGAAACATTTGCGTCTTCTGCCCGAAGAGGGTCCATCTACCGTAAAACGGTATAAATTCCCGATTATTAGTTTGCAGACGTAAAGATATCTGGAATACATGCACCCGAAGAAGCCAGTCTTCTTAGGCCGAGACCCTACTTGCCCAGATTATTGAGCCCCTGCCCATATTTACCATCAAATTATTCAATTTCCGAACAAGAGAAAAATGGGTAATTTGGCTTTAATGGTGGAGTTATAGTTGCTGTTACTTAGAATTGGTGAATTGTAATGAATATAATGTATTTGACAATAATAACAGTCTAAATGCTTTTACAAGTAACGTCATTTATTGAATAATTTATATTTTATATATAAACATCTGAAAATTCGAATTATCGGCCAACCCTTGACTAAATTATAAATTGAAAAAACTATTTCTTTTTTTTCAGATTTCAAATATTTCGACGTACGTTTATTCTTAAACATGCCACAAACGTTTTTCACATTACCGACCATTTATGTTGTGAAAGAATTCAACATCCATCTCGTTTTGGTGTCAAAAGTACATGATTTCACATTTGTCGTCAGAAGTACATAATGCTAATTGTACGGTGTGCATTTGAAGGTTGCTCAATATTCTCAGGATTTTTTATATACTCAAAGAACCAGACAGTAACATGATCATCGTCGACAGTGTAGATAAAAAGTCGCGAATAAATGTTATGAGTTTGTTTGTTGTTAAACATTTTACATTCTTCATAAAAAAGTCGAAGGACATCTTATAAATCCATAGCGAATGCTCTAAAAAGCTGTAAGCTCTAGCTGTAAGCTAGAAGTCGAAAGAATCAGGTTCTTTCTTTTTTCAATACTATTTCACAGTCGAATTTGATTATTCAGTTTGAGATTAATTCAAACCTGTGCAGTGTATACATTTTGTTATGTAAATGTTATGTAATAACTTTTGACGTCAAAATCGAAATCAGCGACCTCAATAACTTCCTTGTACTGAGTTTCAGGCAAATCTGTGAAAATTTCAAAGTTTTGGCTGCTATGTTCGATTCGCCATTTTGAATTTGTAACTTTTGACATCAAAAATGAAATCAGTAACCTCAAAAACCCCTTGTACCAAGTTTCAGGCAAATCTGTGAGAAATTGAAATTTTGACCGCTACATTGGATCCGTCATTTTGAATTTGTAGCTTTTGACATCAAAAACGAAATGAGCGACCTCAAAAACCCCCTTGTACCAAGTTGTAGGCAATTCTGTGTGAAAATTAAAATTTTGGCTGCTATATAAGGTCCGCCATTTTGAATTCGTAACTTTTGATGTTAAAAACGAAACCAGTGGCCTCAAAAACCCCCTCGTACCAAGTTTCAGGCAAATCTGTAAAAAATTAATAATTTTTGTTGCTATATTGGTCCACCATTTTTAATTTATAACTTTTGACGTTGAAATTGAAATTAGTGACCTCAATAACCTCTTTTTACTGAGTCTTAGGCGAATCTGTAAAAGATTTAAAATTTTGGCTGCTACAATAGAACCACCATTTTGAATTTGTGACTTTTGACATCAAAAACGAAATCAGCGGCCTCAAAAACCGCCCTTGTATCAAGCCTTAGGCAATTCTGCATGAAATCAAAATTTTTGCTGCTATATAAGGTGCGCCGTTTTAAATTTATAACTTTTGACGTCAAAATTGAAATCAGCGACCTCAATAACCCCCTTATACTGAGTTTTAGGCAAATCTGTAAGAGATTTGAGATTTTTACTGCTATATTGGATCCGCCATTTTGAATATGTAATTTTCGACATCAAAAACGAAGTGAGCAACCTCAAAAATCCCCTTGTACCAAGTGTCAAGCAAATCTGTTTAAAAAATTTAATTAAGGCTGCCATATTGGATCCGCCATATTACGTTTGTAACTTCTGACATCAAAATCTAAATCAACGACCTCAAAAATCCCCTTGTACTGAGTTTCAGGCAAATCTGTGAGAATTTTGAAATTTTGGCTACTATATTGGATCCGTCGTTTTGAATTTGTAATTTTAGACGTCAAAAACTAAGCCAGGGTCCTCATAAACCACCCTTGTACCAAGTTTTAGGCAATTCTGTATGAAATTAAAAGTTTTGTTGCTATATAAGGTCCGCTATTTGGAATTTGTAACTTTTGATATCAGAAACGAAATCAATGACCTCAAAAACCCCCTTGTACCAAGTTTCAAGCAAATACGTAAAAAATTTCAAATTTTTGCTACCATATTGGATCCGTCATTTTAATTTATAGCTTTTGACGTCGAAATTGAAATCAGTGACCTCAATAACCTCCCTTTCCTGAGTTTTAGGCAAATCTGCAAAAGATAAAAAAATTTTGGCTGCTATATTAGATCCGCTATTTTAAATTTGTAACTTTTGACATCAAAAATGAAATGAGCGACCCCAAAAATCCCCTTGTACCATGTTTCAAGCAAATCTGTAGAAAATTAAAAAAATTTTGGCTACTATATCGGATCAGCCATTTTGAATTTGTACTTTTTGACGTCAAAAACGAAATCAGCGACCTCAAAAACTCCATTGCACCAAGTTTCAGGCAAATCTGTAAAAAATTCAAAATTTCTTCCGCCATATTAGATCCGCTATTTTGAATCTGCCATTTTAAATTTATAATTTTTGACGTCAAAATCAAAATCAGCAACCTCAAAAACCTCCTTGCACTAAGTTTTAGGCAAATCCAACGAAATTCTGATTTTTGGCCAGTTTTCGGTGCCTCTCAGCCCACTGTGCACCCTCAACTTGACAGAACCTTTTAATTTGCACCTTCCGAGTTAAAAACTTGTCATTCGGTCACGTCGATATCAAGAACTTGCATTTCATACGATAATAAAAAATCTTTCGACTTTATAAAAGTGTTTCGGGTACCCGGATGTTACCCGATTATTCGCGGTACTCGAACAATACCCGTTACCTCGAGTATCCGGATATTCCACTATCCACTTTAATTTACAAGTCCCAGTCAAAGCGTGGGAGCCATACTAAAAGAATTTATACTCCCTGAATCAGTAAAATTTCACTGCTTGACACTTGATGGAAAATAGGGTTGGTGACAATGTTATCTGGCGAACATCCTCCAATATAAATCAAGATACGATGATTCTGTAGCATCGGGGAGTAAACTGACATAGCTTATTCTATACGACAATAGAGTTATATACCAATATAGAGAAGCCAACGTCCATTTAGCCGGAAGTTGACCTATCTTTCAGGTTATATACGAGTTAATTTGTGAATCCTCTCAGACATGACCTGGACAGTCAGTCGAGATTGAAAATTTAAGCTAAAGTGAGTCTCAAATATTTGTGTCACCTTCTCCCATCTCAATCACGACTCCGACATTTCGAGGAAGAAATCTCAAATTAAAAATTTTTCTTGATATAATCACAGAAAATCTACTTATAAAATCGTGTGAATTTCCTGTGCGATTCCGTTTTTTACAGTTTACCACTATATACATGTTTTATATTATATTATCCCCACTATTTACAGTTATTTACATCAACTCTAATATCTGAACCCTTATTTCTATTTCTTGTGATGGCGAAATTTTTTTACGTTTCCAGGCGAATTCCGTTTCCTTTTTCTTTCACTTCTCTTCTACTTCAACCTTGCCATTTTCACAATCACTCTTTCATTCTTTCTCATTCGCTCCTCTAGCCCCCTCAAATTCCTTCATTCACTCCTCACCCAATTCTTCCTCCCCTAAAATCTTTACCACATTCTCTTGTCAGCTTCCTTTATCTTCAATTCCTCTTATACATCCTTCCCATACATGCTCCCATGTTTCCTCTTCTCATTCGCACATTCAGCACTTTCTCTTCTCCTTCTTTTCCCAATGCATCCCCTCCCTGACGTTCTTTTCCAATCTAAAACTTGCATTTCTTGTCCATCTTCTCTCTCTCCATCCCTTCTTTGAATATATTGGTACTCCTTCCTTATTTATCATCTTGTAATATTTACTATATTTTGCTTTCTTAATCACCCCCCATCTTCCTATTAATTTTCTTCTGCTTTCTTTTTTCTCCAATTCTTCACAGTTTACTCCTGAACTCACTTCTTCCTTCTTCCCATTTCGTTAATTCTATTGCCCTCCCTCACCTCTCTTTTATCTCCCTCAAACACTTTCTTGCTAACTCTTACTTGCTAACTCTCTTTCTTGCTAACCCTTAACTCCCCTTCAAACGTCCATGCCCTTTATCCTGCTCTGGTACTTAATTTATCCTTTGTGCATCTTCTCTCACCATATATTCAGGTGTCCTCCAGTCTACTCCTAGTGCCCACCTTATATACTGTTCTTGTAACCTTTCAATCTCTTTCCTTTCCTTCCATTCCCATATCTCTCTTCCATATCCTAATACTGGCCATACTAACATATCAAAGAACAAAATTCTTCTTCCCCAATCTTTCTTGAACCTCCTTTTTCCGATGCCCCATATCTGTTTCATTACCTCTGCCGCTTTTTTATTCTTTCTTTTATACGTGCTCTATAATTTCCATTTTTTCGCAAGGTATATCACAAATATTTATACTCCTTTATTTCTTATAACTTTACTCCCTTCCATCTCCCAGTCCATTCTTTTTTCTTCCTCCTCTTTTTTTTTCTCTTTTCTATGTTGAGATTCAGCTTTTTCCTATTAAAGTATTTATCCAGCCCTGAAGCCCGCTATCCCCTCTTCATCCTCTGCCATCACCACTATATTGCCCGCGTATGCCAGTGTATATATCTTTTCTTTTCCCATCCTAACTCCTCCCCATCCTTTTCTCCTCACTTCTTCTCCCAAGTATGATATTAATATATTAAATAAAAGCATACTCTCTTTCATAAACCTTCTCTTATCCCCTTTTTCACTATAACTCTTTCTATCTTGTCTCGGTTCAATGAGTCAAACGAAGATTGCTATCATTCCTCATTTCTTCCTTTCAATCCATTTATTTACCAACTAATTCAAGAAAAATATATGTTGACCCCCATTTCTTTCCAAAACTCAGTCTGATTCTGCGTCACTTTTTTTTCCTCAACTTCATTCTTTAACCTCTTCTATAAAACAGTTACATATAACTTATACAATGTTGGCATCAGCGTCACTTCCCTATAATCTTTAACCTCTTCCCCTTTGCCTTTTTTCACTGACTTTACAACTACTCCTTCTTTCCGTAATCCCGGCCACCCCTCTCCTCTCTATACCCTATTACACATTATCCATGCCCATTCCTGTAGTTCTTTTCCCTATATTTTTCCAGACTTCATTTGGAATTTCATCTATACCAGGAGCCTTCCCATTTTCATTATTTCTAACATCTTGACTATTTCTTCCCTTGATATGTCCTCTTCCTCATCTCTTTCCCTTGCCTCTTTTCCTCCTTTCCTAACTTTTTTCTGTCCTTTCTAGCAAATCCGTAAAATATTTTTTCCATTCTACCATCTCAATATCCTGGTTTATTCTTTTCCTTCCTTTTCTCTCCGTATTCACATCTCCGCCTCTTCTTCAAATCTTTTATTTCATTCCTCTTTTTTTCACCACACATCTTATCATATTCCTTCTCTCTTCTCCTATATTTTCCTCCACTACTTTTCCCTTTTTCCATTTTCTCAATTCCTTTCTCAATTCCTTCTTCTCCTCCTTACATTCCTCATCCTATCCATTTCCAACCCCTCCTTCACATACAATCTTTTTTGCCTATGCCCTCTAATACTTTTTTTATTTCTTCTATCATTATTTCCATCTCTTCGTTAACACGTCCCTCTCTCATTTTTATAATCTCTGCCATTTCCTGAAATGTTTCTTTTCCTTCTATTGAACAATGCCCTCTTCCTGTTCTTTTTATCCTTACTTCCTTTCAAATCCTTATTTTGATTACTTTTTTCACCCTATAATGACAGTATTATGGACATGTGATCCGAATCTATATAATCTCCTACCTCTAGTTTCTCGACCTCCTCTCTTACCTCGCCGTCCACTATCAAATAATCAGTTACCGTTTCCATGTTTCCTCCTGACCGTGTTTATCTTCCTTCCTCAGCCCCCTCTATATTCACGTTTAAGATAAACCATCCCATCTCCTTCAATCTTTTCAACAATTCCTACCCTTTCTCATTTAAAATCTTTTCTTTGGATTTTCTTCCTTGTAGTCTTCCCCATTGCCTTCCTCCTGAATCTCCTATTCACGCATTGAAATCTCCTCCTATTATGAGCCTAATTCCTCCTATATTTTCTTCCATCAGTTCTTTTATCTTCTTAGATTTATCCTAAATATCTCCGTTTAAATATATCCCCACTATCTTCCACCTCTCACCATCTACCTCTTCTGCTATTAATCTTTCTTTTTCTTCTTTCATCTCTTTCCTGTCCTTTTCTGTCATATATTCCTTCCTTATTCCTATCATCATTCCTCCCATTGCTCTGTCTTTTTCATTCTTCCTCTTTGCATTTTAAACCTGCCACCTTTAACCTTTTGGTAACTTTCCCCTTACTCTTTTCCATCCCTTTTAATCTAGCCACGTCTCCATCACTACTACCACCTCCCATTGTCCAAAATTTCTCATAAATTCCATTTCCCTTCTTTCCAATCCTGCTACATTCCTTATATATAGTCCTTATAGATTTTTCTCAAATAAGAACACTTTTCTTATTCTAAACCATATTCTGATCCATCGGCTTCAAACCAGACCTGGATGAAACATAGGAAAAGGAAGAGGTATATTCATGGGAAGAAAGTTGCAGTAAAGGGAGTACACTGTAAAAAAATAGGGTTTCTTCAAAATTAAGGATAATTTTTAAAATGTCCAATTATGAAGCCAATATTCCTTCCGTTTTAATCTAAGACTTTATTTCCACTTCGATCCTGCTGTAATCCCAAAAAGTAGTACTAAAATGTTATTCATCACTCAGCCTTATAACGATACTTTTTTTTACAATTTACG
The DNA here is from genome assembly GCA_032362435.1 of Melikaiella ostensackeni. Taxonomy (NCBI): domain Eukaryota; kingdom Metazoa; phylum Arthropoda; class Insecta; order Hymenoptera; family Cynipidae; genus Melikaiella; species Melikaiella ostensackeni. The sequence continues at coordinate 3,961,593 of JAUMHM010000079.1, forward strand.
GTGTACTTCCTCGCAACCGCGTGAGACTTATTACAGTCTTGCGCGATGCATTGACGTGGAAAATGGAAAAGAAGAAGAAAAGCTGTACACTACGAACCGAGCGAGTGAGTTTCCTTGGATACACGTTTCAAAGTTTAAAGAACACTTCAGTTCCATTTCCTTCCGACTATTTCATTTCTTTCCGATTACTCTTAAAGAGCTTGAAGACTAAAGATTTAGAGAAGATTGACTTCTGGAAAGCTTGAAATTCAAAAACTTATTATCAGGTAGCATTTTAAAATTAAAATAAAGTTTTTTTGGACCACTCACGTGAACGTTCCGTATGTAACACATCACAAAATTATTTTACTGTTGAATATTTTCCACTTTGTCGGACAATATACACAGGAAACTAATTTGCAACGCAAACCATGTGCCTATCAACACATTGTACCGGAAATTTAAATATCATGTAGGATTCGCGAAAAACAAGAGAAAAGGTGTAATTGTGTATACAACTTCAAGCTCTTTTAACGCCCATTGTTAGCCGTAAGGGTTAACCTCCGTGTCGGATCTCCACTTTTCCCGACCCTTAGAGAACAATTAAAGAATGCCCTCCGACTACATTCTCATTATAGCACTCCTACACAACTTTATAAAACTTTAAGCTCTACTTTAATTCCGATGAACATGACATAATATGTGTATATGCTAAAATGCGGAATTGTAAGTGGAAACTAAAACGTGAGAATTGAAAAAGAAAACTGAAAGTGGGTGTAATTTTCAGGAATGTAGTATTTTACAAGGAAACAGGCGGAATAATGTACGAGCGTGGAAAGGAAAATATTTCTACTAGAGTAATCTCGGGTTTGGTTAAAACGTGATTTCACATACGCTACATATTCAGAGTGAAACCACGGCACGTGATTAATCAAAATATTTTTAATCCCTTTTACGCGGTAGAGAAAACCTATAAAAATAAAATACACGATAGTACTATATGTGTGAGGATTATTGTATGAATTATTGCATTAATTTAACTCATTCAGAATTTATATTTTAATTATTCAATTAGTTGTCTTTTTCCAGGTAAGTATCAGCAAATACGTTTCTCTCTCAGCACAAAAGCTACGAACGTAAGTTATGGTTTTACTACACTTTTGCATATTTTCATTAAATTAAAACTAAGTTGAAAAGGCGCAACAATTCATTCGTTTTATTTCTTCATCCGTCTTTTCTTTTCTCACAATTGCGGTTGCTATCATGAGCAAACCTAGTCTAGAGGAAAAATATGATTTCTTTCTCTTGTCTGTGTAAGCATCAGGGATTCTTTTAGTTTCAGCAGAAAGAATCTACTGTGGCTTTCGCCTCTGCACCAAGTATACATGTGGATCATTTTATGTCTGAACCTAGTATTTGTAATAAGAATCATTTTTTCCTGTTCATATCTCCGAGTGGAATGATTCTTTCCCCAGGATCGCAAGTACCTACAATATCATTCTAGAGTACCAGATCGAGTCTTTTACATCACTACCGTCACTATCAACTGAAGCGTAGCACGCTGTAATAAATAGCCATCTTATTCTTACTTTCATTCTAACCCATAATAATCTAGGAGTTGCACTTTCATACTTTTTGACATGCTGTTTTGCTCTCTCAGTCATTTTCAGACCGACTTCTTGGTTACCATGTGATGCATTGTCTACTCCTAAACAAAGTTCCGAAAGCATGCCTTTCATCAACAAAAGTGTCAATCCTACCCGACGCTACATCATAATTTGTATTGTTCATTATTTAGAGTATAAACCCAACTACCAGCTTGTTGCAAGAAATGTTTTCCATAAGTATCAAATCATGTCCAAACTAGCAGCTAAATCATCATAAGGTGGTATGTCCATTCAAAACGTCAGTCCCATCAAACTTTGTTCATTCAAATGAATGTATGAAAACAAAGCCAGAACCAAAGGAATTATGTTCGGTTTGCATCCCATAATGAGGAGATCACCAGCCTCCTGCAGTTTGGTTTTTAAAATGTTAAAAGCCCATTCATTACGTCATAAATGTGATGAGAATTCTTAACCCTGAGTGCCTGAGTAAATCTTTACAAGCTAAGAAACTTCCATAAATTTACATTTAAAGTAGGAAAAAGAAAATCGAACGTAATATATAATTAGAGATAGCTACGACTGAACTTGATCATGAATAAAATATAAGAGAGATAAATCTAATAAAGAACTGATGAACTGATAAAACTACAAGAGAACTAATACGTAATAATGTTCTGAGAAAGTGAGTCAAAGATTCGAATCCAGGCAATTCGTCGGAATGATCGATAAGGAATCGTCGATTTCGCACAGAAACCCCGATCATCTTTCAGCACCGAAGAGATTTTGGCATCGAGCCATTCGCGAAGCACTACAGATATACGTGCAAGGGAAACATAGTCTCTGCTTTTTTAACACGAGAGAATGTCTTTTTCTTTTACATGTCTCTTAGGTGCGAACACGGACGCCGTGAAAATAACTGCAGACTTCCTGGGGGATGATGGGACGACTTTTTGTTATTCCCTGAACAACAGTAACCTTTCCAATACCGACTCTTCCAAAACTTTTAGCACGAAATCCCAGCACGTTACATTTTTTATAACTTGAGGCACTAAAAATCGGAAAAATTAATGTAAACATTATCTGCAAGGAATTATAGTGTGTCAATATACACCAGTTATATTTAAATATTCACTTTTAAATATTTAATTGGAGGGATTGAAATGTAATATTTTTATTATTTTCAAAATGTTTTCCAATTCAACTATTTCTGCGGTAGAATTACTGAAATTCAAAGTTTCGCTTTGAATTAACTTTAAAAAATGTTAATGTTCGTCTTGTACAATTGAAGTCGAATTAGTTTTTAGTGTTACATAAGTAAAATTGTCTATCTCCAAAAGTTATTTTATAGTAAGGAAATAAATCCTTATGAAATATTATTTTCTGACACAAAATCTTCAACTCTTAATGTCGTCCCTTTGGGATCGAAAGCAATTTATGCTGTCCCCTACAACCTCTAAAGGTAAGATAAGTTAGGTTTGTTATCTACATATAATACGCCAGGAAAACACTAGTTCTTTATAGTGACAAAAAAATTACTGTACATATCATATTATTATTCACTTTTGTTATCAAATTTCGTAACCAGTGAGTAAATTAGTATTTGGTGGTACTGACATTCGAATTCTAACAAAAGATTAAACATCTTGGAACTAAGATTGGTCAATATACTGAAAAGGCAGTAATTTTCACTTTGACACAAAACAGAGTAGAAACGTGAGGTTGAATTTACTGCATAAGTTACTATAACTTTGCTATCAAATTGAGTTACAGTAAATTTCACTTGATTTTGGTTGAATTCCAATAAAATTATATTCCAGTAAATTCCATCTAAATTTTAGTACCTTCTAATTGGATTCCACTTACCGTAGAATTATCCAATTTCGGACACTGACCCAAACTTTGTTCACCAAACTTTTTTTACTCTTGCATAACTGAAAACACAACGTATTTCATGGCTGAGAGATTCTGCGATTCGAAGTGTAGAACCTGCCTGATTTGAAATCGATTCGATCCCCAGTGAATTTGAAATAAATTCTAATCAACTCAAACTAAATACACGCTGACACTAGTCAATTTTAAACGAATTCTAGCAAAGTGCAATTAAATTCTAGTACATTAAAATTGAATTCCATTGAATTTAAATTAATCCTCGTAAATCCAAATTAAATTCTAATGAATTGAAAATAAATTCTCGTAAATTTAAATTAGCGACTAAATTCTCATTATCCCTAATCAAATTTCAGGAAATTCTGGTGAATTAATTTAAATTGAAATTCAATGGTAGTAGAGTCAAATAAATTCTAACTATATCAACTGCAGGGATGTGATTCGACTTTAGATAAAATGCTGGTATATTTGAATCTCACCAAAAATATCTACGATGCAAAAAGTTCCACCAAGTGAAAAGTTATCAGTAGAATCAACATAGTTTGTGAAATAAAAGTTTGCCAAGTAATTTCAAAACATATCCAAATTTGAGAATTGATTAAAGATAAAAAATTAAAAAAATTTTGAGATTGTATCAAAAGGAAACAAATGAAGTTTTGGCGAGATTATTATCATTATTGAAAAATGAGATAATCTCGCCAAGTTTTCATTTTTTTCATTTGATACATTCTCAACATTTCTGTAATTTTTTATATTCAATCAATTTTCAAATTTAGATATCTTTTAAAATTACTTGGCAAGCTTTGCTTTCACAAACTATGTTGATTGTACTGATAAATTCCTACATAACAGAACTTTTTGCATCGTGGATGTTTTTGGCGAGATTTCACTTCTTTTGTTATAAAAATTTTGGCTAAATTGAATACTCGTTTCTTTTTTTTTGAATACTCCTTACTTTTTCATGTAAGAATGTTTATAGAATCAAAATGAGAAACAAAAAGGGAAAAATTAAATATTAAAAAAAGATTATATATTTTATACTAAAATATATCTTCATATATACATACATTTTAGAAATAAAGTACGAAATGACGGATGAGAGTGACAAAAACATTTTGACATATAACTGTGGACGCTGACTCGTGTTACGGAATTTTCCGTAAGACCAACCCCGTCCAAATGTTATCCTTGAACTTATGTATCTTATTATTATATTCAACTTTGTCTCGGAAACCCCGGTGCGCCATCATCAGCCACGGACTAAGTCAAGTGCCTGATGAGTTAGAGATATTAAAAATTTAATTACTAATTACGAAGCTTGAAATGTGTTGCAGAGATGTTGTAGTAGGTACACACTTAGGT
>JAUMHM010000079.1:3980460-3991545 GCA_032362435.1 Melikaiella ostensackeni
ATTTTTAGGGTTATCATTGGGAGAAATTTTACTTCACATGGATGCGAACCTATGACAGAAATTTCAAGTTAATACGTGCGGGGACAAATTTTGTATGCTTACCCGGCTATGTCTACTGGTCTAATATCAATATTCAAATATTGATTTTTTTCCATATGTGTGAAAAAATGTGTCTCTGGCTCCGCTAGGATTCGAACTCAGGGCTACAGATTGTCGGACTGGTGCTCTTTCCCATTAAACTACGAAGAGTACGAGATTCGTTTTTCACAATCTCCTACAAGCGAATTCCGTCGTAATTCCTAGTCTTGTAAGATTCTAATTTTTCGAACATTCTGCACAATTCATATTTGATTTTAAAGTTTTGGACCAGATATCTATAAGTAATTATATTTGATGTTAGTTCTTTTTGGTCTATTAGTCTTATATCAATACTTAAATATTGATTTTTATTCATAAGTTATGAAAACCTAATTAATTTCAGTTTACCTCTTCCAGTTTACCTCATCCAGTTTCATTTAGGCCAATATCCTCACATTCCCTACTTATTTGCATCTCTCTGAACCCTTTCAACTACCCTCTCACGTCCTTTTTAATACATGCTATTAATCCCATAGAAGTGAGAGGTTCTGTTTACTGCTCACTAACTTGCGTGAATATTAAATTCCAACCGGTGGTGAGTAAGATACTTTTTAAATCGAGAAAAGTAACCAGTTATCGTTATCGTTGCCGATTCAAAATGCAACTTTTTCTTTCAGTTACTTTTTCAAAAGAAAGTAACTATTGTTACTTTTTTAGTTACTTTTGTCTTTTAGATATATATCCAAATTTAATTTTCACACAACTTCATTCATATCTTTCGAGTGACAGTTGTTATATTTTTTATTAAAAGTCGTAGGCTAGTCGTAACCGACATAATATTATTAAAACAATGAATGTTCAAGAAAATTTTGAAATTCATGTTGGAAGAAAAGTTTTACTTTTCTTATATTGGGCTACAAATCTCTATGGCTCTGGGAATTAATTTTTTGTTTCTTAAAGTGTTTCTTTAGATTAACCTTATTACGACTTTCACTTCTGGAATATTTGAAACATCCTGAGACCAACAGAAAATATTTCATAAGACGTCGAATTTTCAACAAATAGATGAATTTTCAATTGGAACGATGAAATTAAACCAAGAATGAAATTGTCAAATTTTCAGTAAAAAGATTAATTTTCAACAAAGAGAACGAATTCCCAAAAAAAGTCGAATTTCCAATCAAGGGAATGAACTTTCAAATAAAATAATGAATCATTGCCTGAAAAAATTATTTTCATTACTTGAGTTCAACTTTCAATCAAGTCGTTAAATTTGCAACTGAAAAAGAGAAATTTTCAAGCAAGAAGATTAATTTTATACCAAAAAGACTAGTTTTTAACAAAAAGCATGTATTTTCAACCAAATAATTGAATTTTCATCTAAAAAGATAAATTTTCAATTAAAGACTTGAATCTTCAACGAAGAAATATGAATTTTTAATTTAAATTTTAATATTCAACCCAAAAAAATTTAACATAGTAGTTGTATTTTTAAGTAAAGAAATGAATTTTTCACTAAAATGATAAATCTTCAACAACAACAAAATTATTAACAAAGTGCTTCAACTTTCCACGAAAAAAGGTTAATTCTCTACGAAAAATGTAATAGTTGATAGTTTAGCAAAAAAATACGAATTTTCAACATGACACATGTTGTTTCAACCAACAAACTATGGAATATTATATTTTTAATAAAAGAAAATCAATTTCCAGCGAAAAAAAAGATGAATGCTCAACGAAAAAGGAAATAGTTAATATATCAAGCAATAAATATTTCAATTTTATATCAAAAACAGTTGAAGTCAACCAAAAAAGATGAATCTTCAACAAAATAGATAAATTTTGAACCAAAGAGGTGAATTTTTAACCAAAAAGTTTAATTTTCTACCAAAAAAGGAAAAGTTAGATTTTCAATTAAAAAAAAAAATTCAGCAAAAAGAGATGAATTCTCAACAAAAAATGTAATTGTTGATATTTCAACTAGAGGGATTTTAATTTTGAATCAAAATCAGTTGAATTTAACGAAAAAATGAATATTCAACAAAAAAGTTGAATTTTCAGTCAAGGGAGAAAAAGTTCAACCAGATTGTTAAAATTTAAAGCCATAAAGGTGATTTTTCTACAAAATCGTTGAATTTTTAACTTGCAAATATGAGTTTTCAACAAGGAAATTACTTTTCAACCAAATAGTTGGATGTTCATCTAGAAAAGATAAATTTTCAAAACAAACAGTTGAATTTTCAACCAAGAAAGATCAATTTTCAACCAAAAATGGAATAATGAAATTCTCAGTTGAGAAACTAATCTCCAACAAAATAAATGAACGAATTTCCAACGAAATAGTTCAGTTTTAAACCGAAGAGATGAATTTTCAACCAAGAAGATTAATCCTTTACCAACCAAGAAGAATTTTCAACAAAGTACATGATTTTTCAACCAGTAGACCATGGGATATTATATTCTCAATAAAAAAAGTTATTTTTTAACGAAAAAAGATATATTCTCAACAAAAAAGGTAGACATCATATTTGATATTTCAACCAAAAAAGATTACAAATTTAAATCAAGAACAGTTGAAATCAACCAAAAGAGATGAATTTTTATTCAAAAAGATTAATTTCTTACCAAAAAAAAACGAATTTCTCCCTGAAAAAGATACATTTGTTACCAAAAAAGGGAAAGTTAGATTTTCGATTAAAAAAAAAAATTTTTAACGAGAAAAGATGAATTGTCAACAATAAATGTAATAGTTGATATTTCAACCAAAAAGGATTTGAATTTTAGATCAAAATCAGTTACATTTAACCAGAAAACGAATATCTAACAAAAGAGTTGAATTTTCAGTCAAGAGAGAAAAAAAATTGAACCAGATTGTTGAAATTTTAAGCCAAAAAGGCGAATTTTTTATAAAACAGTTGAATTTTCAACCTACAAATTTAAATTTTCAATAAAAAGGTTAATTTTCAACTAAAAATGAAATAAAATTCTTACTTAGAAAACTGATTTTGAGCCAAATAAAATAAAACGAATTTTTAATGAAACAGTTCAGTTTTCTGCCAAAGAGATGAATTTTAACTGAAATGATGAATCTGTAAAGAAAGAAAAAATGAATTTTTAGCAAAAGAGTTCAACTCTCATCAAACTAGTTGAATTTTTAACAAAAAATGGCATTTATTAACAAAGAAGATTAATTTTCTACCAAAAAGACGATTCTCTAACAAAACACATGAATTTTCAATTAAAAAAGAGAAAATTTTAACCAAATACTTGAATCGTCAACTAAACAATATAAATTCCAGAACATAAATGAAATAGTTAGATTTTCAGTAAAAAAAATTCATGTGTAACCCAAACAAAAAAAATTAACATAGTTGTTGAATTTTCAACGAAAGAGATGAATCTTCTACATTCAACGAAAAAACATGAATTCTCAACAAAAAATATAATGGTGATATTTCAAGCAAAAAATATTTTAATTCTAAATCAAAAACAGTTAAAATCCTCCAAAGAGACGACATTTCAACAAAATAGTTGAATTTTGAATCAAAGAGATAAGTTTTCAACCAGGAAGGATAATTTTTTACTAAAAAAGATGAATTTTCAACAAACTACGTGAAGTTTCAGCCAATAAACCATTGGATATTATACTCTCAATTGAAAAAGTTATTTTTTAACGAAAAAATATTTTAATTTTAAATCAAAAACAGTTGAAATCAACCAAAAAAACGAATCTTCAACAAATTAGCTACATTTTGAACGAAAGAGATGAATTTTTAACTAAAAAAGATGAATCTCAACAAAAAATGTAACAGTTGATATTTTAACCAAACATGATTTGAATTTTAAATAAAAACCAGTTCAATGTAACAAAAAACGAATATTCAACAAAATATTTGAATTTCCAGTCAAGGGAGAAAAAAATCAACCAGATTGTTGAAATTTCAAGCCAAATAGTAGAATTTCCTACAAAACAATTGAATTTTCAACCTGCAAATGTGAATTTTCAACAAAAAGGTTAATCTTCAATAAAATAGTTGAATTTTCAACCGAATAGAACGTTTTCCTATCAAAACTGTTGAATTGTGGAATCGCAGCGATTAATTTGTCTGAGTGTGAGTAGTAAGTGCTTTACGAAAAGAAACTTTAACCCTCGTTTCACACTTTCACCTTTCCGGATGACCCTAAGAAAAAAAGAGAGAAATGTCCCTAGTACCAGCGAACGAGTTCGAAGTCGACCGATAAGAGGCGTAAATCTCCGGGCTCCAACGCTCCTTCCAGCTAGCAAGAAATCGTAATGTGAAAAATCTTATCACGGCACTCAAGGCATCATCAAATAAATTATTCTGCAGGAATCGCGATTTCCTGAATATTTTTCAAATTCCTCGGGAGAGAGCATTTTTGTGAAATTTAAATTCAAAGAAAGCAGTGAAATTTCACACTCTGGTTGTGCTTATTTAAAATAAATTAAAGTGAATCCGCGATTGTATGCGGCTGAAAAATGGTGACAGGATGGTGCTACGATTCCTCACAGCAAGACCTCTGAAACTTGTGAATCAGCACGTACACGAGTTATGTATATAAGAGGGCTTCTACTGGATGAATATTTGCACAAGTTATATAACAACCTTCGAGTGGAATATTGGGTTTACTCCCTTATTCTGGACTTAATTTTCATTCCCTGGAAGGAGGCTTAAAGAAAATATAAGTCAAGGAGTTTTTGGATCCTTAAATTGTTCTTTTTAATAAACAAGTCGAATACATCAGTAACTCTCAGGTAGAAAATAAGAATATGCTAGAAGGGCTCAAAATAAGGCGCATGAATATGCTCCAAATATTATTTTTCCTGATATTTATTTTACTTCGAATCGTTTGACCGAAAAGCAATTTGCTATAATTTTTATTTATCCTTATTGGCAATTTACCTTATTTTTATATTTCTGAATAACTTTTTGTGCTGATGTTTATTTTACCGAATCACTACTTCTCATGATTTTTATATTTCCGAATTACCATTTGACATAATTTTCATAATACCGAATTACTATTTAACATCATTCTCATTCTTCCGAACTACCACTTGTTATAATTTTTATATTTCAGAATTACCATTTGTCATAATCTCTATATTTTCGAATCACCATTAACATAATTTTTATTTTACCGATTTATAATTTGACATAATTTTCATAATACCGAATTACTAATTAGCATAATTTCTATTTTCCCGGAACACTATGTGACATCATTTTTATTCTTCCGAACAAGCACAGAACCTAAAATTCATTTAAATGAAACGCCATCTGTCATAATCCCCATGTCAACGAAACTGCATGTAACATAAATTTCATTCTTCCTAATATGGTGTCCGGCATTCTTATTGGCTGAATAATGCCGCGAAATTTGTATCAGCTAATAAGAATGCCAGGCGCCATTTTAGAAAGAATGAAATTTATGTTATATGCAGTTTCAATGACATGGGGATTATGAAAGATGGCGTTTCGTTTAAATAAATTTTAGATTACGTGCTTGTTCAGAAGAATGAAAATGATATTAAATAGTAATTTGGTATTATAAAAATGATGTCAAATGCTAATTCGGAAATACGAGTATTATGACACATGGTAATTCGGTAAAACAAAAATTATGACAAATAGTAGTTCGGAAAAATAAGAATGATGACAATGGTAATTCGAAAGAATGAAAATTAACACAAAAAGTAATTCGCAAATATAAAAATTAGGTGAATTGGCAATTAGGATAAATAAAAATGGTAGCAAATTGCTATTCCGTTAAATGATTTTAAATAAAATAAATATTAGGGAAAATAAAATTTGTGGAATATTCTTGCACCTCGCCTAAAATGTCCATTATTCAATTTATGAAATTGAATAATATAATCCTATAATGAAAAAAAATTGATATCTACATAAGTTACAGAATGAAGTTTTGGAAATAATGAAAAGAAAATCAATCAGTGTATTCGACCGTCCAAAAAAAGACCTACAAAGTGGCCTTAAAATATTTTTTATAGGACTTACCATTTTTCATTCAAACATCGAAAATGCTATCGAAATATCGAAAATTCAAATTATCAGCCAAACAACGTGAGATACAAAAAAGTTCATGAATTATTTTCTTACGACCGATAGAGCCTCAAGTAAGTTAATTCCTTTTCCATCTTAAATCAAAATAAATTGAACAATCTCTTTATATTTAGAGGTTTCGACAGTTTTATAATGTTTGCAAGAAAGCCTCTGTGTATGCATTACACTGTGAACTAAGCCGAGACCGAGGCAATGAAGAATACGAGCGCCAAGAGTGAGATCCGAAAGACACGCGCCCACTTAGAATTGTACAATCTATTTGAACTTTTTAATATTATGCAATTCAAAATTCAAGGATTTCGAAATATTAGAATTCAAATTGTTCATGTTTTCAAAATTCAACAGCTTTATACTCAGATCGATTAAAATTTATCAAACTAGTGAATTTGACAGAATTGCAGTGTGACAAACCTCAACAAATACAAATACACCTCAAATAATTTTGATATCAGATTTTTTCTCATTGGTCTATTGTTTCCATGAAATAATATCCCAATTGGAACAAGAATCTGCTTCATTTCTTCGGATTCGCTGCCCGACAATGTTTCGCCGTTTCAAACGGTTCGCGCCCGAGCCGTTAGTATATTGCCCCTCCGCGCACGGCGCTACGAGCGCACCAGCGGAATGAGGCCAAGTCCATGAGTCAGTGCATGAGCCCAGTCGCTCCGCACGTGCTCCGCACCAACGTGTAGTCCAGTTCCTGCCGTCGTATAGCGATGATCTCGCTTCAATATGTAGCTCCAAACCCGCGTCGTAGTAATGTACTTTCACGCTTCACGTAGGCTCCTATCCGAAAGTAGATATTGTGACTGCTCTCCGCGCTGTTTACGATTGTGACGTTCTATTTAAATAAAGACTTGTGAAAACTAATAAAAAGTTCATGAAAGTGCTTTTTCCTTCCCTCACACGAACTATAACGGAGGAAACAAGCATCTGGAGAATTAAATTTTTAAGGAAGCAGGTTCTGACTAAATATGGCAAACGCAAGCTCTGAGTCCTCGTTGATTGACCGCCATACTTCTTTTTCGTTAGTCGCTGTGAGTGAAAAGAGATTTAAATCCTCATCTGTCAAAAAGAGTTCGAATTTCTTTCCTTTAGAATATTAATTTTTTCGAATTCTCAACGGGCTCTCATTATTCTTTAGGGAGGGTCCTGTCAGAATCTAGTGATAATTAGTAAAAAAAAATTATTACTAACCTCGCACCGGTCCCTCTCTCTCAGGAGGGTCCAGTTAAGACTAATATTATTAAGCAAAATCATGAATAATAAACCTCTGATTTCACACCTGTCCCTCTCTCCCCGGACGGATCCAGTTAGATTCTATTATTTAATAAAAAATAATAAATAATTAGTACTAACCTCACACCGGTTCCTTTCTCTCGGGAGGATCCAGTTAAAACTAATATTATTAAGCAAAATCATAAATAATAAACCTCTAACTTCGAACCAGTCCCTCTCTCCCGGAGTGACCACTTAAATTCTATTATTCAATAAAAATAATAAATTAGTAGGACTAACATCGCCCCGATGCCTCTTACTCCGGAGGGTCCAGTTGATTCTCCCTCATCTCCTCTCTTCGCATCTTGTTTGATACGGAAACATGGCTAAAGTCGGTCCGTATTTTACTTCAGGCAAGTGAACAAAAGAAGAAGAAAAGTCAGCATCAACGTTGGACCGAGCGACGCCGCCGCGCTGAAGCAGAGCAGCTGGCCAACCCCTGGAAATACGTGCCTCTGCCGCCGAAGCGCAAGAGGAAGAAAACCCAAAAGACTCCTCAATTGGGAGGGACAAGGATTTCTAACACATCGCCCGAGACTGTAGATGGACAGGGCAAGCCGGAGCAACGGAACTTAGCAATTTCTGAAGATCAGCGATTCCAGCAGGATTCACCCAAGAAGGTCCCTATTCCACAGCCCTCTCGTTCGCCAACCCCGGTTCCGAACCCGGCCAGTTACCTAAAAATTCCGCTGGAGGAGGCACAGCGGAAATTTGGAGTTGTATCTCCTTCAAAGGGATCATCGAGCTACCTCGATGATCCGAATCATCAGCAGGCGTGCGACGAGGACGTGCTCAACCTTCGAGCCTCACCTATCGAGCTCTTCCCTCTCAGACGAAATCCCTTTGCCCTCGAGAGGACTAAACATCAGCAAAACCACCATCGCCCGGCCCCCAGTATTTTCGGTCAGCGCTTCATAACCCGGAGCTAAAAAGTCTTACGAATCACCCTGATTCGCCAGGACTTAGGCGTAAGCAACCTGTGAAGAATCGCTTGGGAGAAGAATGGGAGAGTGCTCACCTGAGTCAGCATCAAATGGACCCTGCTGACAGGAAAAGGCCTCGCCCCCCTCCAAAGCATACCCCTGAAAAACCAGCTTCAAGGAAGCGGCAGAGAGCGTCTCCGAAGAAATCTTTTGAAACCCGGAAGGTGCAATCTCCAAACAAGTGCTCACCCCGCAAGCAAGGAACTCCTCAGGAGGCTCATAAACGCCAAAAAACCTAGATAATCCCGAAGCGACTGAAGTCGGTGGTCATTCGCCCCCCGCCTATTGAGAAAGTTCGCCTTAACCTGTTCGAAGGACAATCTAGGAATATGACCACCCACTAGACATCCTGTATTTTGGTTGACAATCCATTTAGGTATTTGTTTATCAATTTGAACATTAAACCTTGGAATTTTTAAATAAAATTAATAAATAAAAAATGTTATGAATGAAAAATAAAATTATTCTACTCGAAATGCATAAAATATGTGCATTATAAACTGTATAGAGCTCGAATATTCATTTTCTGTTGATAAAAAAGTGTTTTCTTAACTTCTGAAAACTGGTTTTTCAACATTTCTGTATTTTTTCGATCTTCTTACTATTTCTGACAAAAGTTTACAATTTTCATGAAAAAATTAAACCATTTTTATATATTATACGAGGAAACATAAATTTTTACTTTTGACGGTGATTTATTTCATATTAAGGCTATTACTTATCATACATATAGTGAATGAGATTTTTTAAAAAATGCAAACATGTTTATAGGTATTTCATATGAACTTTGCTGTATTAAATATGAAATCTATCATTAAAATTTCAAAAGGGATAGGTTTTGACTCACAACAGAGTCTTATGTCAACTTTCTTGCATCTTAAATTTTCTCAATATTGAATATATTGAATATTTATCTTAAATATTTGTTAAATTTTACTTGAAATTCACGAAATATCTTTATTAGAAACTATTTACTCGTAAGGAGCTCCAAAATTCATTCTTTATTTATAAACATGGGTGTTTTTCTTCATTTATGAGGATTGTTTTTTAACTTTTCTGTACTTAATCATATTGTTTACCTTTTCTGTCGATTGTCATCGATTATAAGCAGCAATTAAATTATTTTAATGTATCATACGAGAAAATGCGAATTTTTTACTTTTAAGGGTGGTTTAACTACCGAGAGGCTATTGCCATTACACAAAAAAAATAATTACTGTTATCTTTACCAAATGGAAGCTCACGGTGTGTCTCGACTGACTTCAACCCAAAAAGGCTCTCACCTCTCCTTTTTTTGCTAATCTCGTTTCTGTAATACACCACGATCATTTTGAGACTGAAAAGGAAAAAAATCCCTAGGAGAATTTTGGAATGAATTTGATTTTTTATTCTTATTTAGAGGTTATTATGTATATCTTCATGGACATAACTCCAAATTTGAGCTTCTTTGACTTGAAGTCTGTGATTTTGCATCCAAAAGAAGGCTCTCTCTTACTATCAGTTCAAGAGAATGTAAAATCCACAGGAGCGAATGTTCAGCAAATGTCTGAAGATATTAAAGTGTTAAAGAGCTCGGATGAAAAGATCTTGGAAGAAATTAAAATCTACAAAATCAGATGTCATCTTTTGGAAGAGAAGAATAAAAAAATCGAAGAAAAAATTAACTTTCTTGAGAAGAAAATCGAATTTTTAGATATAGAAGAAAGATCTAGGAATACTTTTCTCTATGCCACAGAGGATGATTCGGCTAATAACGAGAATCTTTTCGAAACGGTTAACAAGTTTTTTGAGAAAGCTGAAATAATTATACGTATTGATTGTTTTGAAAAGGCTATTAGAATTGGAAGAAAAGAGGGAACAAGACCTGTTCTAGTTACATTCACGAACTCTAGATTCAAAGGTGAGATATTTAAGAAGGCTAAAAATCTGCTCGCTTTGAACGTATCTTTCGCAAATGACTTTACCCAAGAACAAAGAAAGATACGCAAGAAGCTTCGTGATTATCAACAAAAGCTGGAGAGTCTTCGGAAGTCCTCAACGATTGAAGGTACCCGACTTTTCATGGATAATCAGTCTTTCGATGTATCCTCAATCGCGAAAATTATAGCAAAGATGAGTAAGGATGTTTATCAGTCTGATGCGGGAATCTCAACATCTTCTTTAAGCTCTACTGCTAGCAGGAAGAGGGCAAGAGGACGCCCCTCAAAATCAGATTCTTTCAGCACAGATGTCAATAAAAAAATCAAACATACTCAGAAAGGAAATTTGATCAGAGCTTTTTCAAAGGAAACTCCAGGAGGAAGAAACTCCAAATCGAACCCAAGTTCATAAACGGTTCACCAACAGTACCAGCAACTCGAATTATATTTTGGAATGCAAGGGGATTTGATAATCTAGATTATATCTATCAACATACTACTACAGATGACATCAGATGTGTGAGTGAGACATGGCTTACTTCTTCACCTCAAATTACGTACCCTCAACGTAACATCGACTGTCAAGTTGTACACAGTGCGGCTACGACAGAATCCTCAAGAGGAAGAGCAAAGGGAGGTTTACTACTCATCAACAACCCAAACAAATATAAAATGGAAACGATTTGTGCGGCTGAGGATTACATTTTTGTTAAACTCGAAGGT
>JAUMHM010000079.1:4004142-4022477 GCA_032362435.1 Melikaiella ostensackeni
AAATTCAAAAAAAAGGAAAATGACTGTTTTACGGCGAACAACCGACGATATGAAAAAAATGAAGAAAAGAAAAACGTTGCTTTTTGTAAGCTCTACAAGATTATTCCAACAACTTTCTAAATTTTCTTGAAGAATAAAGAATTCCAATTTAGATCACACGAAAAATAATGAAAAATCAAAAATTTCATTTTTTTGGTGAAACTATGCCAGATACGAAAGAAAATGACGAAACAAGAATTATGATACCAAAAAAGATCTACAAATTTTTCGTGAATCACTTTTTCATGGGACGGGTAGTTTTTGTTTTATTCATAAAAGCAACATTAAAAATAAAAAAAAAATTAAAAAAATTTTGACAAACGACACAAGCTAAGAAAAAAATCAATAGACAAAATTCGTTCACGTAAAGAAGAGCTACAAATTTGTTATTATTCGTTTTTTAACAAAATAGGCAGTTTTTATTATTTAAAAAAAATTAATAGACAAAATAAATAAATAAAAGCTGCATATCCTATCAAAAAACGATTCATAATGGTGAAAAATCGTGAGAAACAACATTGAAAATAATAAAAATTAACTTTTGGAAAAACGACACAAGCTACAATAACATTTCATTCAACAAAATTTTTCGCCTAAATTACAGGATATCTAGATATTTGCTTAAAACAACTTCTTTTACATTCTCATAAGAGAATGTATTAGATTTGTGTGAAATTTGACCCCCCCTCCGTTTTTGTCAAATGTCCACGTTTTAAGACTGAGTCCAAAAAACATGTTTTTATGAATGAGTCTGTCTGTGTGTGTGTGTGGGTCTGTAGATTTTTAGTTTGTGAGAACGATAACTTTCGAAAGAATTGATCGATTGGATTGGCCTTTGGTATACTCTTTTAGTGTCCTAAAATGAAGGTCAAATTATTTAGCCAGACATTTCGAACGAAAACTCAAAAAGTTAGAGCATTTTTAAAATTTTTGAAACCACTTTTTTTTAATTTACAAATTCTATGTGCGGGCCCTCGTAGCACTTAGAAAGTCAAACAATTTATTTCAATTACTTTTTTCGATGAAAAAAAATTGTGAGAGTTATAGCATTTCCAAAATTTAAAAAAAGAAACGAGAATGAAAATCTTAAGCCAAATAATGCACAACATGAAAAAAAGTCAAGACGAGAAAAACGTTTTTTTTTTAGGGCCGTACAAGATTGTCATAACAACTTTTTGAGTTTTCTCGAAAAATCGAAAATTAAAATTTTGAGCCAAGTGACGCGGAATGCGAAAGACAGTTGAGGTATCAAAATTGTTGTTTTGACGAAGACCTGTAAACTTGCTTCTAAACATTTTTTGGTAGGAGGCATAGTTTTCCTTCAATTATAGAAAATAGTATTAGAATATTTTTATTTTAATTTTTGAGCCAAACGACGCGAGTTGAGAAAAAAGTAGTCAAAATAGTAGAATTTGTGCTCTTAAATGGTCAAATAAAATTGCTGTTAAACATTTCTTCATAGGACCAATCGTAAATCATTAGGATAATTTTTTAATCAACTTTTTAATAATTCAGTCAAATCAGTCAATAAATGAATTATTTCTGTTCTTTAAGTACCCCTGCATCAGAGTGGAGCGAAAAAGTATTTTTTTTTTAAATTCAGAGGGGGTCCAAAAGTTGTGGTTTGGTACCCGGATCTCCCGCGAAATGTTACAGTTAAAAATAAATTCGTAGATCTTATGTTCGCGCATCCACGATAAGGCTAAAAATAATCAATTATAACAAATTTTTTGTTATTTTGGTACGACATCAATTTTTTAATAGATAAAAAGAGTGCTAAAATCTAGTATTTATAACTGTAATTATCCTCCGAAAACTATACGAGTAAAGTTGAAGGAAGGAGAAAAGTCACGTTTTTGCTTGAATGAATGATGTTTTCCTCCTTGGTGACGATTTTCTCATTGATGGAAAGGTTTCTGAATCTTAAAACTTACACCTTCTATTATCCTTAGAAATCTGCACAGCAATAAATAAATTCTTTTACATCGTAAATTGGGACTAAATTTGAAAAAAATTATATGAAGTCATGATTTTTGACTATTTAAGACTGGATTTTGTAGATATGTATTTGAGTTTGATATCATTAAAAATATTTCTGAATCATACTTCTAATATGGAATCAGTAGAAGTTACTTTTATAAATAATTTATATTTTAGAAAATGATCGACTCTCAAACTCGAAAAGATAATTTTCAACAAAGAAGACGAATGTTTTAGAAGAGAGTTGAACTTTCAACCTTAAAAATTTGAATTTTCATTGAAAAAGGTATTTTAAATCAAGCAAGATGAATTTTGATGTAAAAAATATGACTCTCACTATAAAATATGAATTTTCAACCAAAAAGTACGAATTTTCAACCAAAAAGGTCATTTTTCACGAAAAAGAAGTTTTCAACCAAATATTTGAATTTCCAAGAAGAAAAAATTTCAACCGAACCGTCATCCAACCAAGAAAGATGCATTTTTAACCAAGAAAAATGAATTTTTTATGATGAAAGATAAATTTTCAACAGCAGTTTCAATTTTCCAAGCTGAGAGGTCAAATTTTTTAGATAACAGATTACCTCTAAACCCAAAAAGATGAATTTTCAACAAGAAAGATCGATTTGAACAAGCAAGGTGGATTTTCAACCAAACAGTTGAATTTACAAAAAAAAAAATTCAACCAAAAAGTTGCATTTACGATCGAACAGTTGAACTCCTAAGCAAAAAGATTAAACTGCAATCAAAAAAAGTTGAATTTTCAACTAAATAGTTGAATTTGCAAGCCAGGAAAACGAATTTTCTAGAGGACAATTGA
Organism: Melikaiella ostensackeni; assembly: GCA_032362435.1. Taxonomy (NCBI): domain Eukaryota; kingdom Metazoa; phylum Arthropoda; class Insecta; order Hymenoptera; family Cynipidae; genus Melikaiella; species Melikaiella ostensackeni. Next base: position 4,006,982 of record JAUMHM010000079.1, read on the forward strand.
ATTCCAAGCCTTAAAAATAGAATTTTCAACCTTAAAAGTTGAATTTTCAACCAAATAGTCGAATTTTTAAATAAAAAAATAAAACTTCAATTGAAAAAAGTTGCCTGCTTAACCGCGTAGCTGAATTTTCAAGTCAAAAAAGAGAATTTTTTAAAAGTCAGTTGAATTATACAAAAAAAATATTTATATATTATTTCTACTGGGAGACGGTGTCATTTTCATGGATGGCAGTCGCTCCCAGGGGGACCCTGCGGTGGTTGTTTCATCAATTTTTTAATTTTATATATATTTTTCGGACTAAAAAAGATGAATTTTTAACCAAAAAAAAAGGCTTTTGTACTCGAAAAGATTGCTTTCCAACAAAAAAGATGACTTTCAACCAAAAAAATAATAATTTGCAACGAAATAGTTGAATGCACAAAAAAAATTCGATCAAAAAAGTTTGTATTATTAAACAAATAGTTAAACTTTCAAGTCGAGAAGATGAATTTTTTGGAAGACAGTTAAATTTTCAACAAAAAAGTATTTTTAACCAAGAAAGATGAACTTTTAACCAAAAAAGATTAGTTTTTCGCAGTAAAAGACGAATTTTCAACCCGAAAAGACGAATTTTTGAAAAAGGAGTTGAGCTTCCAAGCAAAAAGTCGACTGTTTTCAGAAGCAATTGACTTTCACATTTAAAAAGTTGAATTTTGAACAATAATTTCTCAAACAAGATAGTTAAAAATCATGATTTGAAATAATTTATTTTATATTATTTCATTTTATTATATATATAATTTATTTAAATTCATTCACAATTTATGCTGTATAAGAATCTTTTTATTGCTGCGCAACTCTCGGAGGATAATCATAGGTAGAAGTATCAAGTTTAAGAAACATATTTATCCATAAAAAATCGTTATCATAAAGAAAAATATCATTTGATCTAGTAAAAACGCAATTTTTGCCCTTTTTTCAACTTTAATAACAATTTACGATGTATCTGGTTTTTTTATAGCTGTATACTTTTCTAAGGATAATTATAATTGTAAATAATAATTTTAAAAACTCCTTGCCACTATTAAAAAATTGATTTCGCAACAAAATAACAAAACGTTCGCTATTATTTGTTATTTTGAGCTTTATTGTAGATGCGCGAACATAAGATATATATTTTTATATGTACCTTTTTGTGAGAGATTTGGGTATCAGACTACAACTTTTTGACTTCACCTGAATTCGAAAAAACAACATTTTTTCGCTGCGCCTTACCCTACATCGATCTAGGACAATTTGCAAATATGCGAGGTGTGGCAATTGAATAACCGGTTTGATTTTTTTGCTGCTTGCTTGGGGCCTCGGCAACAACAAGCATTTTCTGATATTGATCTGTGTTCTTTTCCCCCCTACCCTCTAAATTTCAAGGTTGTACGCCCTTCAGTACGATAACTTTTGTTAGAAGTTGACCGTCTACCTGAGCTACGCCAGAATTATGTTGAGTGTCAAAGTAGAATATCAAACTGTGGATATTGTGTATATTATTCAATGAAAGAAGTCTGCTTTATCTCCCTGTGCTTTAGCAGAAGCTCAGAAATAATTTTTGATAAATAACAGCTGTTTATAAGCCGTAAGTCTAAGAGAGTTCAACTTCGAAAGATTTGAAACCTTTCATCGTTAATGAAAAAGTCATATAAGATAATTGACCTATTTATCATGTGTTTCAGTATAACACGGGCATTGAAATATGTCACTGTAATGTCAGAGTAGACGTAAATTTGTTAGTTTGTAGATAAGGTTGTTATGAATTTCCGGGGAATGCTATTAGATCGACGTCGGGCAGTCAAAAGGACCTTAACAACCATGGCATACCACCCAGTATCCTATCTAGCGACTGTATCTTAATTAAATACGGATGTTATCGGACGTAGCATGTCCTGCCTGCTTCAAATTCTACTTGAACATTAACTTGTCGACAATAGTGCCAAACTTGTCCTTTCATTCCATGGTAATTTTGAGAACTATAAAGGTAATTTATTTTCTCTCTTGAAAACGATATGTCAACTATGTCACTGACAATGGACCACTTGCGTTGCTGGAATTATCCACGAAGCTTTTTATTTTATCATTTCGTTCTGCAAGTTCCGAAAGGAAATCTTCATCTCGAATTATTAAGGATGTACAGAAATACTGACGAATCCCAGTTCTTCAGGAATGTCGACTGACCTTGCAAATAACTCGAGATGGGAAAATTTTCTCAGTTATTGAGATAGAAAACCTTAGCGAAAGGATAGCCTAATTTCAAGCAGTCGAGAATCAAATCGCTTGCGAAATTGAAGCTCTGAGAGTGTAACAATTTTGAAAATTTAGATGACTGATATTGCGCTTCATATATACAGAGATCTTTTCTCTTATTTTATCTTACACGAATCGTAATTTTCCTCTTTGGTGGACGGAATGGCGAAACTTTATTAGAAGAAAATTATGCGCTTTATGACGGACTTAAACATTTCCGGAGATTCGCGAAGATCGTAAAACTTCCCAGTCGTATTATTTTTCGCGGTTGTTTCATTTTCATTTTTACTGCCTCTACGGTTCTCACTCGATGTCTTATACTTGACTCATTCTGATAAGCGACTTAGTGTTTATTAGTTTACTACACGGAAACATGACAAATTTTCCATACCGCTAAATTTTCTAAATTTACTAAACTACTCTTTATTCTCATAATTTTTTACTTGAACGGAGTCTATATCTTTACATAAAACAGCGCTTGAAAAAAAAAATATAATTTTCCAGAGAATTTTTTAAGAGAATTTTTCAAGAATGGTTTGAATCTCATTGTTCTGCATAGTGTATGGACTTTTATTTTATGTATTTTGTGTTGCATACAATTGCTACAAATGCAACTGTCCCATGCGTTTAGACGAATTTATGACGCTAGAGATATTATTGTACGAATTTTCACACGAAACGTCTACTACTGGTTGACATCGCACCTATAAATGTTACAGTCACGATTAGTCGTAAAACAAGCAGAAAGCGCGGAAACGTTGGAATTGCGTTACCCCTTCTCAACAGAGGACTAAATCAAACACCAGTGATGTTTACGCTGCTATTATTATTCTGCTATTATATTCTACTTAAAAAATTCAAGGTATGTATTTCTTAAGGAGTTTAAATATTGATACAAGTTTATACAATTCTCTGAAACAATCTTTCATATTTAAGTAGAGCAAGACAGATTCGTCCAGCCCCCCCCCCCGAAACATGCTCAATGGTTTCTTTTCCACAGAAATTCTACTTCAAAAATTGAAATTATGTATTTTCTGGAAAGTTTGATTACCGATACAAGCTTATGGAATTCTTTGAGATAATGTTACAATGTTTAAGTAGAGCAATGCCGTTTTGGTAAGCCATCTCCCTGAAACTCACACAATCGTTTCTTTTCCACAGAAATTCTACTTTAAAAATTCAAAGTCTGTACTTTCTGAAAAGTTTAAACAATAATACATGTTTATACAATTCGTTACCTCAATTTTAGACTGTTAAGTAGAACAAGATGTATCCGGTCAGCCACCCCCTGAAGTCAGAGTAATCATTCCCTTTTTTTTACGTCTCATTCAAAAATGCAAAGTATATATTTTCTGAAAAGTTCAAATAATAATACAAGTTTATACAATTCATTAAATAAATTTCAGATTTTTGAGTAGAATAAGGTAGATTTGGTCAGTCGTTTCCATGAAACTCACTCAATCGTTGTTTTTCCACAAAAATTCAAAGTATGTGTTTTCTGAAGTGTTTAAATAACTATACAAGCTTATACAATTCAATAATTCAAATTTCGAGTTTAAAGTAGAACAAAGTGCGTTTGGTCAGCCACCCCCTGAAGTCAGAGTAATCATTACCTTTTTTTTGAAGGAATTCATATTCTAAAATGCAAAATATATATATTGTGAAAAGTTTAAATAATGATACAAGTTAATACGATTCATTAATTCGATTTTAGATTTTGAGGTAGAACAAAGTAGATTTGGTCAGTCGTCTCCATGAAACTCCTTTAATCGTTTCTTTTCCACAGGAATTCTACTTCAGAAGTTAAAAGTATGTATTTTCTGAAGAGTTTGCGATAATACAAGTTTATAGGATTCTCTGAAACAATTTCACGATTTTTAAGTAGAGCAATATTGATTTGGTCAGCAAAATACCCAAAAAATTCTTTAGTGATGGTTCCCTTGTTCTAGTCTGAGTGTATGTAATTCATTATTTCAATTTTTCGATTTTTAAGTAGAACAAGGTGGATTTTGCCAATCATGTCTCTAAAACTCACCTAATCGTTCTTTTTCAACAGAACTTCTATTTGAATATGTGTTTTATCAAGTGTTTTAATAATGATACAAGCTTAAACAATTTAATAACTCAATTTTATAGTTTTAAGTAGAACAAGATGCATTTGGCCAGCCATCACCCTGAAACTCACTCAATCGTTCCTCTTCCACAGAAATTCTATTTAAAAAATTCAAATTATGTACATTTTGAAGAGTTTGAATAATAATACATGTTTATACAATTCGCTACTTCAATTTTAGACTGCTAAGTAGAACGAGGTGTATCTGGTCGGCCACCCTCTGAAGTCAGAGTAATCATTCCTTTTTTTACAGAAACTCACATTCTAAAATGCAAAGTATATATTTCCCGAAAAGTTTAAATAATGATACAAGTTCATACAATTCATTAATTAAATTTTAGATTTTTACGCAGAATAACGAAGATTTGGTCAATCGTCTCCATGAAACTCACTCAATCGTTCCTTTTCCACAGAAATTCTGATCCAAAAATTCAAAATTTGTGTTTTCTGAAGTATTTGAATAACTATACAAGCTTATACAATTCAATAAGTCAATTTCAGAGTTTAAAGTAGAACAAGGTGCGATTGGTCAGGCACCTCCTGAAGTCAGACCAATCATTCCCTTTTTTTACAGAAATTCGCATTCTAAAATGCAAAGTATATAATTTCTGAAAAATTTAAATAATAATACAAGTTTATACAATTCATTGATTCAATTTTAGATTTTTAAGTAGAACAAGGCAAATTTGGTCAGGCGTCTTCATGAAACCCGCTCAATCGTCATTTTTTCACAGAAATTCTTATTTCTAGACTAGAAGAAATTATTTCCTACAGAGTTTAAATAATGATACAAGTTTATACAATATTCTATATCAATTTCTTCATTTTAAGTAGAACAAGGCGGATTTGGCCAGCAATCTCCCTGAAACTCAATCAATCAAAGCGTATACAATTCATTATCTCAGTTTTTTGATTTTCAAGTAGAGTAAGATTGATTTTGCCAATCATTTCTCTAAAACTCACTTATTCGTTCCTTTTCCACGGAAATTATAATCCAAGGATTCAAAGTTTGTGTTTTCTGAAGTGTTAGAATAATTATACAAGCTTATAAGATTCAATAATTCAATTTTCGAGTTTTAAGTAAAACCAGGTGCGTTTGGTCAGACATCTCCCTGAAACTCACTCAATCGTTCCATTTCCATCGAAATTCTAATTCAAAAATTCAAAGAACGTATTTTCTAAAGAGTTTAAATAACGATACAAGTTTATATAATTCTACAAATCAATTTTTCGGTTTAAAGTAGAATGGTTCCAATTTGACCAATTATATACGCCTATGAGTATACAATTCATTATTTCAATCTTTAGATTTGTAAGTAGAACACGGGGGTTTTTTGTCAGACACCCATCTGAAACTTGCGTTAGTCATCGTTTCTTTTTTTACAGAAATTCACATTCTAAAATGCCAAGTATGTATTTTCTAAATAGCTTTAATAATAATAAAAGTTTATACAATTCATCAATTTAATTTTAGGTTTTTAAGTAGAACAAGGTAGATTTGGTTAGGCATCTCCATGAAACTCACTGAATCGTTACTTTTCCACAATATAGAAAACTTCATGCTGCATCCTTTTTTCCTCTCGCCAAAAAGTTGTATCTTTTATCGTTGATGAAATAAAGTAAAAAAACTGGATTCTTCAGAAAAGAAAATTTACTAAATATTTTCACTTCAACTCGTTCCAAAAAAGAAAGATCTTAATAATTTTTGATGAAGATTGGAGGAGTTATCCTTAAAATTATCCTTAAGATAATGTGCTATTCAAAATTGATTGGTTTTGTTACAAATGAAAGTCATTCACTTTACTATCAATCAGTATCCAAACAGTGATAGACAATTTTCAATCACTTCGTTTATCCAGGGAACTTTGAATATGCAAAACTTCTAGTAGGAGAAATGTTCATTAGGATATTATAACGTTTTCTGAAAAGTATTACTTCAATAAGGCTAACCGATTAAAAAATACTAGCATTTAATTAGTTCTGATCGAGCTCGGGTTAGTTGGACTGAGGTAATAATTTTCAGAAAACTTTTTCATATCCTGATGAACAACGCTTCCGCGGGAAATTTTTCCTCACTCAAGTTTACCTTGATTAATAAAGCGATTGAAAATCGTCTAGTAAGGCGTACCGAAAAAAATTAATTTTTGTGTTTCTTCTTCCCGGAGTGGGGGGGAGGGAATAGTAAAATTTGTATACTATGATGACATACGAGTATGTGCCTATGTAGTACAGACCCCACTCTCATCATTTTTCTCGTTATTTTCAAGCTTAGAATTTTTTTCCCTGATCCGGGTGAACGGTAGAAGTTGTATACTATGATGATATAAGTGCATATGGAGTATAGATCTCATCAAAAAAGATCTTATGCTCGCACACTTAAGTTAAAATACCGATCATGATGTAACCGCCATTTTTCTAGAGTAATTAGTTGGTTACTATCAGAAAAATCAATCATACCTTTATATGAAACCTTTTTGCTGAATCAAAGAAATGATTGGGCGCCATTTCTGTCTTAAGTCGACTCAGATGACTCAAATCAACACAAAGAAATAAAATCTCAGATAAGTCGAAACTAAATTTAATAAATGAATTTGGCACAATTAATGATAGAGCAAATTTGGCCTAGCTTAGCCCCTAAGCTGGTTCATGATAGAGGGAGTGGTTTTCAATCTAAAATAGCTTATTTTGACTAAACTGCAAAGTTCTAAATATTGATTCTCAATATCGAATTCTGGAAAGTTGAAGAAATCTAATCGCTCACACAAAATTAGTCATAATTCGAACGGAAGTAACAAAAAAAGGTATTCAATAAAGTAGAGGTTGAGAATGTTCTTTAAAGCTCGACAGGAAATCAATTCATATCCAATTGAAAAATTTCTAATTGATGAAGGCTTTTCAACCAGATAGAATAAAGTCTCACGAAACGTAGCAAAACAGGATCAAATTTCAGTATCTCCAAAGGATGAGATCTCAGAAGGCTCAAATGAATCTATACAAGGAAACGAAAGTGGCTCAGGATTATACGTTAAGCATAATTCAAATTAAAATTTAGATGACACGATGGTACTTTTTCGGAAGCTGCCAACGAAAAGGTGAAAGATGGAAGGGTTTGTTGAGGTTTATCTTTTTCCTTGACGATGTAATTCACTCAGTTGCAAGACAGGGTTTTGTTTCTTTTCTGATTGGTGGTAGTTCACAGGATCAAAACTTAGGTTCAGGCACATATTCTTTGATGATTCAAGTATTGGTATCAATAATTATCTTCTGAATTAATGAATGAAACTTTTTAATGAATTCGGTCCAGGTTATGACTCTCCGTAGTGACTTCTTCAGATTTTTTTTATCCAAAGGCATCAGCAAATATAAAAATGGCGTTCCAAAATTATCCAAAACAACGCTTAGGGATGAGACCAGAAAGTATAATTATTAACATCCAGTGCCAGGTCAGGATGGATATGGCGAAAATATTCAAATAGGCCAAAGGCTGAAGAAGTAGGAAATTTCCTTCGAATTTCCAAAAGTTGAAGGTTTCTTATGTTGGTGTCGTTGAATTCAAACGCGAGGACAGGATTGTAAGTCAAAAGAGAAAAATACAAACGCAGATAATTCTTGAAATAAAAGGTCCTAAATTAATGATTAGCCAAGTCTCGAAATATCGGTCAGCTTCCGAAATTGCGAAATCAAATCAGGAGGTGTGTGTCTGTGCTTCAACTCGAGTGTGCAAACATAAGATAATTTTTTATGAGGTCTATACTACACAGACTCTTATATCATCTCAATCTTCATCTCAAAATATTTAGATTTTTGTCTCTCGGAGCGAGTTGAAGTGACAATATTTAGTGAATTTTCTTTTCTGAAAAATCCGGTTTCTTTATTCTTTGCAGAAACAGTGTAGGATACAACTTTTTCGCGAGAAAAAAAAGATGCACCATGAAATATCCTATATTGTGATGTGTAATCAAATTTTATGCGGGGTTATTGAATCTGAAGCCTCAGTTGTATGAACCTGGACTAGAAAAAAGGATCACAATAAAAGTTTCAGGAAAGTGGATAACCCAATACATCTTGCTTTACTTATAGTCCAAAATTGAATTAATGGATTGTGTAGACATGTATTATTATTTAAACTCTTTAGAATATACATACTTTGTATTTAAGAATGTGAATTCATGTGAAAAGAACGATTATTGAGAAAAGTTTCAGAGTATGGCTGACCAAATCCATCTTGCTCTACTTAATACTCCAAAATTGAATTAATGAATTGTGTAAACATGTATTATTATTTAAACTCTTCGGAAAATACATACTTCGTATTTTTGAATGTGAATTTCCTTAAGAATGGAACGATTATTGAGGAAAGCTTCAGGGTGTGGCTGACCAGATTCACCGTGTACTACTTAATAATATGAAATTGAATGAATGAATTGTATAAACTTGTATTATTATTCAACTTTACAGAAAATGCATACCTTGTATTTAGGAATGTGAATTTCTGTAAAAAAGGAAAGATTATTGAGGGAAGTTTCTGGGTATGGCTAACCAAATCCACCTTGTACTACTTAATTATTGAAAATTGAATTAATGAATTGTGTAAACTTGTATTGTTATTTCACTCTATAGAAAATATATACCTTTTATTTCGGAATGTAAATTTCTGTAAAGAGGAACGATTATTGAGGAAAGTTTTAGAGTGTGGCTGACCAAATCTGCCTCGTAATACTTAATGATCTAAAACTGAATTATTGAATTGTATAAGCTTGTAGTATTATTTAACTTCACAGAAAATATATAGTTTGTATTTTGAAATGTGAATTTCTGTAAAAAAGGAACGATAATTAAGCAAAGTTCCAGGGGCTGGCTGATATAATCTACCTTGTACTACTTAAAAATCAAAAACTGAAACAATGTATTATATGAACTTGAACTAAACGAAGCCGAAGGAACGATTGCCAAGGCAAGATTCAGGAGGATGGCTGACAAAATCCACCTTGCTCTACTTAACAATCTGAAACTGAATTAATGAATTGTATAAACTCGTATTATTATTTAAACTCTCCAGAAAATACATACTTTGTATTTTGGAATGTGAATTTCTGTGAAAGAAGGGAATGATTACTAAGGAAAGTTTCAAGGAGTAGCTGAACAAATCTATTTTGCCCTATTTACAAATCAAAAAATTGAATGAATGAATTGTATAAATCTGAACAAAAACAAAGAAACGATCACTAAGGAAAGTTGCAGGGAGATGAATATCCAGCCAACTTCCTGAAATTTTTCTTGTTGTTTGTAATCGTACCTTTTTTTTATAGAAATTCACATTCCAAAGTACAAAGTTACTGAAGAGTTTATTTTTCTGAAACTACTCCAGCTTCACTTTATTTATGATTTCTCCAGAAGTTTCCGAATTTCGAAAATCCATGGCTTATCTCTCTTTCACGTTCTTTGACCCAAAATGTATATGTATGCGCCCATCCACTATCGCCTCGAACAAATTTGGGTCACACGATTGGCTACTTGCCAGTCCATCTTCGGCTGTGGACTTTCCCCCTTGATGGGATGATTCCAGTCAATTTTTCTTCGAAACACTGCACTCGAAATCAACCCTTTGTTAGGGGTTCGTTCATTGCCTGCATGTGCTGAAGCAAATTTTTTGCAACGGATAAAGTATTAGTTATTTATTACTCTTCCAATAACTGCATTAAATTTGGAAGTAAGAGGGAGATCATCATGCTTAGTTAGAAAGGAGAGATTCTAGAGTTAAAAACTGGTGGTTGAAAAGTAAAAATAGCAGGCGTTTTTTTTGTGAGGAAAAGGATGTTATCAAAAGCAGCAGCTGATGTTCATTGATCTTTCAGCGCGTGTACACACCACTTCCTTTTACATGCATCGCCCACAAAAGCCTTGTCACGTTGCTTCACCTCCGGATACTTGGTTTATGGTGTAAGCCAGGTCAGGGTTGACGTGGAAGATGAGTAATGAACCATGACTGGCTCAACTTGAACGCAAATCGAGGAAGCTCTATATTAGCCTACTAGAGCCACTAGATAGAGGAATCTATTTAAGAAGATGCCACTTCCAACTAAAGTTTCATTGTTTATGTTAATTTTCTTTCGAATCATGATTATTGAACTTTAATTCTCACACTACTCCTTAGTTAATAAAAGTGTTAAATTTCTTGAGAGCTCACAGCTCTCGAAGATGAAGTATTAAATTCTCAAAACCTCAAAAGTGATATATATGAATTGGAGCAGGAAAAGTTAAAGGGTGCTAAGACTCTTTGACGAAATAGAGTTATTTTCCAAAATTAGACTTTCTTGCTTTTTTACATTTACTTTAATGAAAAAATTAAGGTATTACAATTTTTTTTCTCAAATTAATATTTAAATGTATTCAGACATTTTCAAATTTAGAAGAATTCAAATTCAAGAATTCGAATATTTTCGGTGAGTCCAGGGAAACTGGAAAGAGCGGCTAGATTCATCGAGATTCGGTGAGCCCCCTTTCGGTGTCCCCAGGCACTTCGTTTGTGAATTTAATAAAAAAATAAGTTTAAACGATTTCGCTATCATGAAGCACGTTATGAGGAAGTGAAATTAAATCAGATTCAAATTTGAAACTTTTAAATAATAATTTTTCAAATTGCACAAATAGCTAACAAATAGTTAATATTCCAGTTTCAAATTCATAATTTGAATTCATGATTTACTTTCTTGAGCCTCTAATAATTGAAAATTAAAATCTTTAATTCATAGGAAATTAAGGTTTATTTTTAAGTTTGACAATCGAGATGACTTGAAATTAAAAATACGAGTAGGTCAACTTGAAATTTAATAACTGCCAATACTTCAAAATTCGACTAGTTCAACGTCAAACACTTGAGGTAACTTTGCAATTCTTTAATTTTTATGGCTATATGATGGTTACTTGCGCAATTAAAAACATTCGGATTTCCAACTCAACAAAATTTCACGATTACAATTAAAATATTGATCAATGCAGAAAAAAGAGAAATGTTCAAGTTAAAATGAAATGAGAATGTAAAAAAGTTTTTTTCAAATTTAAATGACGTAAAACTCATTCAAACGTATTCATTCCTGAAGGTTCCTAATTACAAAGATTTCATTTTATTCGCTTTTAAACTTAATTTATTCAATTTACAACATTTTATTTTCAAATTACCTAATTAAATAAGATTAAAATTATAATTAGATGTTAGTATTTCAAATGGAATCAATCAAACTCACGGATTCTCACGAACCTAATCTAAAATTATTTCATTGTAAATGGAGAGGCTTAAAATTATTTTTTAAACGCTTTAATGTTAAGATTATTGAATTTCGATACTTGAAATTTGACATTGTTTAAATTGATAGAGTTCCGAAAAAGGAGTGCCTTCGATTAATTAAAAACTCACTATGTCGATGTATTTTTAAGCGCTGATTACGAATATGATACTGAAAATATCCGCAAATTGAATTTTCAAAGTCAAAATCCAAAGAACTTATTTTTCAAAGGACTTCTCGCTTCTATTTTGAAAGCTGTTCATTCAAACAAAGAAAGATTCAAGTTCAAATTGAAGAGAATAATAAAATACATCTTTCATATGGAAAACAATTTTTCTCTAAAACCATTATTTCACGAGAAAAGTGAGATTTTCCAAGAATGAGACGTACCCGTAGCTAATGAGTAATGAGTAGATCTGAAAAAAGATGATAATTTGATAGAATTGCCCCTCCCCCCAAGATATTGAAAAGGGAAAGGGGTGTGACTTAAATTATATCTGTGACCAGTCGCAGGCATGCTTTCCTTCCCCACATGAGACATTGGAAAGGAGTGCGCGTGTGACTTAAATTATTTCTGCGACCAATCACAGGGGCGCCCCTTCTTCGAGACATGGGGAAGAAGTAAGGGTGTGATTTAAATTATTTACGCGATCAGTCACAGAAGTGCCGTCCCCTTCCGAGACGTTGGTAAGGGGTAAGGATGTGACTTTAATTATTTCTGTGATCAGTCACAGTTGTATCTTCCTCCAACGAGAGAGTGAAAAAAGGGAGGTTCGTGATTTGAATTGTTTCTGTGACCAGTCACATGGATTCCTTCCCGCCTCCACAAGACCTTAGAAATGGGTTCGGGTGTGATTTAAATTATATCTGTGACCAGTCATAGGGGTGCCTTCCTGCTTCCCGAAGAGACATTGGAAAGGGGTAGGACTGTGACTCAAGTTATTTCTGTGACCATTTACTGGGGTTTATTTCTCCCCCCCCCGAGATATTGGAAAGGGGTAGAAGTATGACCTAATTTATCTTTGTGACTAGTCACAGGGGGTGTCTTCCCTCCTACAAGACATTGGAAAGGAGTGATCATCGAAAAGGATAAGGTAGCGGTGTGACCTAAATTATTCCTGTGACTAGTCACGGAGGTGCCGTCCTGCCTTTCCGCGAGATATTGGAAAGGGTTAGAAGTGTGAGCTACATTATTCCTGTGACTGATCAGTAATCACAGGAGTGCCGCAGATCCCATTTCAAGAAATTCTACAGTTTTTGCCAACATTTTCTTTTTTTTCGAAAAATGATTGTTTTTAAGAAAAAAATGTGTATCACATAAAAGGTGCACTTTGGTAGGTCTGTAACTTATGATTTGAACTTTTTTATAAATTTTTATTATATACTGAAATAAACAAAAAAAACATGAAATTTTAACAGCTTTATCAAGTTTTGAAAATTTTCAAACGTTCTTGTGTCAAAAGTAGATTTTTTTATATAAAATTAAAAGAGATTTTTTAAAAAATTTCCTTCATTGTCTTGAAAAAAATTCAGAGGAAGTTTCGCCAGCAATGGAATGAGTTTTAGCATACTCGTATTGTTGGAAAATTCTAACTTCTATCCGAGATCATTTTATTCAAGGAGTATTTTTCTTATCAGGCGTTGGTGTCTCGTGAGGTGGACAAAGTTTCACTAAGAAGTTTCAAATTTGTATTCACCCCTGATGAGCGTCGGATCGTTATCGTTAATTTAGTTCCATCCGTTTTCTCCCCAGCTTGTTTGCGTCTACTGAAAGCCCAAGTTTGCGTCTTCTCTCCTTTAAACGTAACATATGCATACGCTCACAGAGAACACATTTATTCATATGCATGTATTTGTAGGTCCGTCATTCCCTACTATTACCCTGTTGTCAAATGCTCATATTGTCAAGCGAATACAAAGCAGTTTCAAAGTTTGGTCGACTATTAAGGCACGATCTTGCAAATAGCAGGTGTTACTTTTGCTTCTACCAAATTGAAAAGGATAGATGTATTCACATTCCAGAACCAAGCACTTAATTCTACTGCAGCTCAATAACGGTACTGCGGCTTTAGGAAGAAAGGCTAGAGATGATTTATGGAATGATGAATTCTGCGTGAGTGATAATGAGAAAAAGCAAGCACACTCGAGAATTTTGTATATTAAAGCTCTTAGCGATGATGAAAGGACTAGATTAAAAAATAACTGTAGGGGCAAAAAGAGAAAAGCCAAGATACTGGTCAAAGAAAGTAAGGATAAAATCATAGCGGAAAGAGTTTTCTGTGCATTTCTTGATCTGAAAAAAGCATTCGATAAAGTGGATGATCTAAACTTTGGGAAGTCCTGAAAGAGCATGGAGTAAACAGTTGGCTTCTACAATCAATGAAAACAATATATAATGGTAGTAAAGCGAGTGTCTTGTCTGTCGATAACAGGCATTATGTAATTACTTTCATTTCGTCTTCTCGCAGCATTCTTCAAAAGAACCAAATATCAAAAATTTGGTAAATATTTTTTTGTGTGTAATCAGCCCTTGTGGAGTGAGTATTTGTTTCACACGGAAGAGAAAAAGAATATTTAGAGTTTGTTCTTCACTGCAGAAAACGGATGGACGTGTCCACATATATAACTTCGTTTTACCGCAGGGACTGCACAAGGAAATCAAAGTCAAAATTGCAGTTACAGGGAGTTTTTAATAGGATTCTACCATACTTTTAAACCAACTTTTTTAGAAAAAGAGCATTGCTTTGAATAAATTCTGAATAGAATAAAACTTTTAAGACTGACCACAAATTGCCTTGAACTTTATTCTTTTAGTGATGGCATGAATTATGATCCTACACTCTTGCCAATATGACGTGAAAATAAAAGTGAAATGTGAGATTAATATAGCGGAGTTATGGAAAAGTCAATAGAAAAAGCGTAAGTGTCGCATTTTTCTGGTACTTTGAAGTGGATATAAATTTCAAGAAAACATTAGCGAGCCCGTATAAGTCACTCGTCGCAAATCCGAGCGTAAAAGGGGTCACCCTTGGAAAATTGCACGACGAGGTTTACACCCCTGCCTTCTACGAACATAAAGGTAATCCCGTTATTCCTGTTTCTACGGGCATCTTATAGTCATCATGCTACCTTTATCAGGAAACAGCAGTCTCACGTAAAAGCGTTCGAAAATTCGCCTTTCGTTCCATTTCACTAGAACTATTTCTCTTGCTCGACTTGGGATATTTATATTCTTTTTACTCATTCAGTACCAAATGCGACTTTCGAACTATCGCGTTGATAACGACTTTAGTATTTATGCTGGGCAACTATTAGATTACTAGACGGAAATTGACTCTCAGGTAGAATCTTATCGATGCAAAAATATAAATATTGCTTAGTAAATACAAGTATTGAAAATTCAAAATAATACTTCGCAGAAAAGGAGTGAATTAGGATGCTAAACAAGTATAATTAATTTAAATTCGATTGATCCAATGAATTAGCTTTAGGTGTTCACAAAATCTATTTTAAGAAATTTTAATTTTCGTAATTTTAATATTTTTGCAAATATCAATTTAAAAAAATTCCTATAGTCAGAAATGTCTACTCAGATTTGAACACATTTTTATACACTGCGCCTCGAAATAACTAACGACTTTTCTCTTATACTTAAATATTTGCTCCTGTTGATAATGAACTAAAGAAGATAATAATAATAGGATAATAATAAGAAAATATAAGTAGCCTAAAGAATAAAAAACGTCCCATCCCATCCCATCTCATCCCATCCCATCCCATCCCATCCCATCCCATCCCATCCCATCCCATCCCATCCCATCCCATC
>JAUMHM010000079.1:4022577-4035629 GCA_032362435.1 Melikaiella ostensackeni
ATTTCCGAAAATTTCAACTCGATATCTCATTTCGTGTGGATATAAGTTGTTTGAAAAAAAATTCTGACGTTGCTCCACTTTCAATTTCTTCGAGAAAATTTTTTTTATAAATTTCCACCCAAATGATGTATACGAACGTAAGTTTATGTTTCCTTTTGCATTTCCCAAAGTTTCACAGCGATATTTTATTTACAGAAAGAGCAAATCGTTCCAAAAGTAAAGATTGAAAATCGAGCATTAGTTTGGTCACGTGACTCCTGTTAGACATGCCCTTAAGCGTTTAAAAGACAATAGTTTTTTCGATGTCGTCGTGTACTTATATTTACACTGAAGCGCGAGTCTAAAATATAACGATGTAGGATATCCGTGAATGTTTTTTTGGTAACGTTCATGATATCGATTAGGATTTCAGCTCTTAGGTGCATTAGATTGATATGATTAATCATCACAAAAATAAGTGAGTTGAAACATATAGAAGAATTTGGTAGCGGTAGGTAAAACGGTACATCCCGTCTGGCCGATTGTCTAGGCACTTTGAACTGGAGACAGCCTAATAAGAAGGGTGAGTATCTCATCTCCAATGAGCTTGAGTAGGAAATAGCAACAGGCATATACTCGGCGTTCAGCTAGGGTGAGCCAATTATACTTTTTGCAGATTTCTTGATAGTTTGAGCCTCGCGTTGGATATACCCCTTCATTTTTGAAGGTAAGATATTCTTAAAATGTTTTCTGGATTGTCTCCAATTCAGAACATACAACCATAACCTAGGAATCAGCATAGCTATTTTTTGTATCTCTTACAACTTCTACTGCAGCACCCTTTGTGGCAGACGTTTTTAAAATCACCTATCGACATTTTCACTTTTACGAATATGAGTTTTTATGTTATACGCAGGCCCGACGAAAGGGGCGGGGGGGGGTGCCTTCCCCCGGGCCCGGTGTTTTCAAGGGAGCCCGGATTTTCCCCGAAATCTCTAAATCCGGTAAAACTGAGAATGCATCTGAAAATTTTTGTTAAAAACATATATAATTTTGAAAAATTGGTCAAACAACCACCGCAGGGTCCCCCTGGGAGCGACTGCCATCCATGAAAATGACATCGGCTCCCAGTAGAACTCCCATATACAATATATATTAATTTGAAAATTATCGAATTGCCTAAAACCCATCTTAACAACATTTTTCAGTGCGATTTTGCGTTCATACACTATTCATGAATATACATACGATTTTGCATTATTTTTTGCAAAATTTCAGAAAAACTTATAAATCCATTGTGAATTACATAACCAAAAAATTTTTTTAGTGACGGTTTCTTTTTCGGGTTTTGTAGTACGATCTTTTACGATGAAAATGCGGTGTCGTTTACGAAAATCGGTTAAAAAATGTAGAAGTTATAGATGTTTGAAGGAAAATAGACAGGAGTCCAGCTTCTGCTAATTTTCATGAATTCATTGAAAAAAAATTTCAATTCCGTGAGAACTAACTTGCAATAATATTAAAAATGGGTCAAATGAGATTTGCTCCTTTTTTGGTGCTCCTGGTCGGTTTCCCGAGTGAGGAACCAACAATAGTCGCCCATCATCGCTTCGTCCCAAAATCCCAAAATAAGTGTAGATACGAGAGCAGAACCAGATCATCAACCATTATGGATATGGCTAAAAAGTGAAATTAGAAAGAGAATGAGGAAAGCAGAGGTGAAAATAATAGAGAGAGAAATGTGGACAAGGGAAGCTGAGAAAGAATACGTAGAAAAGGCAGAAAGAATCAAGTTCGAGAAAGTAGAGTTAAATGAGGTTTGGGTTGCATGGAAAGGATGAGTAAAGGAAGCGAGAAGGATGAAAAAGATAAAGGTTAGGAGGGAAGAGGATAAATATTGATATCATAATACAAAAACTAGGTGGGATGCTGAATACAAGAATAAGAAAGAGGAAGTTAGAAAATCATATAAAGACTAGAAAAAAGGAAAAAGAGGATACTTTTAAATATATAGGGACCAGGAAAGAATATAGGGCATTGTGCAAGAGAAAAGAAGAAAGGAAGCAGAAGAAATAGAAGAGAAAATTGATAGTATGAAAAAGAAGGACAACGCATGGGAATTCATCAATGAAATGGGGAAGAAAAAAGGAGGCATAAATGACAATATCAAAATGGGAGAGTGGAGGGAATATTTCAAAGAAATGTTTCAAGGGTCAGATGAAAAGAAAATAGAAAATTGGCAGAGAGGAATAATAAGGAGGGATGAGGAGGAAATATTCCTAGAGGACGAGGAGATAAAAGCACAAATCAAAAAAATAAAGAAGGGGAAAGCGGGAGGAAGTAATGGGCTGTGCAATGAAACGTGGTTTTATAGTAGCAAGAAAGCCAGAAAAAAATGAAAAGAGGTAATCAAAAGAGTTTGGAAAGGGAAAGGGTTCCCGGAAGAGCGGAAAGAAGGCCTGATGACACTAATATGTAAAAAGAGAGAAAAAGGGAAAGTAGAAAATTACAGGGGGATAACACTTTTGAATACGGCTTATAAAGTGTATGCAATGGCGTTAACGGAAAGGCTAGAGAAGGAGGTAGAGTGTAAGGGGATATTACCAGGTAGCCGAGCAGGATTCTGGGAATAGGAGGACTGTAGACTATATATACATTCTTCAACATGTAGTAGAAAAGGAAGTGGAGCAAAAAGGAGATGAGGTATGTGCTTTCTTTGTGGATTCAAAGGCAACATTCCTATTAGTAGATAGGAATAAGCTTTGGGAGGTAATGGTGAAAAGGAGAATCAGGAGAGCTTCAATTAGGAAAGTAAGAGAAATATATGAAAGAACAATGGCGATAGCAAGAGTGGGGAAAGGAATAACGAAGAAGTTCTGGACAGAGCTGGGACTGAGACACGTGTACCCGCTAAGCCCACTGCACTTTGCCGTATTCATTTTGGACATGAAAGAGGAATTCAAGAGGGGCTTAGAGGGGAAATTGGTCGTAGAGGGAAATAAATTCTGATCACTAGCATACGCGAATGATATAGTGTTGCTAGCAATAGAGGAAGAGGTGTTGATAATTATAATGAAGATATTTAAGAAATACCTGAAAGAAACGAAACTGGTACTGAATGTAGAAAAGTCGAAAGTAATGGTCTTTAGAAAAAGGGGTAGAAGGAAAGATTCTGAGGAATGGGTGTGGAGGGGGATAAAGGTTAAGGAAGTAAAAGAGTTCGTATATTTGGGATTTTTGTTTAAAAAGAATGGAAGCACTAGAGAGCATGTGAAGGAATGCGTAAAAAGAGCTGGGGTGGTAATAAGAAAGGTATGGGGCATCAGAGAGCAATTATTCAAAGACGATTTCAAAAATAGAATGAGAATGCCTGAAGCCCTAGTGGCAAGAGTAATGATGTATGGTGTAGAAGTATGTTCTGGAAAGAATATGAGGAGATACAAAGAGTGCGCAACAAATATATTGAATGAATTAGACAGATATACGCCTTGGTATATAGTATTAAATGAAACAGATGGAGAGAAAATGAAAATAAGAGCGGAGAATAGGGCATGTAAATATGTGGAAAAGGTTTTGGAAAGTGGGAGTAGAAAGGTAGTTGAAGCTGACTTGAAGGAAAGAGAATTCGGAATAGGAGGAAATGGAATGAAAGAAGGAGAAGGGTGCTTGAATGAGAATGGATGGTCAAGGGAATCAGTCAGAAGAGCATACGAAAGGGGTATGAAGGTAGAGCAGGAGCTAATAGAAAGAGGTAGAGAAATGTTGAAGCAAGCAACATTAAGACAACATTAACGCATTGGCAAAACGATTGTAAAAAAATAGAAAAAGGAAGCATGAGTTTGGGAAAAATCTTGCAAGAAAAAAGAAAGGTAGAGATGGTGGAGTGGCTGAGGAACTGGAAAGGAAGAAGAAGAGGAGAAGGGAAAAAGACAGGAAAATAAGTAAGTCTGGTGGGAACAGAAATTAAGAAAAATAAAAAATTGATAATTATTGTAACGGAAATATATGCGAACGAAAGGCAGAAATGGAGAAATCAAAGGGATATAAAGCGAGCAACAAACACGAGGAACAGCGTGAACATGATAATTTAAGTAGATGCGTTAGGTTAAGGCGATTAGTTAATGTGTTAAGTTAAGGAAAGTAATATGTAAGAATCAGGATAAGGTAATGAGTACAGGCGAAAAGCACGTGTAAAAAGGAAAAATACCAAATGAATAAATAAGAAAGAGAGAGAAACAGCGGAATAGATGAATGAAGGAATGTAAAAACAAGTAACCTGTGATACAGCCGACAGAATTATCATTTTCTAGGTCCTAGTGGCCAAAAATAAACATCTTATTATATAATATATACCTGAGGTAACTTGGACTGCACAAATGGTTGATTCATCCATTTCAATGTTCATTGTTTGACTTCGGTTGTTAAATCTTAAAAGCAGCTTGAAATAGTCTTGTTTTTTTGTAATTTTCTAACTTGTTCCACCTGGAAAAGCTAAACGTTAAAAGAGACACAATTGAAAATCAATTTTGAATTACGTTTTCATGAAAGCAGTCTCAAGGGGGTCTTTGGCGTAGTTTGAGGGTCTCTGTAGAGGTTGGGGTCATTACGTTAGCAACATACGTATAATTCTACCTGTTGCACTATAAGCTTTCTCAAGCCTACTTGGAACGAGGGTATCTACTCTTCGGAGAACCTAAAAAACCTGGAATTGTCAGGGAATAATTGTTATATCTTATGCCGTGATATTCATTACGTGCGTTTCTGCGGTTTTTGTCCTTAGGCTTATGAAGCCTCTAATTTTTTAACTTCATACAGAGGAGATCTGACTAACAGATATCTGTTGTATCGACACTCATGATAGAGAAAATTTTTCGAAACAAATTTCGTGTGAAACGGAAAATAAGTTAAAATAAGTATAATAAAAAAATGCAAGTTCCAAAATTGTCACTAGTATGCTGCGACAGCTGAATTGGTAAAAGTATTTTGCACGGATAGAGAAGGTGTCTGTTCAAATCCGGCTCGCAGCGAAGTTTTCGGCACTTATTTTTCGTTTCACACGAAGTTTGTTTTCAAAAATTTTCTATATAATGAGTGTCGATACAACTGATATCTGTTGATCAGATCTCCTTTGTATGAAGTTGAAAAATTAGAGTCATTGTATGCCCATGACCAAAAACCGCAGAAATGCATGTAATAAATATAATGGCAAAAAATAAAACAATTATTAAAGTATACTGGCCAAAAACACTTTCAGAAACATTGAAAATTAAGTTGTGATATAAGAATAAATAACAATTTTTTTGGGAAAGTAAATTTATAGTACTGGATTTACATTTGAAGCCTGCTCTACAACAGTGCATTATGTCGTTTTTCAGAAGTCACTTGTTCTCATATATTTTACATAAGTCTCAAATGACAACAGAAAAACAATATAATGCACTGCTGTAAAGCAGGCTTAATTTATTTGAATAAAACCTCTTTCTATCATTTTCACTAATCTCAGGAAAATATTTTTTTTGAATATGAATATGATAAATATGCGTTGACTTTTCAAGTAAGAAGATAAAATAATTGTGAATTATTATCCAAATTCATAGTCTCCAAGAACAAATTTAAGAAACGGTTAATTATGTTTTTAATATTATCCATTTATTTCATTATTTAATGATGATAATCAATCTACTTAAGAATATCCTGTTATAATTTTTGAAAGTTTCCTCAATTAGACGACTTAAATAAATCCCTAAAAACATATACAGTTAAGAAATTACTTGTTCTTCTATAACGTTACTTTCACAAATGGAAAAATATATTTTTTTGATTTTACATATAAATAGTGCCATTTTTACACATTTGGATATTTAGAATGACTAAAAAACCATTATTTATACAGAACTTCCATACAGTCACTCAAGTTGCTTCTAGTAACTTGATACAGGAATAGGTCACTTCAGTCACTTTTCTCCATCTCACCACCAAAAAAAAGTCAAAATAATCTTAAAATTGTTTAAATTTCATTAATTGCTGAGTCTCAGTCTCAGTACATAATGTCAAATTTTTGGTTTTGTTTAATTGGCTTATTTGATGTATAGTTCCGAACTCATGTCCCTGTAAAAAATGTTGGTCAAAATCGATTCAGAGGTAGGCCGAACAAAATTTTGTGCTAAGAATAAACTCGTAAGCACCATATGATAATTCAAACAAAAAATTGACAATGATTTTTCACTGAAGATTGAGTCCATTTTCCCACCTGCTGCTACCGTTATTTAATAGAGTCCTATCAGAAAATTCAACTATTTTTGCCTCAAAGTTAATTTTTTTTGGGTTGAAAAGTCCACTATTATATTTTTCATTCGGAATTCATCTCGTTTGGTGAAAAATTCTGTTTGGTTTGAAATTTCATTATTTTCTTATGAATGCAACTATTACGTTGTTAATTCGTCTTTTTCAGTGAAAAATCAATCTTCTTGGTTAAAAAATCATCTTCTCGGCTTCATATTCAACTATTTGGTTGAATGTTGAAGTCTTTTGTTGAAAATTATTTTTTTGCTAGGAATTCATCATTTTGGTTGAAACTTCATCTCTTTGTTTGGAAATTTAACTATTTTGTTGAAAATTCATTTTCTTATGGAGAATCAATTTTTTTATATGCAAATGTAACTACTCTATTTCCTGTTGAAAATTGATCGTTTTCAGTTGAAAATTCAACTATTTGGTTTAAAAATCGACTTTTTGGTAGAAAGTTGATCTTCTTGGTTGAAAATTCATTCTTTTTGTTTGAAAGTGCAATTGTTTGCTTCAAAGTTAATCTGCTTTGGTTGAGGATTCAACTATTTTGTTGAAAATTCAACTATTGGGTTAAAAGTCAACTTTTTCTTAAAGATTCATATTTTTGAGTTCATATTCAACTGTTTCGTAAAAAATTAAACTATTTGATTAAAAATTAACTCTCTTGTTGAAATTTGATATTTTCGGGAGTGAAATTTAACACTTTGGTAGAAAATTCAACTCTTGGGCTGAAAATTAGGTACTTTTATTAAAATTCGTCTTTTTTGGTTGAATTTGTTTTTATTTGAAATTTGGATTTTTTTGGTTGAAACTTCTAATACTTTGTTGAGAATTATTGTTTTCTTGGATGAAGATTCATCGTTTCAGTTGAAAATTCATCTCTTTGGTAGAAAATTCAAGTATTTTGATGGAAATTCGTTTTTTGTTGAAAATTAATTCTTCAAGTGAAAATTTAACTATTCTATTCTTAGTTTGAAATTGATCTCATTCAGTTGTAAATTCAAATATTTTGTAGAAAATTTATGTATTTTCTTGAAAAATCACCTTTTTGGGTAGAAAATCATGCTTCTTGGCTGAAAATTCATCCACTTGATTGAGAATGGAACTATTTGTTAAAAATTCGTTTTTCTTGTTCTTGGAAAATAATTCCCCAGACTGAAGATTTAACTATTCCATTTTTATTTGAAAACTTAAGATTTTTAGTTGAAAATTCAACTATTTGCTTTAAGCATCGTCTTCTGGTAGAAAATTAATCTTCTTGGTTGACAATTCATCTTTGTACGTCAAAAATTCAGCTATTTGGTTAAACATTAAAATATTTTGTTGAAGTCTTATTTTTCGGTGGGAAGTTCAACTGTCTTCTAAAACGTTTGTCGTTTCGGCTTTATAATTCTACTATTTGTTTGAAGATGCAACTTTTTCTAGTTAAATTTCAATCTTTTTTGCTTTGAAAATTTGAGTATCCAATTGAAAATGCATCTTTGTAGGTTGAAAATTCGACTATATGGTTATAAATTCAACAATTTTGTTGAAACTTCAAGTTTTTCGTTAGAGTCATCTTTATTGGTTTAAGGTTCAACTACTTCCTTGAAAACTTGTCTCTTTTCCGATAGTTCAACTATTTTGTTGTTAATGCAACTGCTTGGTTAAAAATTATTTTTTTGTTTTTGAAATTCAACTATTTGATTGAATGTTGTAGTCCCTTCTTGAAAATTCTTTTTTTTTTGTTAGAGATTCATCATTTTGGTTAAACCTTCATCTATTTGCTTGAAAATTTAACTATTTTGCTGCAAATTTGTTTTTTTGGTGAAGAATTCATTTTTTTATTTGAAAATGCAACTTTTTGCTTCAAAATTTATTTTTTTTGGTTGAGGATTCAACTATTTTGTTGAAAATTCAACTATTGTGTTAAAAGTCAACTTTTTGTTGGAGATACATATTTTTGGGTTCAATATTCAACTGTTTTGTAAAAAATTAAACTATTTGATTATAAATTAAGTTTCTTGTTGAAATTTGATATTGTCGGGTGCAAAATTCAACAGTTTTGTAAAAAATTCAACTGTTTGGCTGAAAATTTGCTATCTTATTTAAAATTCGTCTTTTCTGGTTGAAAATTCTAATACTTTGTTAAAAATTCATTTTTTTGATTAAAGGTTCATCGTTTAAGTTGAAAATTCATCTCTTTGATTTAACATTTAACTATGTTAAAGAACATTTAACTATGTTGATGGAAGTTCGTTTTTTGTTGAAATTTAATTTTTCAACTGAAAATTGATTGAGAATGGAACTATTTTTGTTAAAAATTCGTCTTCTTTCATTGAATTCTACTGGTTGAAAATTCGTTCTCCTTGTTGGAAAATAATTTTTCAAACTGAAGATTCAACTATTACATTTTTAGTTGAAAACTTATGATTTTCAGTTGAAAATTCAACTATTTGCTTCAAGCATCCTCTTTTGATAAAAAATTAATCATCTTGGTTGAGAATTCATCTTTGTACGTAAAAAATTCAGCTATTTGGTTAAAAATTAAAATATTTTGTTAAAGTCATCTTTTTTGGTGGAAAATTCAACTGTCTTCTAAAACGTTGGTCATTTCGGCTTTACAATTCTACTATTTGTTTGAAAATGCAACTTCTTCTAGCTGAATTTCAATCTTTTTTGCTTTGAAAATTTGACTATTTAATAAAAAATGCATCTTTGTAGGTTGAAAATTCAACTATATGGTTATAAATTCAACTATTTTGTTGAAACTTCAAGTTTTTCTTTAGAGTCATCTTTATTGGTTTAGGGTTCAACTATTTCGTTGAAAACTTGTCTCTTTTTTCGAAAGTTCAACCACTTGGCTGTTAGTGCAACTGCTGGGTTAAAAATAATTTTTTTGTTTTTAAAATTCAACTATTTGTTGAAAATGCAATATATTTCGACTTGCAATCTCAGGTTTTCAAACTTCAGTTCAGTAATCAAATTTCATATAAATTGTAAAATTTAAGCCAATAAAATAAGAATGGGTATTTGAATTGAAAATTTCAAATATATAAGTGTTTTAATCTACATTATGCTTCATTTTATATGAACAAAAGTCACTTCTGGTCACTTTCTGGCTTTAAATGGTCATATTTTTCAAACTGTGTAATATTCCGATTTTTGAATCTTGAGAAATTACGACCATCAAATCAGATAGACGGGTGTTAAAACATTTACGCTGTTAACGTCTGGGAAATGGTGATCCGAAAATTTTAGAATAGGAGGAAACCAGTTTTGAAATTTTGCTCGAAATTTTCGTAAGTAATTACAATTTAATCATTTATTTGATTTGAATTATTCAAGTATTATGTAAAGCTTCGAAGGGATGTAGTGTCGATTACTTTGAAAAATAAGATACTAACTTCTTAAATGGCTCTGTATTAAGAAAAAATTATGCAAAATCTAGAGATGCCTGGAAAAAACCTGGAATTGTCAGGAAATTTTTTTTCAGGATATTAGTATAAACACCCTGAATACTTCATACATTCGCAAAAATTTTAATCTATACCCTCGAAGTTCTGTGTTCTTTGTAGAAAAATAAAGTATATTTAACTCTCCAACCTACCAATCATAAAATGTGCACCTAAATGGTGGTCCATCAATTCAGTTTAGTTTTCACTAACTTATTTGTCAAAAAATGATACCACGGAATATAATCAAGCGCGGGAAAGAGTATTTTAATTAAAATTCGGTATGGGTTTGCGAGCTAACAAACAAATATTTGGCTGATTGGTCTCAATTAATCAAATGTAGTACATGGTTAATCAAGACATCAGAAAACGTTGATTGGCTCATGTTTGCTTTAATGACATTTTCTTCATTATTCATCTCAATTTGAGAACAACCTAAATAATATTTGCATGATGACTCTTTAAAATGTCCAATGAGAGCTTTAGTTAATTTATGCTTGGGGTGTGCTTTTCATAGCATCCGTTGTATTGTCTATTGCACCTAATCGTCTGGGAGTTTGGTATGCTCTCTGGCTCGCTGCCAATCGAGTGTAATTTCAATCATAATTCCCAGACTGTGCAGCTTTTATCATAATTGGCTCGTATTCTCCAGGGAAGACGTAGAAATGCAAAAAGGACTATGGAAATGCTATATCGTCTAAATATGGATGTGCAGCAGAAGGTGGAAAGATAATTCGATGCAAATGGAACCCCGTCTATTGCACAACATATATTCCTAGCTTATTCCAGTTCAATGCTTATTTTGATACTTGATGCAACAAGTTGTCCGGCAGTTAAAATTTCATGTATCCTTCATTTAAACTTTTCAATTCAAATTTCCCACAAGATCAAGCACACTGTAAAAAATTTGGGGAATTTTCCCCGCTCACTTTTAGGAGAAATTCTATATTTTATGCTGAAAATACGTTGCCCCAGAAATTGGGGAATTTTCCCCGAAAAATTTGATAAATTCCATAAAAAGTAGGAAATGTTTCTTAAAAGTTAGAGAATTAAGTGATTCCCATTATGATTTAGGGAATTTCTCACAGCCACATTGCCATTTTCCCCAAAAAGTAGTAGTAGATTTGAGTCTAAAGAGTTGCCCTGTACTTCATTTTGAATCTTTCAGATATTGAGCTTAATCATTAAATGACCCTGTTGACTTAAATTCTCTGAATCGTTAATTGAGTTTTAGTTTTCCATCTAGGTTTGAACTATATCCAACAATCTGAAATTCATCATTCTTGTGAGTTAAAAAGTTTCTGCTTTTCAATTTGTACACTGTTAGAAATATTCTGAATTTTACGAGGTTATTGCGTTACAAAAGCAATGGAAAATTTTATGAAGTTTCCAATACTTTAACGTAACTGCATCTTAAAGTTACGAAATTTGCAACTGAATTTTCTGATATTTTTAACAAAATTACGTAATTGTAACGAAAGTTCTGTGAATTATCTGGTGGAATTGTATTTTCACAATAAAACTCAATAAAGTATAACAATGTCAAAATTAATACTTTTTGTGAAAACTTGTAATTACTTGTAAAATTTTCTCAAGTGTCCGAATTCTGGCAAAAAGTTGTAGTTTCTGGTACAAATATGTTTGTAATTTTCTACCTCTTTGAACATTTTTTTCATGACAATGAAAAATTACGAAAATAATTCTACGCTGAATAAATATTCTTGGATCCAAAGAAATAATTTCTTTGGGCACTTTTTTTTTAAGAAATATTTCTTGGCATATGCGAATGTGAGATAATTAATTTAAGGAATTGATATCTGTAAAACTGAGAACCTAGTTTCCTTAAATCTCGTTTCCGCATCCATACAGATATTTTTAAGTTCAATGATTTCAAGCCTTTGAATTGAAAAATACTCTATTTGAAGTAACTAGTTCATCGATGAGTGGATAAATATTTAGGTTACTTCAGATCAAATAAATTCTATGATAACTATAAAAGCGATATTGATTAAGTGAAAGAGATATTTCTTTTATGCATGGCAGTTGGTAGTGGTATTCCAAAAGAACATGTCATTAATTAAATGAAGTGATTCGTTCACTTAAGTATTACTTTATTTGTTCGAAAGGAGTGTTTCTTTCGAAGAATAAAATAAAGTGATTTATATCAAATAAACATTTCCTTCAAGTACACTCAAACCCCGATATAAGAACAGTTTCGGGAGTTGCTTCGCACTGGCCTTGGTACTGAACCGGATTCCTCGAAACGTAAACAGTTAGGAACATGTAAACCATTTCCTAATATTACGCAATCTCCGAACGCGAGTACGAACGTCAGTACCCGCGCACTGCGCCTTCGTCTATACCTTGCTGGTGTTTCACGCTTGGTTGAACACCGTCTCTCGCCCCGCGAGCTGAGAAACTGCATGGGCCAGCAGTTGGCCAGCAGTTCTGGGAATTTCTAAACCGGGAGTTCCTTAACCGGGATTTGAGTGTAAAGAGATATATTTTTAAAGTAACTTCTTACAAAGCTGGTTGGAAAAAATATTTTTGTAAAATTGATGATTTGGTATCGAGTAGTTCATGACCAGAGAGCGGACGAGTCCAGTCTGAAGTAGCGTACCAAGCCCATGCGGCGGTTCTCCGCAACGAGGGAGCCGAGCCTAGGCTCGGTGCGCAACTTCAGACTGGGCTCGTTCGCTCTCTGTTCATGAAAATACCGCTAGGTGTGCAGAGCATATACTCTCGCAATGAAAATTCGTTCTCAAGTCTATAACTTAGCCACAAGTTTTCACCATTAGTTATAATCTGAAAAGATGTGGTGATTTGTGGTGATCGATGTTTCTGAGCACTGGCCGTGCTTAAATTTTTTTGTTTACTCCGTGACAATAAAAATATGATTATAAAATATAATAATTATAATTGCATTAAATATTTTTTCAACGAATGGGACATTTTAATTTTTCTTCTTTGACTATTCAAATTTATGAAACGAAGAAGGCATTTTTCTAATTAAGTAAATCGTTCTTTGAATCGACAAAAATCACACGAAAGTGGGAACTTTTCATGGACATATTGAGGAAAACTTCCAAAATTTTTATTGGGGAAAGTTCCCCAAGTTGCAGGTAATTTTCAGCACCATTATTGGGGATTTTCCCTACAATATCTTGGGAAAGTCCTCCAACTTGTAGGATAAATTCCACACCATTATTGAGGAATTTGCCGCAAATATTTGCGGAAAGTTCCCAAAATTTTAGGAAATATTTCCCAAGTTTTCTTGGGAAAATTTTTCCCAAAATATCTTGAGTAAGCCGCAAATTGACCATTAGAGAGATTGCAGAGGAGTTGAACATT
>JAUMHM010000079.1:4036650-4049078 GCA_032362435.1 Melikaiella ostensackeni
AAGGCCTATCACTTACTGCACTCAAGCCTGTTACACGTACTAAATTTCAATAGCAATTTTCTCAGAAACTATTACTCGTAATGGAAAAATATTGGAAATAAAAAATGTATTTTTTAAACAGATCTATAGCTTTTGTATGAAAATTTTTCCAAAATTTTCTGTAATTACCGAGATAAATTCGAAAAACCGTGATTTTCGTAGGTTTTCCATGATTTTTACCATGAAAATAAAATTTGCGCGAATTCACACTATCATTTTCGTAGTCATCTCGTCAAAATACGTGTGTTTGTGGAGTTTCAAAAGAATCGAAGGTAAAAAAGTACATACGTTTTCGGCAGGGGCTAGGCATGAAATTTTCATCTATTTCATTGAATATGGTATCTTGAAAAATTTCACTCGTACAGCAAAAAATGGATGAAACATAAAATGTGTATTTTGACTAAGCTTACAACTTTTGTTGTCATTGTTTTTCATAACGACGGCCAGAAATTAAATATCCGTAAAACAGTTAATCAATCTCCAACCACAATCGAATTAATAATTTTAAGAATCTTGAAGAATCTATTAAACTTGTTGAAAACTTGCAAAAAGGAAATAAAAATTTAACTTTTGTAAATGCTGATACAGGCAACAAAACAGTAGCAGTGAATAGAGATAATTACAATAAAACTGTTGAAAATATGCTTAGCAACGACATTCTTTATAAAAATATGAAAACTAGTCTCGAATTAACAATAGAAGAAAATTGTGATAATATAGTCAGCAGATGAGAAAAAAAAGATTAATAAATGAACAAATGGCACATTAATTGAACACACATAATAGCGTTGTAGCTGAAACTTATGCTTTTCCAAAAGTGCGCGAACAAAGCTTGAAATGAAGATTAATTTTGTCCACAGTTAGTTTTCCTACTTACAATTAAGCAAAATATGTCTTAAGTGTTTTGAAAACTGTTCCAGGAGACACGGAATCGTTTGTTAAAAATATTTGGGATTTAAAAGACGCCTTGAAGAAAATTATAGTTCTTTCAACACATTCTTTAGTTTCATTGGATGTTGTTTCAATGTTTGATAACTTTCCATTAGATCTTGCGTTGGATAATGTTGGGGAAAATTAATTTCTTCTATAATTCGCAAAAAAGTGCTAGTGTTTCCACCTGTTTTCTGTGTGAAAAGTGGCCGATTTGTTGTCGATGACGTGGCACATGCGCACTGTCGACCTTTCCGAGCAACGGTGAAGAAAGTAGACGAACGCAGTGAAAAAAGTATACGGATGCACCAAAAAGGGTGGCACAGTATAAAAAGTTAATAAACTGCGAACTACTAAACGAACCATGTGGCCTGCTTCAGTAACTGAAGGTGAACTCACAACTATTGCGTTGTATCTAATTCCACCACTCCTAACCTTCCTGACTAAACATTGCTACCAACTTACTGTTACAGCCTTATTGTTGCCATGGCTTTGACAATTGCCATTATTATTGTTGCGTCAATCGACGAAAAATCGCCTCCTTTTTAAACAAAAAACAGATGAAAAACTAGCACTTTCTAAACAAATTATAGAAGAAGTGTCGTGTCCCATATGTTGATAAAGCGACGATTTAAAAGTCGTGTGATAGTCACCCTCGCTCCGCTCGCGTGGTTAACTTCACACTGATCTTAAATCTCTTGGTTCTTCAATTTGTAGCATAATGTACTATTAAATCATAATTCAAATAAAATTACAAAATTTGAATTTTTAATAGCTACTAGAACTGTTTTTAGCAACATGGTTTTCTCTTTTGATGGGAAATACTACAAACAACTAAGTGGTTGTTCTATGGGTCTTCCATTGTCTCCTATAGTTTCAAATTTGGTTTTAGAAGATGTAGAAAAAAGAGCTTTAGAAAAGTTAAATCTCATACTTATTTTATTGAATCGTACGTGGATGATATTTTAGCTATTGTTCCTACTGATGAAATTTATGGTTGCACAAATGCTTTTAAATGTATAAAAAACTACATACAGGTCACATTAGACCTTGAACATATTAATTCTGAAAATTACCTTGATTTACAGATTATAAAAACACCTGAATGTGCTTCAATTACGAATTGGTATAAAAAAACCTTCATGGCCTGGTAGATATCTTAATTATAATTCTCATCATTTGTTTTGTCAAGAGGTTGGTCTGAAAGTTGAATGATATTAAATTTAGAAAAGAAAATTTGGATCAGTTAAAAATTACATCAGTTCAAAATAATTATCCGCTTTCTTTGACAAAAAGTATTATTGGAGCAAGAATTCCTGAAATCTACAATTATTCCAGTAGAAAGAATAACTGGATGACACTCACAAAAAATCAGATCTAAAAGTCACGTTACCTTATGTTCAAGGACTTTCTGAACAGTTAAGAAGATCTTTGAAAAAATTCAATATAAATGTTTATCGCAGCACTGTTGGAATTTAAACCATTTTTTTGATTTTGATTCGAATAATATTAGAATTTTGGCTACAGAAAAAATTTCTTACAAAAAACGCATTATTGAATCCATTTTTAGAAACAAGCATCAAAATACTTCTATTAATCTACAGACAGAAGTATTGAATGTGAACAGAATTTATCAAAGTATTATTAAATAATCTTTAACTAAATCAAATCCGGTTGCTTTGGCGCGCTTTCCTCATTTGTGGTTCTTGTAGATTTCGCCTTTATCTTTATATATAAAATCGCCTTATTGTATTTCATTTTTTTGCTTAGTCATATGTTTATCGTTGTCTCGAAACATCATAAAGTGACATTTTCGTTCGTTATTTAAATATGTAGCCTCACATTTAAAAAATCCTCTTCAATCTTTATGAGACTTTTTCCTACGGATGCTACTCGTATTTAATATAACTGGTTTTCAAAACTGGAGTGTTACTTGAATACTCGTAATTTTATAAAAATTTGACATAATTGTTGACATGTATTACCTCCAATAGTAAAAAGTTTTCCTCCCTTCATAATGTTCAATTCAGGTATTTTTGTATTTCCACTTTTAATTCTTCCAAAATATGTATTTCTATTTCATATTTTGTTATTTTCATCTAGCATGATAATTAATTTTCGCGAAAGTTTACTAGAAACAGAAATGAACATCGCAGGTGATCGCCACCTGAGAAACTTATGGTTTCTGAAAATAATCAATTTCCTGAAGAAGACGATAGGTAAACATCTGGATTTCGGGACGGTCTTTTTTCTTCAATTACTGAAGTAGAGAGCCCTTACAGTTCAAACTTCCACATAAAACTCTTTCAGAAGACACCTGAATATTAGGTTCATATTCCGGATCGACCTGAGGAACGTAAAGAGTGGTCTAAAGACGTCTAGATATCGGGCCGAGATCCTTCTTCGTGGTTTCTGTACTTTTAGAATTGTGTACAATTCATATAGAAACTCATGTAGAAATTCTATAGAATATTCACACCTGGTCGAGAGGAGATTTTCATTCCCGCATGTTTCTGGCAGAGAAAAAGATTCAACAGTTTCATTTTCTACTCTAATAGAATTCGAAAATTAAACATGCTAACGAGACTGAGAACGAGAGATATTTAAATTCTCAAAACAAGCTCTCTTTAACAAATTATTTCATAAAAAAGACGCACATGACAAAAGTAAATATAGGAAACCAAATTTTGAAACATTCGATCCTTGTTCACTTGTTCAAAGTAGTAAAAAGACGGAAAACTGTATCTCGCAGAAAATGGGTTCACCTAGAAAGAAGTAATGAGATCAGAAAATTTAATTTTTAAAAATTTACTTTAGTCTCTCAATTTCATGAAGACCGAGCTAGAAAATCAACTGCGAAAACTTTTGCAGAAAGGAAGGGAGCACCGAAATTGTGAAGTTAAGCCCTGTAAGTGCATGGTTTTGGTGAAAGAATCTACTAACTACTTGTAGAGAGTGAATAATAGTATTGTTCTTCTTTTCACCAGAAGGTTCCTTTTCCGTAAAGTAAATTGTAATAATGAACGAAACTTTAACTAGATCCAACTTTCATAAATTATTTGCAGAAGTTCCTGTAGGTTTGAGTTAATTGCTGTACTTTTGGAAATTAATTAACCATTGTTGCTAGATTCCTGCTGTTGCCAAGAGAAGAAAAAACATGTTTGCAAAGAAACCTCATTTCCCACTCTCTTCCTTTCTATACTGCATGCAGTTATTTTTGTAATTCGTTTATGTTTAAAAAGAACTTTTAATTATTTCCTACAAAGTCTGCTTCTTAAAAGTCGATTGTGGTATGTTGAAAATTGAGAGGTATACAAAAAGGATTCATTTCACAGTTTTCGTATCTAAAAATGAATCTTCAATCCTTATAACTAAAAGCACGGATTCTTCATTGGATTCATATATTGTATTGGCTTTTAAACTCTTACACAAAGCAATCGGAAACAAGAATCTGAATTTGATACGTATTACCAGCTCTAGATTCAGTCAACCCACATAGAACTGAAAAAATGTATTATTTGTTAAATCAAATGTAATTCAGTATTTTTTTATTTTTACATTCAAATTATATGAATACTGTTGTCGAATCGAAATGTAACACAGTTAATATTTAACCAAAATGTGTTAGTCAAGCTATCCATCTGTATTAAAGTTTTTCATTTTGTAATCAAATCAAAACCCATGCAAAAAAACAAAAAATCTGCTACTATATAATACTAATTAAATTTATAGAACTAATAAAACTAAAAATATCTTGAGGGAGCGTCCATTAATTACGTAAAGCTTTTTTGTGTAGGGGAGGGGGGGATTTCATGAATTCTTACTTGGGGACGAGGGAGTCTAAAAGCATTTCTTTCTAATTATTTTTTTAAATATGCTAATGAAAACCAACTTTGGTTGTTAAAATTACTTTTTACACTAGTATACACATTATATAATTATTTGTTTTATTTCTATTTTATTCTACGATATTTCATATTACATACGTCAAATAAGTATATAATCGAGGAGTCAACCATTCTGGAAATCTGGCGTACAAATTTCATGAAATCTCGTAGAATCCCTGAAAATCTTTGCAATCTTTTGAAATCCCGTGAATTCTTTTGCAAATTTTGTACATAATCTCTTGAAATCCCTTTAAAACGATTAAACTCGCTGGAAATCCCTTCAAATCTTCAAGAATCAGTTGAAATCCTTGAAATTCCGTGAAATATTCGAAATATTAGGAGATCCTTTAAAATATTTGAAATTCCTTTAAGATTTGTTGAAATCATTTGAATCCGCGGGAATCTACTCAATATCTTGAAATTCATTAAAATACTTTATAGTCCATTAAAATCTTTCGAAAGCCGTTAAAATTATTTGGAATCTCTTGAAATCCTTTATAATATTTAGAAATCCTTAAAATTCCGTCAAGTCTTTTGTCATCTTACGAAATCCACTAAAATCCGTGGATATACTTTATAATCTTCAGAAATCTCTTAAAACCCTTTGAAATTACGTGAAAACATCGAAATTGTTTGAAATCCCTAAAGATCCTCTGAAATTCCGTGATTTCTTTTGAAATATTTCGAAATCTCTCAAAATCCTTTGAATTCCATTGGTATCGTACATAATCTCGTGATCCTTGAAATTACGTGAGATATTTTGAAATATCACGAGATCCCTTGAAATCTTAAGAATCCTTTTGAAATTAATCAAAATCTTTTAAATCCGTGGGAATCTTTCTGAATATATTAAAATCTATTGAAATATTTGAAAAACCGTTAAAATTACTCAAAATCCTTTATAATATTCGTAAATCCTTTAAAATTCCGTAAAATCATCAAAACTGCTTCAAATCTCCAAAATCTCTCTTAAAATCCCTTGAAATCTTTTAAAATCTTTACAAACCTTTTAAAATCTTTTGAAATTTCTTCAAGTCCCTTAAAATCTTCGAAATTCAATTAAAATCCCCTGACATACCTCAAAATTCCTACAAATACTTTGATATCTCTTGAAATACTTATATATCCTTTGAAATCCCGTGACTTCTTTCGAAATATTTCGAAATTTCTTAAAATCCCTTGAAATACTTTGAATTCCATGGATATCGTACGTAATCTCTTGAAATCTCTTTAAAACGATTGGGCTCCCTATAAATCCCTTGAAATTCATTGAAATCTGATAAATCCGTGGGAATCTTTCTGGATTTTTCGGAATCTATTAAAATATTCTAGAATCCATTCAGAATCCTCGAAACCTCTTGAAATCCTTCATAATATTCAGAAGTCTTTTGAAATTCCGTTCAATCTTCTGATATCTTACAAAATCCTCTAAAATCTGTAGATGTAGTTTGGAATCTTTTGAAATCTCTTGAAATCCTTTGAAATCCCCCGAAACCGTCGGATCCGCTTTCAATCTGTTCAAATCCTTCGAACTCTTCGCAAATCCTTCGAAATCTTATGAAAATCCTTCCAATTCCTTCAAATTTTCGAAAGCGAATTAAAATCCTCTGATATCTTTCAAAACTCCTGCAACTACTTTGGTATCTCACGAATTCCTTTAAAATCCTTTCAAATCTGTGGATATACTTTAAAATCTTTTTAAATCTCTCAAAATCCCTTAAAATCGCTTCTAATTTTTTATAATCTACGGAAATCGTTCTTAATTCCTTAAAATTCCTCAAAATCCCTCAAAATCCGTCGATATCCTTCGGTATCTCTTGAAATCCGGTAAAATGTCTTGACATCTGATTAGACTCCTTGAAGTCCCTCAAAATCTTTTGAAATCTTATTTACAGTAAAAAAATTGATATATGGTTGATATATTGAGTAAAAATATAAAATTTCACGTAGGAAGGGTGGGGGGTCCACGAAAATCATATGAGTCCTTATAATAGGGGAAAAGAAGGTCTACAATTTCAAAAATTATCCTTACGTAATTAATGTACCTTCTCTTATAAAAAACAACATTTTCTTCACCTTCCTGGATTTGCCAAAGAATTTCCAAAACAATTTATTTTGAAGATTAACCCGAATCCCTTTATCCCATCCCTATAAAGCAGATCCTTCGTCTCCCACAGCATGAGAATCGATAATTATTTTTCTTTCTTGCAGTATATTGCTAATTATTACATAGTATTGATATTAATTATTATTTATAATATTGATGTTATGATGTCTACCAGTGAAGTTAATTAACTTTCTGATGTTAAATTGTGTCGATTACTGGATCACATAATTTTCTGAGAAACGAGAAAAAATCTACCTCGACCCGGATTTGAACCGGGAACGCCACTTTTCACGAGTGAAGCTCCAACCAATCACGACAACAAGGCCGCAGCAGATCGTTTCTCATTTCTCCTATATCGCAGGGGGACGCCGGTCTGCATCTCTTTCACCCTGCGAAATTTAGTGACCTATTCTAGTCTGAATATAATTCACCAAATCTGAATATAATTCATAATGTTGATGTTATTTTGTCGAGCAGTGTAATTAATTAATTTTCTGATCTTAAATTGTGTCGACTACTTGGTCAAATAATTTTTGGAGAAACAAAAAAAATCTACCTCGGCCCGGATTTGAACATCGAACGCGACTTTTTACGAGTGGAGCGTTAGCCAATTACGCTACCGAGGCCGCAGTAGATCTTTTCTTATTTCTTCTTTATTACAGGGGGATGCGGGTCTGCAAGAGAAATAAGAAACGATCTACTGCAGCCTCGGTGGCATAACTGGTTAACACTCCACTCATGAAAAGTGGCGTTCCCGGTTCAAATCTGGGTCGAGGTAGATTTTTTCTCATTTCTCCAAAAATTATTTGACCAAGTAATCGACACATTCCAACATCAGAAAATTAATGAAAAACACAAATTTTTAAATTAAATGAAGAATCTCCATTAAAAAAGATGAATTTCATAACAAAATAGCCAAATCCATAACTAAAAGAGATTCTAGCTTCTGCTGTATTTCCGGTATCTGAATGCATTTTGTATATGGATTTTGTCGTTAAATAATGTAAAATTATGTTAAATTAACAATTAATATATATCCACGAATTCTAGAGGAGGGATTTAAAACATTTCAAGGAATCTCGTAATATTTCGAATCACTTCATGGAACTTCGTGGATTTTCATGGATCTCAAAGGATTATATAGAATTCTTATAGGATTTTGAATATTTCAAGCGATTTCAAGGATTTCAAAAGATTTCACGGAATCTCAAGAAATTTCACGGGATTTCCACAGTCTTTAAAGAATTTCAAAAGATTTCCAGGGATTATTTCACGGAATTTTCACACGATTTAGGAAGTTTTAAGGGACTTACAAAATTTTGAAAATAATTCCTGGGATTTCGAAAGAGTGCAAAGATTACCAAGGATTCCACAAGATTTCATGAAAGGTGTACACCAGTTTTGAGAAATGGTGAACTCCTCGATTCTAAATTTATTGGATGTATGTAATATAAAGAATATTGCATAATAAAAAAAAATAAAAGAAATAATGATATAATGTGCATAATAGGGCAAAGGTAATTTTAACAGCCAAAAATTGTTTCAATTAGCATATTTAGAAGTATTAATTAGAAAGAGGAAACTTGCGTTACAAACACATTGGACCCTAATCTAGACCAAGAACATGAACAAATATGGCGTGCCTGCTGAGTAATCATAGAGAAAAATATTATTCATGAAATGGATATTTCCGCGAAGCTAAAAATACGAGATTTCTCGGTTATCAGATGTAACCTCAAATCTCAGAGCAGGAAGCTCAATTTTATCTTTCAAAAGTCTTACCATTAATTCTTTTCATTTAAAACATTTTTAGTGTTATAAAATGAGAAAATTCAGACAAATTCTCTTCTGGTTCTTAATAAAAAGTGAATAACTATATATAATATCATAATTAAAATATGAGAGTTAGATTTTTTTGATTTAAAAAGGTTTATATATGGGGCATTATTTCAGAAGCGACCTCGCCCAAAAAGCGAAAGTGTGGTCCTATTGGATGTCAATTTATGGGAAAAATTTTTACATAGGGACAAATATTTACCGGTGGAAGGGGGTGAATTTTTTGGATTTTTCGCGGGTACCATCGACATCAGCAACTTGGAGCTCTCTTAATATCAATCAAAGAATATTTTTTCTTCCACTGATCGAAATTCGAAAACTGTAACATTTATTTTCTACCTTTAATTAGGAAGGTCAGATACTTATTTTTTTGAAGAATGATTATGATAACGAATTAACGCACGTGACGAATCTTGTATTTTATAGCTTCTCAGGAATTTCCATTCCACGGGTAAATATTTTTTTATCATTTCTCAACAATCATGTAATATTCATTCGTGTCCTTGGTCCAGAATTAGGAAGTATGATTGGCTCTTGTTTTTATAAATTTCAAAAATTTTTAGGAACCCTCCCCATGTACTCGTAAGATACAGCAAGATTTTTCTTGAATCCCCCCCCCCAAATTTCACTAAAATTTTAGAGACACGGGGAAAAAATATATATGTGAATTCTTTTAATTCAATAAACGTCGAACCTCAATGAAATTATTTTCAGAAGAGAAGATTTTCAGTTCTATAAAATAATACTTTTAAGGTAATAAAAATAAACATTAAAGTTTATATAAACTATCATTTCTTAGCGTATGAATTATCAAAACTCATATTTATTAATCTCAGCCTTCACAGTCGTTCCAGTACTGTCTCTTTTTCCCTCCTTCTCGATTTTGATGAAAATGCAAACGATCGGTAGGAAATGAATCTGTTTCGTTGAGGATTCATAAATTTTCTTGAAAATTCCTCTTTTCTGGTTGAATTTAACTGTTTTTTCATTAGAAATTAAAATCAACTTCAGTTGCAATATCAACTAATACATTTTTTTAGGATTCTCCTCTTTTAGTTGAGAATTCAAAAACTTGCTTGGAAGATGAACTACTTTGTTAAAAATATATCTTTTTGGTTGTAGATTCGTCATTTTAGTTGAAAGTTTATTTCTTCGTTTGAAAATTTACTCATTCTGTTGAAAATCCGTTTTCTTGTTAAAAATTTATCTTCCTTCACTAGAAAATTCTACTATTCAATTGAAAATTAAACTATTTGGTTGAAAATTCATGTATTTTGTTGAAAATTTGTTTTTTTTTCGTTAGAAATTCAACTATTTTCTAATCAGTTTCTTTCGGTTGAAAACAAATTTTTTAACTCAAAATTTTACTATTTCATTTTTGGCAGAAAATTTTTTTCATTTGGGAATTCAACTGTTAACTTGAAAATATATGTCTTTTGTTGAAAATTCATCTCCTTTGTTTAAACGTCTTTTTTTTTAATTAATTTTTGTTCAAGTGAAAATTTACTTTGGCCTAACAGATCAAATTTTTGCTGAACTTCCCTCTAGTTTGTAATATCTTTGGATTTCTTTTAGTAACAATTCGATTTGTGGATGAACCCTCAAATAGATTCTTGAACGATGATTTTTATGGAAAACCCCTAGACTTTGAATCTACATATTTTTTTAATTGTCCAATAAAATAACTTCAACATAGATAGGCTCAACGCCGTCTAAACTTTTAAATGGTTGTTATTGAATGTCGTAGGATCAGTTTCTGTAAGGAATCCAAAGAAACTTTCCATACTGCGCGATCATTTAATTTCATCTAAAAAAAAATCTTGTCACAAATGTATTTCACTTAAACAACAATTGTCTTTATTATGAACAATCGTTTTACAAAATGAACTTATATCGCAGTTTTAAACAAAGAAAATTTTTCTTTGCCGCAGAGTCATCCCTTCTTATCTAATGGATTTATCTGATAAATCACACAATGGCTTACCATTCAATAAAATAATTATCATTGTTTTTTAAAACTCTTATGAAGAAATTCACAGTCTTTTACTGATTTTGCCTGCAAGGTTCTTCTTCTTGGCGAAATTACTTATTATTATCTTAAGAATCCTCCCCTAGGGTCTGCAGCAAATTTTAGTTAGTGGGGAGGCTTCAGCGTGCGGGACAATGGTCAAAACGGCCCTTGGCCTGCATGAATATGGATATGAATGGTAGGATCCCTATTAACTGGCTCTCCGATAAGTGGGCATGGATAATTGTAGTATGATAGAAGGGTGAAAGAGCTTAGCTAGCACGGGTATTGTTGCATCCCTAGGTGGAGGACTGTCAGACTGACCCGTCTTCTCTTTGATGACCTTAATATTTATTCAGATTTTCACGATAAACTATCTCTACTTCCAGTTTCTGAAAATTCTCCATTCAAACTTCCATGTGCCTCGACTTATTATTATTTCTTTTTCTCTTCCATCCTTGACCTAGATTCATTTTTTATACTATGAAGTAGTGATCCGTTCCACACTCAGAACCTATCATAAGGTAAGCATGAGCTAATCACTTTTTTCCCGTTACCGTTCGTTTTTAAGTTTACGAAATGACCAAGTGCCCTGTCCGTACCTTCGCTTCGAACACCAACCCAGCTATTTATATGTCCGAGTAGGATGATTCTTTAAGCAGGATCGAAAGTACCGAAAATATCATTCTGAAAATCCAAAAAGACATTTTTTACATCACTACTATTACCATCAAGTGGAGCATAATATGCTATAAGAAAAGCCTTCTGATTGCCACTTTCATTTTAATCCATAATAATCTAAGAGATACACATTCATGTCATTTAATATGCTATTTTACTCTCTCATTCATAGTCAGACCGACTCCTTGGCTACCATGTGATTCATTATATACTCCTGACCATAGTTCGAGTCCATCTTCAATCTTTCTCATTTGACATCCCATCTTATTTATTTCAGGTACACATAAAAAACCAAGATTCCTTACGTGCATCGTATTCCAAATTATTGTAGAGCACCCTGCCTCCATTCATCGCCCGAAACTTTCCCAAGGCCATGCCTTTCACAAAAAAAATATCAATCCTATCCGAAATTACATTATCATTTGTATTGTTCTTTATTTAAAGTGCAGACGCTTGGTGAATTGATAAAATCCGCGTTGCTGTCGACGAGAAAAAGCAATCATACTCAAGAAAATTGAATATTAAAGGCCTGGATGAGCGACTTTTCTAAGAAATTGTATAGAGGTCAACCTATGGTGCATAAAAAACGTAACACAAAAGAGAGTATGTTAGAAAATCACATTCCAGGTGGCAAAAGAAGAACCAATATCAGCGACATTATATCCGTAATCAAGAAACTAGAGAATGGTAAGGCTGCTAGTGTAGATAGTATTACCGCTAAAATCCTTGACAACAGTAGCGGATGGACGACTGGACGGCGAGCGCGGGGATCCCGGGTCCCGGGGAGTCCACGGATAACTGCGCGTAAGGCCCACGTGCCCACGGGGAATAATTCGGGGGGAACGATGTCGTAACGTTGGGCGGCCAACCGGGCGGCCTCTGCTTGCCGCCTCCTGCGCCGACGGGTGGCAGGGTTGGGGTTAGCCTTCCGCTTGACTCC
>JAUMHM010000079.1:4052154-4062660 GCA_032362435.1 Melikaiella ostensackeni
TACATAAATACATACATACATACATGCAGACACATTCGTGAATGCCTGTTGTTGGATTTCAGCGGGTCTCAAAACGTGAACATTTGACAAAAACGGCGGGGAGGGAGTCAAATCTTACACAAATCTAATACCTTCTCTGATGAGAATGTAAAAATCCAAAACTTAGGAAATTTATTTTTAAACCTAAAACTGCTCAGCAGAACCTCTAAACAATTTAAAGAGAGAAGAAAATTTATGGCGATATTTTTTCAATAAAAGGAAGAAATTTAGGGGAAAGCGTTTGTAAAATTCGAAAATTAGTATAAGTAGGCGGCAAGCGCCTATAAAGAAGGGATTCGTAGCCTGTTAAGTCGCCAATATAGTCGTTCAAATCTCCCCCATCTCCCTTCCCACTCCGCACTTTCCCTCTTTTCCCCTTCCCGCACTTCCCCTCCCAACATCACCCATCATTTCCCCTCTTCTTCTCATTTGCCCTAATTTTTCCTTGCTTCCTGTCATTTACCCTCATTTTCCTCACTGCCACACCCCTTCCACACTTCACCTCATTTCCCCTTACTATCCCTCTCTTCCCCTTACTGCCCCTCATTCCTCTCACTTTCACTCATTTCCCCTTACTTCACCTCACTTGTCCTACCCTCCCCCTTCACTTTCCCTTACTCCCCGCACTAACTTCCTCACCCCTCCACTACTTTCCCTCATTTCCCCTCCACACTCTCATTGTTTATCACCTCCCTATTTTTCCCTCACTTCCACTCATTTTCTCTTACTTCTCCTTATTTCCCATCTTTTTCCCTCACTTGTCTCCATTTTCCCTTACTTCCCCTTATATTCCCTCACTTCCCTATTTTTTTCCGATGGACGGACACTTGACCAAAACCATAAGGGTTTCTACCCGGGGCTATGAAACCCTAAAAAGTCACATTTTTCTCGGACGCCCTATGGTGTATATTGGATAGTGCATAGTTTCTCATAGTAAGAATGTGATTCAGGAATTTTAATCATTTTTTATGAAAAGTAATTTGATTTTTCCATTCAAGGAATATCTTTTCATATCTAGCAAAAATTGAATGTTATCATCATGTATTGACGCAAAAAACATAATAGGCTTTTTTGGAACCGTCTTTTTCCGGCTGAAATTATCAGAGTGATGAATTTGGCAGTTTGCCTAGTATATATTAACGAAAAGGTGAACAGGTCTGGCATAAATATCATATCTTCCGGCCTTTGCCTTGCCATATTTTCCACGTGGTTTAGTCTATATTAAGGATTGCGAATGTGCAAAGCTTAACAAAGCTCGAAGTCCAATTCGGTGCAGACTGACCCTGTCATTCCTCTTATCCTTGGAGGCCTTTCGCTGTCATGTTCACAGAAATTCAACTTGAGAGGGATACCGCTAACGACTTTTATAACAAATTCTAGTCCTCTATTTGCGGATAAATTTTTAAACCGATAGCATACACACATAAGCATTTTTCTTTTTTAATT
This sequence comes from Melikaiella ostensackeni, assembly GCA_032362435.1. NCBI lineage: Eukaryota > Metazoa > Arthropoda > Insecta > Hymenoptera > Cynipidae > Melikaiella > Melikaiella ostensackeni. The sequence goes on from JAUMHM010000079.1 coordinate 4,053,640, forward strand.
CTCCTCCACCTTCTCATCTTCTCACCTTCTCACCCTTTCTCTCTTTTTATTTGAGTAACGAAGATGAGTTTATTTGCGGAAGTGTTAAGAGCATTTGAGCAGATTTCACTTCAGAATCGTCTCTACCTTTTTTGAAACTCTTGTATCTAAGAGAGAACATGTCTGACTTCAAATCGATAAGATTACAGAGATGAATGAACTCAGTAACTCTAGGAATTCTTTAAAGGGAAGACAAAAAACATATCAAATCTTGAAAAATTTTTGCTGTGCCTTCCTAAGAAATCGCTTTGGCAGAAATCTAGTGACAGAAAAAATGAAATGGTTGAATGATACTCATTTTTAGTCATTCTTGATTCTACTTAAATTCTGAAACCCGTGTAAAGAAAAGTCCCAACAAGATCTCAATTAAAGTCCCGTATATATCGGGTATAAAACAAATCAGTAGTAGCAAGTTAGTTAGTTTATAGAAGGGCGGAGGGCCCAGATAGAGACAACCCCTGGCCATCAGGCTACAAAGCCCATTCTGCCACACCCTTAATAGTACGCCCCTAATGGTCGGCTATAGACCTCTTGATGAAGTCTAAGATGTCGACCACTGTTGGCGTTGTAATTTCCTTGAGCTCCATGGAATGAGCCCCAAAGGTTTGTTGCTTGAGCCTGGCGAGTGCCGGGAACTGACATAGGATATGCAGGGATGTCTTGTCATCCCTACCGCACTTCCTGCACTCTGTCGTGGGATGTAGCCCCATTTTGTGCTTTTAATAGTTCAAGTGGTTGTGTCCTGTGAGCATCTGATCCACTTACCTTAAATCCTTTTTGGGTAACCTCAGGATTTTCCTGGCTTTGTCCATCCTGCGCGTATAGCCCGGGATGGCTTTCGCCTGTCGGCAACTCTGGCTGTGTTACCAGTACTCTCGGTGCTTCGTCCGAATCCAGTTTTTGATGGCAATCCCGACGCAGTAAGACACTAGTCCCAGAGCTGGTTTCGGGCCTATATGTTCTGTTACTGGACAGCTCTTCGTCAGCTGGTCCGCTTATTCGTTGCCCCTGATCCCTGTATGACCAGAAACCCATATGAGGGTGACCTGATTCTTTTCTACCAGTTGGTTTATGCCTGAAAGACGGTGACATGTCGTCCGAGTGGGATTCCCATCCTCCTCCTTCCTGCACTGTCGTTAATTCCTGCCTCTGACCCCCCTTCTCCTTTGGAGCCATCTGTGTACTAGATTCACCCCTGGAGGAGCGGGTTACCATTTGCTTTCCACACATCCCTGTTGGGGATGACAACGTAGAAAGCCCTGGTAAAGTTGAAGCGTTTTATTACTCTATCCTGCCTCATTCCAAGAATTGGCAGTGTACCGATGTCACTTGGGAGCCTAGTGTGATGAGTCCCCCATGTCCATCTGTCTGCTGTTGCCAGTCGGCCCATCCCACGAGCCGCCTCGCAGGTTATCGCGACGTGTAGGGGCTCTTCGCAGAGCATGTAGCCTATCACCGTAGTGGGCGTAGTCGTCATTGCTTCCGTGAACCCCTGAACGCTAGCGTTTGTAATCGTCACAGTCTATCCTGCATCGTTTTGAGTGTTGCCTTGAGTCACCAAAACACGGCCGCTTATATAAGAGCATTGGTTTTACGAGTAGGATAACGGAGTAGAGCCGCGCTATCATTTTAGGCCCTAGACCCCATGTCAGTCCAAGAGCTCTTCTGCGCATCCAAAATGTGGTGACGAATCTTCTGCAATGCGTTTCTAGATGCTTCTTCCTGTTCAGTAGACTATCCAGGATTACTCCCAAATATTTAACGGAATCTGATATCATCAACCTCACACCATGAAACGCAGGAGCGTTGACTTTCGGTACTTTGTACTTTTTCGTAAAATTGACCAAGCTGGTCTTTTCCGGATTTACCGAAAGCCCCGGGCTGTCGCACCACAGCTCTACGATGCGTAGCTCTAATCTCGTTAGACCCATCAATGTATCCAGATGATGCTTCCTGGCTAGGACTACAAGGTCATCTGCATATCCCTGGGTATAATAACCCTCCTCCTTTAGCTGTCGAAGAAAACCGTCGACTAAAATGGAGGGGTGACAGAACACCCCCCTGAGGGCATCCCCGCAGTGTTACCCTCTTAATAAGACCTTCAAGTCTTCCTGTGACATTCATCACCAAAGAAAAATGTTAAGTCTTCCTCCAAAGTGGAAAAAGTGTGGCAAGTCTCTCGAAACTAAATTGCCACATCTGCGGTTTGTCTTTCCGGCCGCAAGACTTAAGATTTTTCTTAAGGGAGAGATGCCGCAAGGAGGCTTGCGGATGCGGAGACAAGACACAGATGTGGCAATATGGTTCGGGAAACTTGCAGCTCTTTTGCTACATTGGAGGAAGACTTTCATTTTTTCTTGGAGGTAAACTTGGCAATTTGTTGGGAAGAGACGCAGCAGGGGAGACATGCCGCATGTGACTTAATATGGACCCAAAAATTACAGCTGAATTAGAATTGCAGTATCAAAAGTAGTTGGAATTAATTTTTGCACATTTTTCAAGAATCATTTACAGCAGCTGATAAGATTTATGTTCCAGGAAAATTCTGTTGAAACAGGGCGAATTTTTAACTTTTTGGGTACTTCATTCATAATTCAGAAGGACTTCTTTAGAATATAAAACGAATAAATCCTTGTGAAAATTTAAGAAAAAACTTAAATGGGACTGTTTTAGTGATTTTGTCCTTCTTGAGGCTTGGAAAAAATTTTGAGGAAAGTCAGTTCTTTAGTATTGATTTAAGTCCCATACTCGATAGTTTATTGGGACTTTATTTGGAATTCTAATAAACTCTTCGGGTACTTAAGTCCTATTTCAACAGGAAATTTTTATTATATACTACGGGGCCGTGCCTCCTGCGCGCGCGTCAACTCCGTTTGAGATAAATAAATATAGATTTACAATTTTTTTTGTTAGGTTAGTAAGTACAGTATAAAATATAAATTTGGCTCTGTGTTTCTAGTACAATATTGTACTGTCTTTTTCAGAAGCATAGGGAGAGACACAAATTTAGGTGTATGTTTTTAGTTACGTTCTCAGTTAGGTCAGCACATTTTGTACAATATCGGGTAATTTGGCACATAGAGCAATATATCACATGAAGTTAAATGGTACATGGGGCAACATGGCACATAAGGTACTGTGCGACATCGGGTCTATGTTTTTGGTTAGGGCAGTATATTGAGGGTAATATAATGCAACAAAAAATGCGGTAATATAACATGAGGTAATATAACATGAAGTAATATGGCATATGGGAAAATATGTCACATAAGGTAACATGGCGCATGGGGTGATGTGGCACATCAGACCCTATGTTTTTGGTAAGAAGTATTTGGAGTATTATGAAACACGGGATAATATGGCAGAGAGGGTAATATGGCACACAGGATGATGTGGGACTCAAGGCAATGTGGCACATATGGTTACGTTTTTGGATAGGTCAGTGTATTTAGTGCAATACTTTACTATCTCTTCTAAAAACATCTTTAATTCCTGAAACAGCGGTGGGTCAAGATTTGTTTATGATATACAGAGAACTCCTATGAGCACTTGTAAAAAATTGGAAACAAAGTTAATTGAGACTTTTATGGTGCTTTTTTTCTTATTTGGACTTACAAAAAATTTTAGAAAGAATATCCAATAAAGAAATTACAAAAAATTTGAATCCCATCATTCATAGACATTTTTCAAAATCTACTTTTTCAAAGTTTCATCCATTAAAGACAGAAATCATTGAGTTTTTATTTGAATCGTTTTGTAAACGATTATGTCGGGGTCGCAGACTCTTACCATGAACTAGAGAACTCTTTTCGCTTGGAAAGCAGACTTACAAGACCTTCTCGGAAGCTCGAGTGGCTTCTTTTATTCCGAAAAAGCTTGCACGATTGGTCGATACTAAATAGTGGGGAAAATGCCCGGTAGCAATCTACGATTCATTTGAGATTGCTGAATTTCTTCCGCTGACGCCAAACCCTCTAGAATATATTCGATTCGATCGTTTCATCGTTCGATATAATTCGTCCCTCTTTGTTTTGAAAACCTTCGGCTCACTTCCGTAAGAAGAGAAATTTAAAACCGCTGTTTATTTACTGCTATTGAAATGCACATTTTACTTCACTCAGAACGATTTTATTACCCATAGTACAGTTCGTCAATAATGTAACGTCAGCATTTCATTGCAAATCCACATTTCTTTAGAAAACATTACTCCAGATTGAAATAGAATTCTGGTTCGTAGTGAAGTTAAACAAATTATCAAAACACGTGATAAGTTCGATCCGATTTTTTTCAAATTGCCACAAAAAGTATATTTGTGTTTAATTCATTTAAATACAGTTCAAAATTTTTTCGGCGAACAAACAACTATAAAACAACTGTATAACAAAATATAGTTCGAAATTTTATTGACGAACAAAAAACTTGGGGGCCGTCCATAAACTACGTTACCAATTTGAGGGGTTGGGGGTGGCACCAAATACTATGGTTTATAATATGAGGGGGTAGTAAAAGTAACGTTACAAGCTTAGATAACGTTTAGTACGTTTCATGATGATAAATTCTAACAAAATTTGCGAATTTTGCGTAAGATGACCCTGAAACTGTACAGTGGAATAATAACATGAGAAGTTTAAAAATCACTTTCTTATTTCAGACTCCACACTCTTTCCCTATTTGCCTCTTTTCCCCTCTTTTGAAGAATTTCCTCTTTTTCCCCTGTTTTCGTGAAACTTCTCCCTTTTCCCCTGCTGTTGAAAACTTGATTATTTTGTTGAAAATGCAACTATTTGTTGAAATGTGAGAAATTCATCTAATTCGTTGAAAGTTGAACTACTTGCTTGAAAAATTATTTTTTTGTTGAAGATTCATCTCTTTGGTTAAATATTTAACTATTGTGTTGAGAATTCATTTCACTTTTGGCCGAAAGCTAATTTTTTTAATCGAAAATGTAACTGATCCATTTTTTATGTAGAAGAAATTTTTTTAGTTAAAACTTCTTCTTTTTGGTTGAAAATTTAACTATTTTATTGAAAATTCGTTTTTTTTTTAGTTAAGAATTGATTTTCAAGTGAAAGTATAACAATCACAATTTTTGTTGAAAATTGATCTTTTCTAGTTGAAAAATCATTATTTTGTTCAAAATTTGTCTCTTTTGTTTGAATTCAACTATTTTTCATTTTAAACTCGAATCTTGTTTGGTTCAAATATCAACTATTATATGTTTTTTTGACAATTCATCTTCTTTGGTTGAAAAAATCAACTATTTTGTTTCAATTTGAAATATTTTGTGAAAAATTCATTTTCTTAGTTGAAAATTCATCATTTTATTTGAAAATCCCACAATTTGGTGTAAAATTGAACTATATGTTTGATAATAAACTTTTTTGTTGGAACTTCATATTCTTGGTTGAATATTTAACTATTTTGTTAAAAATGAGCTAATGAAGCTCTTCATTGGAAGGTGTAACTATTTGGTAGAAAATTATTTTTTGTAAAAAATCATATTTTGGGGTTAAAAATTCAAGTGTTCTGCAGATAATTCGGCTTTTTTGGCTTCAATATTCAACAATTTTGTTAAAAATCGTTTTTTTCTGGTAGAAAACTTTCCTGAACACTAAACACGTTCAATTAAAACGTAATTAATCAAAAGTTTTGGTTATAAAAAATCTTTAGTTTTTATCATACTAATTTAAAATAGGATGCGGCACTGTTGGAGAAGGTGGATCTTTGCCTGTCTCGGAAAGAAAAGCACTAACTGAAAAATAGAAAAAGTAGAAAATTCATTTTTTTTGTTGAGAATTTAACCATTTGGTTAAATATTCATCTTTCTTCGTTGAAAAATTCAACTTTTTGGTTGAAAATTCAACTGCGTGGTTGGAAATTTATTACTTTGTTGGAAAATCGGTGTTTATTTGGTTATAAATTAATTTATTTATCTGAAAATTTTTGGTTGAAAATTCATCATTTATAAATTGGAAAATCAACTATTTTGTCCAGAATTCATGTGTCTTGTTGAAAATTCGTCTTTTTGGATAGAAAAATTAATCTTGTTTGTTGAAAATTTATCTCTCTGGTTGAGGATTCCACTATTTGCTTAAAAATTCATCTTTCTTGATTGAAAATTAAATTTTTTGTCAAAGATTCATCTTTTCCTGTTTAAAAGTCAACTGTTTTCTGAATCATTCGAATTTTAAGCTTGTAAACTTAACTCTCTTTTGAAAATTCTCCTTTCTGGGTAGAAAATTAGTCTTCCTTGTTAAAAATTCATTTTTTTGTTGAGGATTGAACTATTTTGTTGAAAATTCGTTTTTCCGTTGAATTCAACGTATGGAAAATTTACTTTTTTGTTGTTGAAAGTTTAATTAATGTGTTGAAAATTTAACTATTTTGTTAGTCATCCTTTTTGGTCGAAAATTCTACTTTTTTATTCAAAATTCGACCATTTGGTTGAAAATGCATATTTTTAGGTTCAAAATTCAACTAGTTTATTAAAAATTCAACTATTTTGTTGAAAATTTGTATTTTTTGCTTGAAAGTGCAACTATTTGGTTGTTAGTGCAACTATTTGGTTATCAATTAATTTTTTTGGTTGTAAATTCGTCTTTTTGGCTTGAAAATTTATCTCTTTTGGTATTTTCAACTGTGAAGTCTGATATTTACAAATTTTTTTATTCTCCATTCATTACGGAAAGCATACTGGCAACTAAACTCACTAGAATCGCGAAAAAAACGCAGAATAAAGGTGAAATTCGTGTGTAGCCAACGGCTTCGTTATTTACGTGGAGAGGGGGGAGGAGGGGCAAAGACTAAAGTACGATAGTCAGCAGGTGGGGAAGGGGTAAAAATGGCCCAAAATTGGTAACATATTTTATGGACGGCCCCTTTTGGGTAACATGAATTTCAACAATATTAAAGATCATTTTCCGAAAACGCCTATCACGTGGTCATTAAATGACAACATCCTCATTTTAGAGGATGAACATGAGGGTTTCATAGCAGAAAATCACGCCCCAGAGTGCTCTTAAGAGAAACGTGTATGAACGGCGTTTCGTTATCACTTGCTCGATTCGCCCTTCGGCAACGCAGCAAAATCTGATAAATTATTACAAGGTTTTCCAAATGAATTATTGGCTAGGGCATACCTATCTATTGAGAATATTTCAAATGACATAAAATCCAAATGGTGGTGTCAATTCATAATTTATGAGTCACGATTGCGAAGAAATATTCGCAAGTCTTTTTTATATAAAGATATCTTTTAATATAAATTAAGCAAGATCAAGTATCTTTCTTTTGTTTCTAGGAGATTTTTCTACTGAAAATAGGGTCTCATGAGTATGTATCATAACATGCAGTAGATTGTATAAAATATGAATTTTAGAAACGTTTCGGCCGTGGATAGGGGCCAACTTGAATGCCAGATATGAACTTAAAAAATCACTCATGTACTTAAAAAATCAAGGAATAAAATTATATCTTTGGTATACACTATTTGGTACCCAACTTATGAAATTAAAAATGCATGCATCGATTTTTGTATATTTCTTCATTGTTTCTAACGTTCCGCTATAGGTCAAGCGAGGGGCCCCTATCCGGGACCGAAACGTGTGCCAAATTCATATTTTATACAATTTACTGCATGTAATGACAGATACTCATAAGACCTTAATGAAAATACGAGAGGTTTCTGAAAATTATTTTAATATTTGGGTGAATTTAGAACGACATCTTTCAGAAAACCAGTACACTTTCAAGCTTCCAGGAAAAATAAATGTAGGTCTGTACGTAAATCAGTGAAGCTTTACAGACGTGATTCTGATGCCGCACCCTACACTTACTTAACTACTTGGCTCTGATGCCGAAGGACGCATTAGGTCACAACGCGAAAGCTTTCATCCAATGAAATTCGAATCGACCCTGAGAAAAAAAACACACGCTGCAAGCTTCCACCGACCAGTCGTAGATGAGATACTTATGCTTGAAATATGAGTCTTACGCAAGCAAAAACCTTAAAGATGAAAAGAAATTATAAATCTCCTTTAAGCCCTACCCCTTATAAGAAAATTTTTTAATATAACTTTGCCAAGAAAACTGCGTTTTGATAAGAAGCAGGAGTGAAAAACAGGTAATGGATACACCAGTTTTATTTATTCATATATGTATTCAATTTAAGAGACTTTATTTCCTCATTAAATCATTTCTTAACTTCAAAGATGAGCTACTTTACTCCTAAATTCTCTTAAGTCTTCTCTTTAGTTTTTTCTCAGTTTCTCTGAAAATGGCAACAACCTAATCTTATAAAAGCAGCTGAGAGACTATGAAAGTACATTTTCTATTTCTGAACCACGAGCCCTTGAAAGAATCTCCTAGGAATAATGATGAACTCAATTCAATTAAAAATATGAAACCCTCCATCTATTGTTTGACTCCTTATTTCAATTCAAGGTGCTTGAGATGACTCGGTTGCTTATTTGGACCACATTACGTCTACACGGGTGAATTGTTTAAAATTTTTATTTACGACCCGCGAGAAATATCTTATTTCCTGGCCCTGTTTCGAGTGGAAAAAATAATACATTACCTGATTGTTGACGATTAGCATAAGTGATCAACATGTTTTCCGACTACTACAATAATGAAATTTTATTACTTCACTAATAATAAAGATACCGTTGACGTATATATCAGAGATATTGTGACCCAAAATCACTTTGCTCATAATTTTTCATCATTTCAGTGGTGTTTTTTGAATTCTGTGGTAATTTCTACAATTATCATAACGATTTTCGCGCAAAAATCGCGATGCATAAACGTAAACAAACCGCGAAATGCGTTCCGAAGTCCAACTCCACCCAAGTCGACCCATTTGATTAGCCAGAGTTGTGCATTTTGGAACGCGGACTATGTTGGCAGCACTGCTGAACACAGCCATCTTGCCAGGTAAGCACCGCCGATCAGCCACTTGCATCTCTGAGTTGAAAACAA
>JAUMHM010000079.1:4070350-4089399 GCA_032362435.1 Melikaiella ostensackeni
AGAGATACTACGTCGAAACTCACTAAGATGTCTTGGGGTTGAATGTGAACCTGTTGTATCTTTTTGATAAAGTCAAAAGAGTTTTGGACATGTGTGATAGAGTTTTCTGTGAAAGGATTTAGTTCTTTGGTGAGGAGGCGTGCTAGGTTGTAAGTTAGTGAGTTTATTGCGCTGACGATCGGTCTGAGTGGAATGTTGTTTTTGTGGATTTTTAGGAGTCCGTAAAGTTTTGGAGAGACGGAATTAGTAGGTATTAGGTTAAATATTGTTCCCTTGTCAAGTTCAGAGTCTTTTAAAAGAGATTCTGTTTTGCTGACTATTGTTTTTGTGGGGTCTTTTTTAAGTTTTCCATATGTATCGTCAGTTAGAAGGTCCATGATTTTGTTGTTATAGTCTTCTTTATTCATTATTACTGTTGTGTTGCCTTTGTCTGCGGGTAATATTATGATGCCTTTATTCCGATTGAGTTCTTCAATTGCTGTTTTTTCTTGTTTTGTTAAGTTTGAGGAGGGAAGTTTGGCTTGGCGTAAGATGCTGGCCGTCCTACGCCGCATGTCATTCGCTTTTTCGGGTGGAAGGTTATATATTGTGGATTCCAAATTACTGATAATTTCTACTTTCGGGATTTCTGAGGGGACCACTGCAAAATTATATCTTTTAGACAGGGCTGAAATCATTTCATTGCTGAGAGAATGGTTAGAGATATTTTTTACTGTGTTAATTAGTGGTGTGTGCTTTACTAGAAGTAATTTGTCGAATTTTATTCTTTGTTTTTGAGTGTAAAGAAAAGTGAAAACATTAAATCTATTATGAACTATAATGTTGGAAAATTGTACTTGTTCGTGCAATATACAAGAACTAAAAATAAATCCAGCACGGTCAGTCTTGCCGGAAATGGATGCAATTATATCCGTTGAAGCGAAGATTGTGTGTACATAATTCAGTTCCACTGTAACCATCTGGAGCACCGATTTGCGGTCATTAATTGCAAGGAAGGAAAATGTGAGAGCAAATGCTTGCTATGAGATATATGAGTTCTTAACAAATTTCGAAATCTCAGTAGTGTCCACATATGGATCTGCAAGTTGACTATGTTCCACAAGTTATAAATTATTCCGATATAAATAATTGGTGATGATGTTCAATAATCATTGACTGTGGGAATAATGAAACAAGTATAGAAATTAATTTTCTTGATGAGCTTGGATAATTTATTGGTATGATACATTAATTTAGTAAAGTATTTCTGATTCTCATTGAGAAGCCGGATTTTATAACCGCCTATAAAGGGTCTAGCCGTGTAAGCATACACAATCTGTCCCGCAAGTATAAAGTTGAAATTTCTGTCATACAGGTAGGTTCATATCCGTGTGAAGTCAAATTTCTTCCAATGATAACCCTGATAATGCGTTTTTGTGAGAGTTATAGAAGGGGACAAGAAAATTTTAGAAAGTGATTTCTCTCTAAAAGGGCTCAACCGATTTTGATGAACAAAATGTATGTTTCAGATACTGATGAAGATATTTGTGAAAATTTTTTATTTTTTTTATTTTTGACAAGAATTACAGGTAAAAAAATTTTGAATTTTTCGAAATTGAAGTTAAGTTCTAGAGTGAACACACACATATTTCACAGCAATATTCCTTATAATATCCTTTATAACATATATTTTTTTGAATTTTTTGAAGTATGTAGTCTAACAATGTGTAAAAAAAATAAAAATCGCGTATGCAACACTGCGCAGCGTTACAGTTTGAAGAGGGACAGAAAAACAACTGCGGACAAATTGATTTTCAGAGGACAATTATTATCCGAATCAAATTTTTTTTTTAATGAAGCCTGATAAAATTGAAAACAAAAATTTTTGACTTTTGTAGTGTACCGTTTTTAACAGATTTTTCAACAAATACTTGGACTCATTTAAAAATATCTAGAAAACATGAAGCAACTATCCAAAAAGATGTCCAATAGCAACGCAAATGTTTAAAAATTTATTGAATTCGTTATAAACAAATAAGTTAATGAAAATGGTTTCATGGGGATTTGCAGCCATTTGTGAATTTATTTGCACCAAATTTGAACAATTCATGGACAAAAAGAGTTTTTTTGTTGAATTAATATGTGTTTCTAAATAATTTCTCATTTTATAAGCAAGTTTTATAAATAATTATACATGTCAGGTATTTATGATCGAATAAATAAAGTTTTTTCTACGGAATCGATTATATATTACCTGAAAATGAAATCTGAGTATCATATTTGGTCAATCAATAGAAACGAATGATTGTTCAAACAATCTTAAATAAAAAAATGCACTATTTGGCTATTTCTGGACGTACATTTTCATCTCGTTATGTATTTATAAATAAAATTCCACTTTTTCGCGGACTTAACAGCCAGTTATTTAGCAATGAGTTCATGCTATGAATTGCTAACATATGATAATTGTTTAAACAAACTTGATTAACAAATGCATCATTTGGCTATTTTTCAGGATTTAAAATTTTATCTTTTAGCGTAATCAACTGTTAATAACAAATTCTCAAACTTTTTTCAGATACTTCGATAACGATCCACCATTTTTATTGTTAATAACTTTCTTGAACAAATCATCAATTGTTATTGACTGATAGGAAGGAATTATTACTAAGTTATTTCAAGTATATTCCACAAGAAAAACGCAATTTTTGTTTATAAATATATTAGCCGAGAAAAAATTGTTTATTACATTGTTAATAACAATAAAAATAGTGGATCGTTATCGATATATCTAAAAAAAGTTTCAAAATTTATTATTAACAGTTGATTACGCAATAAAAATTATTCATTGTCATCGAAATGTCCTCAAAAATTTAGAAGTTGGTTAATTACAGTTGATTGCGTCGAAAGAACCAAGTTTGTACGTCCAAAAACAGCCAAATAGTGCATTTCTTAATTAAGATTTTTCAAGCAATTATCCATTTTCACTGGCTGACCAAATAAGATGCTTAGCTTTCATTATGAAGTAATATATGTTCGATTTCGTAAAAAAAACTTTATTTATTCCATCATAAATACCAAATATGGATTATTGTTTATAAGACTTGCTCACAAAATAAGAAATTATTTATGAACTTTCATTAAATCAACTAAAAATCTCTTTTTGTCTATAAACTGTTCAAATTTAGCGCAAATTAATTGGCGAATCCCTGCTGATCTCCACGAAACCATTTTTAGTCACTTATTTGTTTATAACAAATTCAATAAATTTTTAAACTCTTACATTGCTATTGGACGTCTTTTTTCGATAGTTGCTTTACGTTTTCTAGATATTTTTGAATGGATCCAGGTATATGTTAGAAACCGGTACACTTCAAAAGTCTAAATTTTTTTCATTATTGTTATTGAATAGAAGAAAAATTCAATTTCAAAAATCCGCTACAAGAGTTCAATGAGGAATTTGATTGGGTTTCATTTATCAAAAAAAGTCCAATTCAGATAATAAATGTCTTCTCAAAATCAATTTGTCCACAGACTCTATCTCTATTTCTTGAAGAATTTTAAAGTTTTTTTAGCAATGCTCAGTATTAAATGTTTAAGATCCTCGAACTCTTCGATTTTCCAATTTAATTTTGTGTGCATCAATATATAAACGAATCTAGTGACAAAATTAGCAATATTAAGAATATGATTCTCATCTAAACGAAAATTGTTTAAATAAATTCGCTATTAATTAGAATTAATTCAAATATACATGAAAAGACGATTTTTCACGAAAAAATTTAAACTTGCAATTGTTTAAATAATTTTTCTCTGAACAATTTGTTTGAAAATGTTAGTTACGAAAAAACTAATAACACCAATCGATTCTACGGGATAAATTACAAAGAGTCCATGTGTTAGACTATTTTTCTCTCAAATCTATTTGTTATGTGATATAATTAAATGCGTAAACAGGTGTCATACAATAGAATTGTTTATTTATACTACATAACAAATAATTCTGAGAAAAAAATTGTCTAACACATGGACTCTACGTAATTTTCCCGTAGAAGTAAACGGTGCTATTAGTCTATTGAGTGTACCAATTAGTTATTATAAACAATTTATTCAAGCATATTCTTCAGTACATCAGTTTGTTGTAGAAAAAAATTATTGTCTTAAAATTTTTGTATATTATTATTAGAAGAGTATTAGTAACGACAAATCGTCATAATTTAAAATTTTGTAAACAATTTATAATGTTATAAATAATTTTTTAACCTATTAAGTCCCATGGGCAGACCATTTCATATAGTAGGAAAGTTAATTAAACGAAAAAACGATTTTTCATGGAAAATGAATTAAACTTTCGATTGTTTTTAAAATTTGTTTAAAAATGTGAGTTACGAGAAAAACTAATAGCATCATTTGATTCTATGGGAAAAATTACATAGACTTCATGTGTTAGACAATTTTTTTATGAAACCTGTTGGTTATGTAGTATAAATAAACAGATACATCATACGATACCCGCTGACGCATTTAATTATACTACATAACAAATAGGTCTGAGAAAAATATCGTCCAACACATGGACTCTAAGTGATTTTCCCCTAGAATCGAGCGGTGTTATTAGTTCTCTCATAACTCACATTTTTAAACAAATTGATTTTAAAAAATTGTTTAAGCAATCAAAAGTTCGAATTCTTTCTCATGAAAAATCGTCTCTTAATGAAATGTTCTCATCCCAACATTAACTATTCTACTAGGTCAATTAGGCTATCCATGAGACCTGATACGTCACAAAATTATTTATAACTTTATAGGTTTTTTATAAATTTTCAAATTAAGACAATGTTTTGTTACTAATACCATTCTAATAATAAATTACACCGATTTTTAGACAAAATTTTTGTCTACAACAAACTGATATACTGAAGGGTTTGTTTAAATAAATTGTTTATAACAATTAACGTTTACATTTTATTATTAATTCATTTTCCTAAAGTATATTTGAGTTAATTATAATTAATAGCAAGTTTATTTAAGCAATTTTCTTTCAGATTAAAAATCATAGTCTTATTATTGCTAATTCTTTCGCTATATTTGTTTATATATTGTTGCACACAAAATTAAATTGGAAAATCGAATATATCTATTTTTGAAAAAAACTTCGAAATTCGTCTAGAAGTAGAACCGGTAAAGGATTATGAACACTGAATTCCTGTTGTGGACCACTATGGGCCAGGAGCAGTGGACCACTTCAAAAAATTTAACAAAAATATAATTCACAAAGGATATTCGAAGGAACGTTTCTGTAAAATATGAATGTGGTCACTCTATAACTTAACCTAAAAAAAAATTTTTGCAAATTTTAACATTTTTATTTTAATTTTAACATTTTAATTTTAACATTTAAATTTGTTTTACGAATATTTTGATCAGTGTCTACAACATATATTTTGTTCATTAAAATCGGTTGGGACATTTTTGAGAAAAAACACATTTTTGATTTTTTTTCCCTTCTATAACTCCCACAAAAATGCATTTTTAGGGTTATAATTTTAAGAATTTTACTTCACGTGAAATTCGACAGAAATTTTAACTTAATACGTGCGGGAGCAGATTTTGTATGCTCACCCGGCTAAGCCCTTTGTCTCGCTGAACGGACTTGGCCTCTGGACACGTTTCAAACAAGTTTTGAATTTGAATTTTAAAAGTACATGTTCTTATAGAAAACTCAATTGCGCATCTTTATTATCTGGACAAAAAAGTGGTAGCTTTTTCAGTTTTAGTAAGGAAGCCTGAAAAACCCGTTTTTTAGAAAACAAATTTTGTTATCTTTTTTGTATTGAACTCACTGTAATTCAGCTTAGACTTGAATTTTTTCGATGAAATTTACAGAAAATGTTCTACATGATGTTCTAAGACTGTGAGAGTGAATAATTAATCAGCATTTTTGAGTAAACAAAAGTTATAAGTTCTTACCTGAGACACTTCATAAATCATGCATTCATATCTTCAAGCTCGTGGGTATGAGTTCAACTTAGCTTGAACTTCATAATTTTTTAATATTGATTTATTTTAAATAATTTTTCCGTAGGAAACATGTTAATACATTTCTAAGCAACTCTTCTGCTGAATGTTTTTAGTTGCTTAAAATTTGCTCGATTCCCCATCATCTTAAAGATGTGAATGCATGATTTATGTAATATCTCAAGTAAAAATCCATAACTTTTGTTCAAACCAAAATGTTTATTAGATATTTACTTTAGCAGTCGTATAACATCATCAAAAATATTTCCTATGAATTCCATCAAAAATTCCAAGAATTGGCTGAATTACGGCTAGCTAAAATAAAAAGGGACAAAAAAATTTGTTTTCTAAAAAACAGTGTTTTAGATCTACATCAAAAACGAAAAAAGCTACTGTCAAGAGAAAGAATATGCGCAATTACATTTTCTTCACGAATGTGTACTTTTAAAATTAAAATTCGAAACTTGTTTAAAAAGTCTCAAGAGGCCAACGTCGTTCATCGAGAAAAATTAATATTAATATTAATATTAAAATATGAGTATGTACAAATTGCCCGTCAATTTATTGATAATTAATCTTTAATTCGAAATATTTCAATAAATTAATAAATTAAATAAGTCCCTTATTTGAGCACGAGTTTTGGTGACAGTTATTAAATTGTCAACGATTATTGAACTTCTGGCTTCAGGAATTTCGAATTAATAGGGGCTGTTCAAAAACTACGTCACACTGATAGGGGGAAAGGGCTTAATGCAGAATGTGACATCACAAATGGAAAATATAAATGTGTATAATAATTTTTTTAAATGCTGGAAAATAAAAAAATTAATGATTTTGTGTTACGTGTAAAGTATTTAAATATTATTTTTGTACGTTTTGTCTTTTATTGTAGGCGTTTATCAAATGAAATCGAAGAAAAAATTTTGACTTAAAGGGACGTGTGCGTTCGTAGTTTTTGAACGGCCCCTTAAAGTAATAATGATTGCCTGAGCGAATTAATGTGACAAACACGAGTTTAATAGTCGCTCTCTTTTCATAAGAGGGGGTTTAATTTAATATTCATGAAATTTTTCGGAATTGTACAATACTATCATTTACAGATTGGATACTGTTGAATATTTATGCGTTTTGAAAATCTGCGTGTTTATAAGCTTTAATTACATATACCGGACTGTCACTAATAACTCGAATAAATTTTCCAATTTGTCCGGTATGGCAAATTCATTCCAGTTATTATTTCAGGAGTAAGTTCGTTCAAGAGAATTGGTCACGTGAAAGTTTTTGTACATGCCCTTAAGAACGATTTAATTCAGAAATCGTTCATAAAAAATCATTATGAATTTTAAAACTTTAGAGTTGAGAGTTGAAAAATGATAGTCAAAGGTTTTAAGTAGAATTTTGAGAGCTGAAAGTTGAATGTTGAAAGTTAAGATTTAAGATTTGAGAGTTGAGACTTGTAAGGTGAGAGTTGAGAGTTGAAAATTGAAAGTTGAAAGTTGAGGGTTGACTGTTGAGAGTTGAGATTTAAGAGTTGAGAGTTTAGAGTTGAGAGTTGAAAATTGAAAGTTAAGGGTTGAATGTTGAAATTTGAGAGTTGAACATCAAAGATTTGTTGTTAAAATATGAAGTTAATATTGATTCTAAATTGAAACTTAAGTCCTTGAATTCCATGCTAAACCGCGTGGAATCCAGGTGGCCGCGGTAGTGGTAAAGGGCGCAGGGGCGGCTGTGCGATCCTTCTGGGGTCCAGCGTGGTCCCCGCGAATCATCCGCCAGGACTTCAGGGCGTCGTACTGGTACATTCTCTCAAAAATGACTGAACTTAAAAATTGCTTATAAAAAAATCACTTTGAATTAAAAGAGTTGAGAGTTGAATGGTGAAAGTAGAAACTTGAGAGTTGAGAGTTAAGAGTTGAGAAGTGATAGTTGAGAGTTGAGAGTTGAGATTTGAAAATTGAAAGTTAAAAGTTGGAAAATGAAAATTGAGCGTTGAAACTGAAAGTTGAAAGTTGAGATTTGAGAGTTGAAAGTTGAACATAAACAATTTAACGTTGAAATTTGAAGTTAATATTGATTCTAAAAATTAAACTTAAGTCCTTGAAGCTGTGTAAATGAAAACTAACAAGAAAATTTTCTTTCATATCAAAGCGTTGAAGGTAGCTAAACCGCATGGAATCCAGGTGGCCGCGGTAGTGGTAAAGAGCGCGTGGGCGGCTGTGCGATCCTTCTGGGGTCCAGTATGGTCCCCGCGAATCATCCGCCAGGACTTCAGGGCGTCGTACTGGTACATTCCCTCAAAAATGGCTGCATTTAAAAATTGTTTATAAAAAAATCACTTTGAATTAAAAGAGTTGAGAGTTAAGAGTTGAGATTTGAGTGTTTACAGTTGAGAGCTGATAGTTGAGAGTTGAGAGTTGAGATTTGAAAATTGAAAGTTAGAAGTCGGAAAATGAAAATTGAGCGTTGAAACTGAAAGTTGAAAGTTGAGATTTGAAAGTTGAAAGTTGAACATAAACAATTTAACGTTGAAATTTGAAGTTAATTTCGATTCTAAAAGTTAAACTTAAGTCCTTGAAGCTGTGTAAATGAAAACTAACAAAAAAATGTCTTTCATATCGAAGCGTTGAAGGTAGCTAAACCGCATGGAATCCAGGTGGCCGCGGTAGTGGTAAAGAGCGCGGGGGCGGCTGTGCGATCCTTCTGGGGTCCAGCGTCGTACCCGCGAATCATGCGCCAGGAGTTCAGGGCGTCGTACTGGTGCAAGCCCTTAAAAATGACTGAATTTAGATATTGTTTACACTAGAGCCCAATATAAGCCCAGTTTCGGGAGTTGCTTCGCACTGGCCTTGGGCCTAAAGCAGTACCTTCGAAACGTAAACGTTCAGGGACGTGTGAACCATTTCCTAATATTACGCAATTTCCGAACGTGAGTACGAACGTCAGTACCCGCGCACTGCGCCTTTGTGTATATGCTGCTGGAGTTTCACGCTTGGTTGAACACCGTCTCTCGTCCCGACCGCTGAGAAACTGCATGGGCCAGCAGTTCTACGAAAACTTAAATTGGATTCACTTATATTGGAGCTCTGGAGTATAAAAAAACTATTGATTAAAAAAGTTGAGAGTTAAGAGTTGAAAGTTAAATGTTCAAAGTTGAAAGTTGAGAGTTAAGAGATGAGAGTTGAGTGTTGAAAGTTGAGAATTGGAAGTTCAAATGGAAAGTTGAAAGTTAAGAGTTGAAAGTTAAGATTTGAGAGTTGAGAGTTAAGAGTTGAGAGTTGAGAGTTGAAAATTGGAAGTTGAAAGTTGAAAGATCGAAATCGAGGCTTGAAGCTGAAGGTTGAAAGTTGAGATTTGAGAGTTGAGAGTTGAACATCAGAGATATAACGTTGAAAATTGAAGTTAACATTGATTCTAAAAACGTAACTTGAGTCCTTGAAGCAGTATAAATAACTACTAATAAAAAAAATCTCGTTCATGTCGATGCGTTAAAGGTCGCTGAACCGCATGGATTCCAGGTAGCCGCGGAAGTGGTAGAGGCGCGGGGGCGGCTGTGCAATCCTTCTGGAGTCCAGCGTTGTCCCCGCGAATCATCCGCCAGGACTTCGAGCGTCGTGCTGGTACATGCTCTTAAAAATGACTGAATTTAGAACTTGTTTATGAAAAAACAACTAGGAATTTAAAAAGTTGAGAGTTGAGTGTTGAAAGTAGAAATTTGAAAGTTGAGAGTTAAAAATTGAAAGTTGAATGTTCAAAGTTGAAAGTTAAGAGTTGAAAGTTAGAAGTTTATAGTGAGTGTTGGAAATTGAGAGCTGAAAGTTCAAATTGAAAGTTGTAAGTTAATAATTGAAAATTGAGATTTGAGAGTTGAGAGTTGAACATCAAAGATTTAACGTTGAAATTTGAAGTTAATATTGATTCTAAGAACGTAACTTGAGTCCTTAAAGCCGTGTAAAATGGCTACTAATAAAAAATAATCTCTTTCATGTCGATGCGTTGAAGGTAGCTAAACCGCATGGAGTCCAGGTGGCCGCAGTAGAGACAGAGGACGCGAGGGCGGCTGTGCGATCCTTCCGGAGTCCGGCGTCGTCCCCGCGAATCACACCCCAGGACTTCAGGGCATCGGACTAGGACATGCCCTTAAGAAGAACTGAATTCAGAAGTTGTTTTTAAAAAAATCATTGGGAATTTAAAAAGTTGAAAGTTAAATGTTGAAAATTGAAAATTGTATGTTAAGAGTTGAGAGACGAAAGTTGAATTTTGAGAGTTGAAAGTTGACAGTTAAGAGTTGAAAGTTGAGATTTGAGAGTCGAGAGTTGATAGTTTAGAGTTGAGAGTTGAAAATTGAAGGTTAAAAGTTTAATGTTGAGATCTGAGAGTTGAGAGTGGAAAATCAAAGGTTTGACGTTGAAATTTGAAGTTAATATTGACTCTAAAAACGTAACTTGAGTCCTTGAAGCAGTGTTGAATGACTACTAATAAAAAATGATCTCTTTCATGTAGATGCGTTGAAGGTAGCTAAACCGCATGATTTCCATGTGGCCGCGGTAGTGGCAGAGGGCGCGGGGGCGGCTGCGCGATCCTTCTGGGGTCCGGCGACGTCCCGGCAAATCACCCCCCAGGATTTCAAAGCATCGGTCTAGGACATGCTCTGAAGAACAACTGAATTTAGGAATACTTATAAGAACATAATTATGAATTGGAAAAGTGGAAAGTTGAATATTGAAAGTTGAAAGTGGAAAGTTGAGAGATGAAAGTTGAATTTTGAGAGTTGAAAGTTGAAAGTTCAAAGTTGAGATTTAGGAGTTGAAAATAGAGATTTTAGAGTTGAGAGTAGAGAATTGAGAGTGGAGAGTTGAAAATTGAAAAATGAAAATTGAGGGTTGAAATTGAAAGTTGAAAGTTGAGATCTGAGAGCTTAGGTTTGAGAGTCGAACATTGATGGTTAAAAATTGAAGGATAAAAACTGAGGGTTGGAGTCCAAAGTTGAAAGTTGAAAGTTGAGATTTGAGGCATGAACATCAAAGATTTAACATTGAAATAATATTGATTCTAAAAACGTAACTTAAGTCCTTGAAGTAGTGTAAATGACTACTAACAAAAAATCTCTCCCATGTCGATGCGTCGAAGGTAGCGGCACCGCATGGAGTCGAGGTGGCCGCAGTAGTGGTAGATGGCGCAGGGGCGGCCGTACGATCCTCCTGGGGTCCGGCGTCGTCCCCGCGAATCATCTGCCAGGACTTTAGTGCATCGGACGAGTACATGCCCTTAAGAACGACTAAATTTTGGAATACTTATAAGAAAATAATTATGAATTGGAAAGTTGAATATTGAAAGTTGAAAGTGGAAAGTTAAAAGCTGAGAGTTGAAAGTTGAGATTATATATATATAAATAAAATAATATAAAATATAAATTTAAAGTTAATATTGATTCTAAAAACGTAGCTTAAGTCCCTAATGCTGTGTAGATGACTACTAACAAAAAAAATCGCTTTCATGTCGATGCGTCGAAGGTAGCGGCACCGCATGGAGTCGAGATGGTCGTGGTCGTGGCAGAGGGCGCGGGGGCGGCGGTGCGATCCTCCTGGGGTCCGGCGTCGTCCCCGCGAATTATCCCCCAGGACTTCAGGGCGTCGGATTAGAAGTCGTGAACATCCTCGGGCAGAGGAATCAAATTGGGACGCTCACTGGTGTGGGTCCACCACCAGGTATCTCTGAGCCTGATGAAACCGGTGACGAGGAGGAGGGAAACTCATCAAGGCGGCCACCGAGGCCTCTCTACAGACGGCTGATCAACTACGTTCGCCAAGCTTGGACTGGTGTCAAATTTGCTTTAGGTATCTAATTTACTAACTCACTCGCTTCTAATCCAACCCTGAATAAGTATTCTTAAAAGATTGGGTTCGATTTCAATGTCTGAACCACTAACCCTTCCTTTTCAATAACCAGCTGACATGATGTGCGATATAGGTATTTAACCCGCTCGAGCATGATTTTTAGTACCTCATTGTTCAGAATTTTATACTTTTTATTACAAGTAGACTTTTTTATCTATTTGCCTTTTCACGTTTGTTTTAGATATTAAGTTACTTCCAATTTTGTATTTCGTAGCTTGTTGTGCATAAAAAGGCGAAAATAATGGAACTACTTTTAAAATATTTTTATTGAAATCAAACTTAATAGATTTTTTAAATAGATTCTTCTCTAGTTTCCTTTTATCAAATTTTTTTAATTTCATTTGATTGTTCTTTTTCAAATAGAATGTGCATAAATTCTTTGAGGTGAAATTCAATTACAAATTACCATCAGCATGGAAACTGATAATAGTGCATATTAGATCACTGCTATGAATAATTAGCGCATATTCATCAGAACGTAATTTAGCACTTTGACAGAATGAATTATAAGCGGAAACATCGTAACACTCGCAAACTGCTGAATATGCTAATTATTAGCTTCCTTTCTCCATCATGGTAAATACGATGATTTTTTTTTTGACCTACATAGCGTAAAGCTGAACCTTTTTCACCCCTAGAATTGACTACTTGTGCATTCAAATTAGTTATTTATGTATCATTCATGTCGCAAGTAAATTCCAAGGATCTTTCTTATGAAAAGTGCAAACACCCCTTGAAAAACATATCGAGTTATACCTGGTGTTTATGGAACTCTGAGATTTAAAGTCAAGGGTGATAAATGGAAATAAGAGAATTGTGCAAACTCAAGAAAGAGATGATACTAAAAGGAAGGAGTGTGAGAAATTGATCCAATTTATTTCTGAAACTTTCAAATATTTACTCACGGTCTGTTCACGAGTTTATTTGGTTTACCCCACACGATAGTAGTATCTCGTAAAGCCTCAGAAGGAGAAACAACCAAGGAGACATAAACGCCTTGACCCAGTATCCATTCTACTATTTTCGCATTTTCAAAAATTCTTTCAGATTTTTATAGACTAATTTAAATTCCAAAAAAGTATTTTTATGTAAGCATTAAGTAGTTTTTTAATATTAAAACGTATACAATTATCTCCGTAATGTTGTTAAATGATATCTTTGCTGGTGTTCCGAAAGATATTCGTTTTAATTGACCCAAAGTATAAAATTGTGGGAAAGATTTCTTCTAATTGCATTAGGGAAAGGGATGTTACGGAATAATACGTCAATTAGCAGTCATAGTAATTACAATAATATTTGATTAGGACATATAACCGCATCCACACAATTTTAATATTCAAGGAATAAAACCAAAAGAGTCAGAACCGTCCAACCTCAATTCGCGGAAAGAACTTACGAGTCGCACGAATGTTCTGAGGTTTAACATTTTTAGTAATACGGCACTTCGAAATTTTCAAGAGAGGACAGGGTCATACATGCTAAAACCCGAGTATGCGATATTTTCATTATGTTCCGGTCCCTATCCGTGGCCAGAATGCCAGATATGTTCCATGTTACCTAATTCGAAAATTTTGTTTATGCTAGAGATTTTGTTTATGCTAAAAATTTAACATAGGATTTGTCTTAAAGCTAAGTTTAGGCCCCTATCCGTGGCCAAAATATTTTTTATATACCATCGATTTTAAACTCACAAAAATTGGAAATTATTAAAAATGTTTAATATAATGTATCCAGATCAATTAAATTCTGACGCGTATAAGACAGGGCTGATTTACAATGCCTTACTGAGTCAATTTTAGAAAAATCTTCTTTACAATACTATCTCGTTAATTTTTACATTTACGTACGAAATGACTATTTCGCGTTTTGTAAAGAGGAAAATCTGAATAAAAAGTGCTTCGCATCTCTCTCTTGTTTTTACCAGACTCACGATATTGTTCTTAGCCTCAAATTTCTTCCCCAAAGTGGAATACCGTCCGTCTCAGCGAATACCACCAAATCATATTGTTGAGCCTAGCCCTAAGTCGTTAACGACTTGTTTGAGAATGCTAAAAGTTTTCCACCCTCGAAACCTGGTGTGAAATGCTTCTGAGAAATTGCTGATCCTCATTTATATTTCAAAGTTTAGTGCTCACATATCTTTTCAATTCCAAAGATTGAGGAAATGAAAAAATTAATAAAATTTTCCAATACTTAGTTTCTTTACTTCCCTATCACTGAAAAAAATGACACCAAAATATTTTTGATGTATAAGCATCTTAGACCTTGATATGGAGAGTTGGGCCTGAGCCAGAGAGTTAAATGCTTTGGATGGGTAACGAAAAAGTGTAACGCGATGAGAGGGGAGAGACCGGACGCTTGCTTCTCTCCACTTCTCTCTCCCTTTAATCGCTCCAACTCAGCTACGCTTCTCCCGATGTATATTCACTCATCTCACTCTCATCGCTCCAGCTGCGCTTTTTGTGCACCATGATGAAGTATTATTTGAAATCTTCTGAAATCTCAAAATATTTCTTGGAATATTTGAAATCATTGAATCTTTTGAAGTCTTGGTGAAATCTTTCGAAATGGCAAAAGATTTCTTGAAATCTTTGAAATCTTTATATAGCTTTCGACACTAATGTGAATTCTTTGTTTAATATGAAATTTTAGTTTGAGTTAACGTTTGTTTAAAAACTTTGAAGTATTTCGCAATTTTTTAAAATCTTCGTGAAATTTTTCTGAAATATTTCGAAATCTTTTGAAGATTTCAAAAAGAATGATTTATTCTTTGATTTATGTAAGATTTTAGTTTTATTTAACTTCCATCGAAGATGTTCACATATAAATCTGTATTAGGTCGTAGTTTAGAACGCATGTATCATCTTTTCTAGAAACAAAAGAAATTTTATTGCCAAAAAACGTTTTCTTTCTACTTTTGTATTACATACAGAATATTTCATACAGAATTTATACCCGTATCCCAATGAAAAATACTAATCAATAAAAATAAACCTCTCTTCCATTACTAAACAAACTTTCAATAAAGTAAACATAAAAATATACAGTGCTGACTTTGCGAGATGAAAATCTGTGAATACATTGAAATTCAAATCATGACTCGTGAATTGAACCGGAAATACCCACTCTGTGCAGCACACATGAAGTGCCCACATCGCTAATTACATTGGACCGGACGTGCGGTTTAAAAAAAATTTTTTTTATAATCATTGGCGAGACTCGTCGAGTTGGAAATTTTACAGGATTTATCACTAATGGCGACATGTGATAGAAACAATATGAGCTAGGGCGGAGCGAAAGTCCAAAAATTGTAGTTTGGTACGATGAAGCTCAAAAGCTCAAAATAACAAATGTTAGCTAACTTTTCGTTATTTTGAAACGAAATAATTTTTTTAATAGATGAAAAGGGTTTTTAAAATTATATCCATAACTATAATTATCTTTTGGAAGCTATTCAGCAATAAAGAATCCGTAAACATCGTAGATTGTCATTGAACTTGAAAAAGAATATTATGTATTTCACTTGATTAAATGATACTTTTCTTATTGGTAACGATTTTTTTATGGATAAAAGGGGTTCTCAAAGTTGAAACTCACACCTATAATTATCCTCCAAGAGCTACTCAGTAATAAACAAATTCTTACAGATCGTAAATTGACATTCAATTCAAATAAATTATATAAAATCATGATTCTTAACTATTTAAGACTGCTTTTCGTTGACTTTAAACCTGAAAAAATCAATTTTCAACAAAAAATATAAATTTCAATCAAGAAAAATAAATTATTAACCAAATAGTTGAATTTTCAGAAAGGAGAAAAAATTTTTAACCACAAAGTTGTATTCACAACTAAATAGTTCAACTTTCAGTCCAAGAAGACGATTTTTTCAGAAGACAGATGAATTTTTAACAATAGGATCATTTTCAACCAAGAAAGATGAATTTTCGACCAAATATGTAGTTAAATTTAAAAAAAATAGGTAAATTTTCAGATAAGTAGTTGAATGTTTACCCTGAAAAGATAACTCTTCTACCATGAAAGATAAAATTTCAACCCAAAAAGGCCAATTCCCATCAAAAAGGTTGATTTTTCAAACTAAAATGTCAAATCTTGAAAACTCAGCTTCTTGATTTGGAACTTCAACAATTTGGTTCAAAATTCAACTCTTTTTGGTTGGAGTTTAATTTTTTTTTTTTTTGAAGATTCAAGCATTTGGTAGAAAATTCATCTTTTCAAGTTCGAAATTCAAATATTTTGTTGAAAATTCGTCTTTTCAGCTTGAAAATTCAAATGCCTCCTCATAAATTCGTCTTCTTGGCTTTCAATTGCATCTTTTATGGTTCAAGTTTAATCTTTTTGCCTGAAAGATCAACTTTTTGTTTGCAAATGCAACTATTTGGTTGATAATTATTTTTTTTTCGTAAATTAAACTATTTGGTTGATAATGCATCTTTCTTGGTTAATAGTGTATCTATTTCAGATGAAATTTATTTTCTTTTTGAAAATTCATATTTTAAGTTCGAGAATTCAACAGTTTTCTGAAAAATTCGTGTTTTTGGCTTAAAAATGCAACTGTGTTTGGTTGAAGTTTAATCCTTTTACCCGAAAGTTCAACTATTCGGTTGTAAATGCAACTGTTTGGTTTAAGACTACTAATTTTTTTGAATTTAATTATTTGGTTGAAAATAATCTTTTTTGTTGGAAATTCATCTTTCCGGGTTCAAAAGTCAACTTTTGTCTAAAACATTCGACTTTTTACATTATAAAATCAACTTTTTTGTTGGAAAATCGTCTTTTTAGGTTAAAAATTTATCTTTCATGTTATAAAAGTCATCTATTTTTGTGAAAGATTCATATTTTTCGGTTCTTAATACTACTGTTTTTGGTTAAAGTTTAATTTTTCTTGGTTGAAAATTCGACCATTTATTTGAAAATTCAACTGTACTGTTGAAAATTCATTACTTTTGCTTAAAAGTTCAAATATTTGGTTTTAAAATCAACTGCTTGGTTTGAAATTTTTTTTTTTTTTTGGAAATTCAACTATTTGGTTGTGAATGCAACTTTGAGGTTGATTTTTCTCTAAAAACTCATCTTTTTCGGTTGAAAAAAGCAGTCTTAAATAGTAAAAAATCATGACTTTATGTAATTTTTTTTCATTTAATGACAATTTATGATGCATAAGAATTTGTTTATTGCCGTGTAGCATTCAAAGTATAATTATAAGTTTATGTTTTAACTTTTAGAACTCTTTCCATCAAAGAAAAAATCCTTACGAATAAGAAAAATGTCATTTAATCAAGTAAAAACATGATTTTTCTCCTTTTCGCAGCTTTAGTAACAATTCACCATGTATATGGATTTTTTCATTGCTGTATAGTTTTCGAAGGACAATTATAGTTGTAAATAATAATTTTAAGAAACCTTTCCATCTACTAAAAGATTGAATTCGTTCCAAAATAACAAAAATTCGCTATTATTCGTTATTTCGAGCTTTATCGTCGATGCGCAAACATAAGATATATATTTTTTTATCTGTAACTTTTTGTGGAAAATTATAACTTTTAAACCCCCTCCAAATTTGAAAAAAAGTATATTTTTTCGCTTATCCCTAATGAGCACCCACTAAGCCTCATTTATCAGTGTGATAAAAAAGTCTATTTTCGTTATAAAATAATTATGAATTCTTCATGCTTTTGCGTTTACATTTAGCAGAATGGATTCAGACAAAAAGTCCAGATTTTTGCAGAATAATAAAAGCACTTCGGAAAATGTAACAGTGGTATAATTTTGTCTCTAAAAGCATTTTTACAATATTTATTTTAGCTTGTCGGGTAAGAACTTAATATATTGTTGCAGTGCTGACGATTTTTCATTTTTCCGCTCTGGGACATTAAATAGCCAGAGAGGCAGAGAAGGGACTTTAAAACCGGAATTTGTTATAAGAGCACTATGAAGATAAATCATTTTTTCACTTTCAAAAGTTTGACATGATGTATGTAATATTTAAAATAATTTAGAAAATAAAATAATTTAATACTTTTTGAAATTGAAATTTTTCTCTCTATTTCTTTGTAAATGTGAATAATTATTTTTAAATTGAATATTCGAATGTAGATTGCGTAGAAATATTGGAGTACAATAAAATATTTTTTCGTGGAGCAACATAGTTTCAAAATAGATATTACACTATGAATTATATTTTCAACTGATTCTTAATGGAAACTAAAAGTTCCTTCTCCGAATAATTTATTGCAAATTCAAATTTTCTTGATTATGACTTCTAAGCCATCTGTGGAAAGACAACGAATTCGTTAGACTAAAATTCTGTATGCAGCCACATTCTCGTAACCGAAACTTCTCGTTACTCACTTGGAAGAGAAATAAGGGAAAAAGCACTCTTTGAAGATAATTTTTACGACTTTTGCAAAATGAGAAACGTTATGTGCTTTCAGGTCTCAAAAAAAGGATATTGCAGAAGAGATCATTTCCAGTGGATGAACTTCTTGATATAAATTTTATTTCTGCTTCAAGAAACCGTTTCTCGAATCGGAAATAATAAAGTATTTATTATCTTCATACGTTTATTTCTCAAGGGTATATTTGTTTGATGAAGTACTAGAAAAGTTCCATTTTATTTTTTTCAAAATTTTCACAAGTGTCTGTAAAAAGTTAAGAAGATGAAATTGATCAATTTTTTCTTTATGTCAAATTTAACAGTATTGTATATTATACTTCGATACGTATTGATTACCATAAGAAACGAATGATTTAATAGTTTAATTATTTCTGACACTCTATATTTCATCAGTCTTGCCCCGACCTGCGGCGCAAGACTGACGACAGTTCAACAGACAGTTATTTTGTTTTGTATTTAGTTACTTTTTACTCATAAAAATGCTATAATTACCACATTACACACGAGGATGATAAACACTTAAATCTTTTTTAGTTACATTGGTAATTCGTTTTCTATTGTCTTCCACCACATGAATTTGATTTTGCTTTTCTGCTTCTGTCTTCGTAATAGTCTCATTCAAGGTTGACATAAGTGCTACAGAACGCTGAACAACATCATTGGCAACTTTGTAAGAATCGATCTTTCTTTTCAGCTGCTGAAATCTTTCACATGTGGTCCAAGTTTGAGGGTCCGAATTT
>JAUMHM010000079.1:4091684-4104325 GCA_032362435.1 Melikaiella ostensackeni
TGAAAATTCGTCTTTTTTTGGCAGAAAATTAATCCTCTTGTCTGAAAATTCAACTATTTGGCTGAAAATTTATGTATTTTCTTAAAAAATCGTCTTTTTTGGTAGAAAATTGAACTTTTTGTTTAAAATTGCAACTGTTTGGTTGAAAATTAATCTGTTTTAGTTAATGATTGAACTATTTTGTTAAAATTAATATTTTGATGTTAGTGTGTCGATTACTGGTCAAAATGATTTTTAGAGAAATGAGAAAAAATCGACCAAAAATCATTTTGACCAGTTATCGACACACTACCATCAAAATGTTAATTAATCAATTACCGTAGTCGACAAAATAACATCAATATTCTATATTTTGTTAAAAATTCGACCATTTTTGTTGAACTCAACTGTTTTTGATTTTAAAATTAAATTTTTTTTGGTTAAAATATCAACTATTACATTTTTCGTTGAGAATTCACCTTCTTTGCCTGCAAAATTAAACTACATGATTGGAAATTTACTTTTTGGTTGATGATTCATATTTTAGGTTTCGAAATTCGACTGTTTTGTGGAAAACTCGCCTGTTTTGCTTGAAAATTCAACACATCTCTTTTGGCATAAATTTCATCTTTTTTGGTTAAAAATGCACTTTTTGGTAGAAAAATTAATCTGGTTTGGTAGAAGATTAACTTGCTTGTTGAACTTCATATTTTCGAATTAAAAATTTAACTTATTTGAAGAAAATTCGTCTCCTTGGCTTGAAAATCAACAGTTTGGTTGAAAATTAAATATTCTGTTGAAAATTCGTCCTTTTTGGTAAAATTGAACTGTTTTTGCTTTAAAATTTGAATTTTTTCTGGGTGAAATATCAACTATTGCATTTTTCTTTGAGAATTCATTGTTTTTGGTCAAAAATTCAACTACTTGGTTGAATACTTTGTTGGAAATTAATTTTTTTGGGTTAAGATTCATCTTTTTGGTTGAAAATTCAACTATTTTGTTGCAAATTCGATTTTTTGTTGAGAATTAATTTTTTTAACTGGAAACTTAACTATTCCATTTTTGGTTAAAATTTATTAATTTTTTCAATTGAAACTCCAACTATTTGGTGAAAAATTTATGTATTTTGTTAAAACTTCGTCTTTTTGGTAGAAAATTGATTTTTTTGGTCAAAATTTAACTGCTTGGTTCAAAGTGGAACCACTTTGTTCAAAATAATTTTTTTTTGGTTGAAATATTCATCGTTTAAGTTGAAAATTCATCTGTTTGGTTTGAAAAATTATTTCTTTTAGTAGAAATTTCAACCTTTTTCATTGAAAATACAGCTGTTTGGATAAAAATGATACAAAAAAGTTTGTTTTAAATCAGAATAAACTCAGTACTATAACAGTTACTTCTACAAACAAACAAAAAACATCGTTATTTAATTTTATATTACAATTTTTAAAAAAATGTAGCCTGCTCGACAAAATTCCCTGATTTGAAAAAAATTCCTGACGATTCCAGGTTTTTCGAGGTACATAAAAATTCCATGACAATGCCAGGTTTTCCAGGTTTTTCAGGTTGTGTAGACACTCTGCATCATATCCAGAATTCACTCAATCGGTTGTAAATTGTTCGTCTAGAAGGATTTTAGTCTCTCCTCTAAAATTTGGTTGATTGGACTTAGCACCGCTCAGCATTCTCCGCTTTATTTATTGATATTACTATTTAGATTCTCTGCTATTACAACTTAATGCTTGAAATAACAGAATTATTTAAGAGTTTACTTTCAAACAGTCTTGAACATTCATATACAACTATTTCAGAATTCATATTTTAAATTCAAATTTTTAAATGAAATCAGTATTTAATTAATGAATTCTACATGAAATTTAATGAATGTAGATATGCCTCTTTTCGAGGAAGATTGAGCTGAGTTACGCTCGAATCCTAGTGGAAAAAGACGCTATGTACGTACGTTTTCCGACATTGGGCTCACATCCCGCAAAAAAACCGAGATCCTCACGACCAAAAACACATATGTGAAGTTATGCCTCTTATATCAGAATCTCGGGACTAAGTTAACCCATATCCTCGAATTCCTGTAGATATGCCACACTCATCTGGAGATAGTGGCTTTCTTTGCTAGATTTTTTCAAAAATCTCTGTAGACATGCTAATCAAAGCCTAATTATCTCAAAATTCAATCACAATTTTTAATTGTGATTAAGGTAGATAAATTCGATTTTCCATTACGAATCCAACGGTATAAAAAACTTGATTTTCCTAAAAAAATGCAGATAGTGACTTTCTTCATCAGGACGGCAGATTACTAGACGTGATCTGTCAGATAGAACGTGGTAGTTTCAATTAGATGGGCTTCAGAATCGAATTGGAGAAGGAACGATCCGATCTTGCCCGCGTTGAATGTCGAAAGATCGATATTCGACGTACGGCCGATGGAATCAGATTTTCTCGATTCGATGGGCTGTCCGTCGAATGTCGAAAAACCGACATTTGACGCGCGTCAGATGGAATCGGATTATTTCAGTTCGATCGGCTGGGCGGTAAATGTCGAAAAAGCGACATTCGATGCGCGAATGATCGGACGGACGGCCGATCGGGCTTTTTTAATTCGATCGACCACGCGTCGAATATCAAATATTTTAAACCGATGTATGCAGCTTTAGTGACACATGACGAAAAGTTTTTTACATTTTTTGCTATTATATTGATAATAAATAATAATTTATATTGATATCAAGCTGAGTTTGAAAGTTAATATATTTTGTTTTAGCTAACATAGTACTTTTCTTCTTAACGTACGTTTTTTTCTTTTCTTCTTCTTTTTACTTTGAAATTTGTAAGCTGGTCTAGTAACACATGTCACTAGGAAACCCCGAGAAGTTTTTTTAAATTAGTTTTTTTTCATTAGCATGGATAAAGTATTCAATTTTTTAGTGAAGTCCAATTCTCCTTATTGTATCATCAGTGCCATAATATAAGAATGTTAAGAATCCTTAACAATAATTTAAGCTTAAAAAAAACCTTTCAGGAATATTTGAAATTTTTTCCAATATAAACTCATATCCAATTACACACATAATGGCGACATGCGTGAGCTGCATGCATCAGTGTAGAATGCCTTTGGTCAATTTGGAAAAATTCGAAAAAATCTGATTTAATGAGGTGCTCGCCGAATGTCGAATATTTGATAATCGGCGGATAATCGATTCGCAAAAATCCGATCCCATCAAGCGCGCGTCGAATGGCGGTTTTCCGACATTCGATTCCCGGTCGATCAAATCGGATTTGTTTGTGATTCGATCGGCCGAGCGTTAAATGTCGGAAAACCGACATTCGATGCACGCCAGATGGGAACGGATTTTTTCGAATTGATCGGCCGCGCTTCGGTCGTCAAAAAATCCGACATTCAATTCATGTCAAAATCGCTTTAATATCAGATCGAATTATTTTGCACACGTCTATTTAGTACTGATTTGTCTCATACCGAGTACTTTAGTGGAACTTTATCAAAATATTATATTATATTATTATATTAACATAAGAATGTTAGGAATTCTTAACATTAATTTAAGCTTGAAAGAGACCTTCCAGAAATATTCGAAATGTTTTCGAAAATATAAACTCATATTCAATAATACACCTAATGTCGAAACGCGTAAGCAAGATCGTTGTCCAATATCTAATATAATAAAGAAGTCTTATTTGGTGAGTCACGCGATTGACGGTTTACCCTGATTAACGTAAGCGGAAAATTCTTCTGTAGGGCTTGTCACCTTGTTTGGAATACGCAAGTAAGCGTGACTCGATCAAAATATGCCCAAATCAGTCAACTTAAAACCCTTCCCTCGACGAAGTCAATTTATCGAGTCACGACATCGTCACTTAATACTATTAATCAGAGTTGAATTTCGCCAAGAAGTGGTAATTTAAAAATAAAAAGATACATGAACCGGACAGGGCCGTGTAGCCGGTGATATTAATATGAATGAGGTGTATTCAAATCACCCCCTGGAACGAAAAAATGTTTGAAAATATTAAGCAAATGCGGCTAATGGTACGATGAGGGCGGCGACATTAGATTGTGTCTAAAATAAGCAATATTTTTAGCTAAGGCCTGTTTTTAGTTTCGTACAATCTTTTCAATTTTTATTCAGTTTATATTGTTTATGGAGCATTTGAATTGTTTCACACTTGGAAAGGGAGCTTTCATCAATTATGTAAGGCTTTTTGGGGGGGAGGAGATCCGGAAAATCTTACGAATTCTTACTTGGGGAGGGGAAGTCCAAACAATTTCTTACGTAAGTTTTTCTTTCTAATTATTGTTTAAAGATATGTTAATTGAAACCAGTTTTGGCTGCTCAAATTACTTTTTATACTATTTAATACACGTTATATCATTACTTGTTTTATTTCTTATCATATAATATTTCATATTACATACGTCCAATAACTACAGAGTCGAGGAGTTAACAATTTTTTGAAATCTTTTAAGAAATCTCGTGGAATGCCTGGAAATTTTTGCAATCCTTTGAAATATCATGAAGTCTTTTGAATATTTTGTAAATCCCTTAAAATTGTTCGAATCATTCTAAAATTTCTTAAAATCCTTGAAATTCCATGTATATCGTACATAATATCTCAAAATCTCTTCAAAATGATATATTAGACTCACTAGAAATCCCTTGAAATCCTTTAAAAACTGTGAAAATCCTTTAAAATTCTTCAAGATTCCATGAAATTTCTTACAATCTTCAACATCGCATAAAAATCTCTTATAAACCTTTAAAATCCGTGGAGATCTCTTAAAATCTCTTGAAATCAGTTGAAAACCTTGAAAATCCGTAAATATTTCGAAATATTACAAGACCTCTTGAAATCTCCTAAATCCCTTCAAAAATCATTGAAATCTTTAAAGCCCGTGGAAATCTTTACGAATCTCGTGAAATGCCTAAAATTCATCTAAAATCCATTGGAATCTTTTAAAATCCATTGAAATCTTCCAAAAGCTATTAGAATTCCTCAGAATTCCTGTGAAATGTTTTGAAATCTTGTGAAATCTTCTGAAATCTTATGAAATTCCTTCAAATCCCTTGAAATCTTCGAAATCCAATTGAAATCACCTGATATCCTTCAACATTCGTGAAATTACTTCGATATCTCTTGAAAGCTTTTAAAATCATTAACAATTTCGTAAATTCTTTCCAAACATGTCGAGATCTCTTAAAATCCTTTGAAATCTTCTGTAATCCGCGAAAAACGTTCTTAATTCCCTTAAAGCCCTCAAAATACATGAAAATTTGTTGCAATCCTTCGGTATCTCTTAAAACCTCGTAAAATCTCTTGAATTCTGATTAAACTTCTTGAAGTTGCTTAAAATCTCGTAAAATTCCTTGAAAAAATTAAGATTCTACCTAAAATTGTGCTAGGTTTTTCCTTCAAATTCTTGAAATCTTTTATAATCACTCAAATTTTTTTAAATCTTGTGAAAATCCCTTAAAATCCTTCAAAGTCCATAGAAATCTCTAAAATCGATTAAAATCCTTGAAACTCCGTGAAATATTTCAAAACATTGCGCGATTACTTGAAATATTTGAAATCCTCTTAAAATTCATTGCAATCTTTCAAATCCTTGGGAATCTTTACCAATCTCTTGAAATCCTTTATAATACTCGGAAATTTTGAAATTTAGTGAAACCGCTTTAAATATCTTGAAATTCTTTAAATCGCCAAAAATCTTTTTTAATTCTTTGTTAGTCTTTTAAGATTTTGTTAAATCTTCTGAAATCTCTCAAAATTCCTTGAAATCCCTTAGAATCGTTTGGAATCCGCGGGAGTCGTTCAATTCCTTAAAATCCCTCAAAATGCCTATAAATACTTTAAAATCCATTAACATTTTTAAAAGGCCACTAAAATTCCTCGAAATCTCTTAAAATCTTTCATAACATTCGGAGAATTTTGGAATTCCCGTTATTTATTTTAAAATACTTCGAAATCTCTGGGAATCCCCTAAAATCCTTTGTGATCCATGGAGATCGTTCTTAATTCCTTGAAATTCTTAAGCTTAATATTATTATACCATTAAGTCAAACCCCTTTGTGGACAAAAATGCGTAAAAATATTCTAAAATCCATTAAAATCTAGTGAAATACTGTAAAAACCGTGGATATACTTTCAATCTTTCGAAATCTCTAATAATCTGTTAATACCCCTTAAAATACTCTGAAATCTTTGATAATTTTTTGAAATTCCGTGAAATTTTTTGAAATCTTTTGATATTCCTTCAAAATCCTTTCAAATTTTCGAAATTCAATTAAAATCCCCTGTGATCCTTCAAAATTAGTGAAAATACTTGGGTATCTCTTGAAATCCTTTCAAATATAGTAAATTTTTTCGAAACATTCCTCAAAATCCCTAAAGTCCATCGCAATCCTTCGGTACCTCTTGAAATTCAGTAAAATCTCTTCCAATTCTGATTTAACACCTTGAAGTCTCTTAAAATCTTGTAATAGTAATTTCTTCTAATGCTTTAAATCTTTCAAAATCGTTTAAAATCTGTAAAACCTCTCGTAATTCTTTGGCATCGTTTGAAATACTCTAAAATTTTGTCATCTCTTGAAATCTTTTGAAATTCCTTGAAATCTCATGAAATCCGTAGAACTCCTTGAAAATGTCGTTAGATTTCGTAAAAAATTTGTAATTCTTTGAAATACTTTCGCAGTCCTTTGAAATACCTTAAAATCCCTTGAAATCTAGTTTACAGTGAAATTAATTGATATATTATTGAAATATTGAGTAAAAATATAAAAGCATAAGTGAAAAGAGCGAGAGGGCGGTCAGAAAAAATCTTACGAATCCTTAAAATAGGTCGGGAGGTAGTCTAAAATTGAAAAAATCATCCTCACGTAATTAATGGACGTTTCTAAAGAAGATACAGAGGTTACAATTTTGTAACTCATTTCCATTCAGAGAGCATCTGATTCGTTTTACGAGTATATTCACATTTTCCGAAGACGTGCCTTTTACATTCTCATCAGAGAATGTATTAGATATGTGTAAAATTTGCCCCCCCCCCCCCCGTTTTTGTCAAATGTCCACGTTCTGAGACCCCCTGAACCCGAAAAACATGTTTTTACGAATGTGTCTGCCCGTCTGCCTGTGTGTGTGTAGATTTTTAGTTTGTGAGCACGATAACTCACGAAAGAAGTGACCGATTGGATTGGCCTTGGGTACTCTTTGAATGCCCTAAAACGTAGGTCAAGTTGGTTGGCGAGCCATTTTGTACAAAAAATTAAAAAGAGCATTTACAAAAATTTTGAGACCACTTTATTTTTCAATTTACAAATTCTATGTGAGTATATTCGTAGCACTCAGAAAGTCGAACAATTTATCCTTATGACTTTCTTCGATGAAAAAAAAAATTGTGAGAGTTATAGCATTTACAAAATTCAAAAAAAGCAACGAAAATGAAAATTTTAAGCGAAACAATGCACGATATGAAAAAAAAGTCAAGAGAAGAAAAACGTATCTTTTCAAAAGCCCTACAATATTGTAATAACAACTTTTTGAATTTTCTTGAAAATTTGAAAACTCAAATTTTTAGTCAAATAACGCGGAATACGAAAGAAAGTTGAAATATCAAAATTGTTGCTTTTACGAAGACCTGTAAACTTGCCTCCAAGCATTTTTTGGTCGGAGGCATAGTTTTCTTTCAAGTATAGAAAATAGTATTGGAATATTTTTATTTTTATTTTTGAGCCAAACGAAACGAAATAAGAAAAAAATAGTCAAAAAAGTAGAATTTGTGCTTTCAAAAGGTCAAATAGAATTGATGTTAAACATTTCTTTATAGGACCAATCGTAAATCAAGATAATTTTTTAAATCGTCTTTTCAACTATTTATTTGTATATATTATACAGTGAGCGCAGAAAATCTAGCTCAAAGCGCGAATATTATGATGAGAATGTATTTCTTAAGGTTGATAGAGCCTTAAGTAAATGAATTTTCGTTCTCATTTGAAATTAAAAACAAATTTAGTAATTTGTACATGAAGAACATATAACGCCGAGCGCGAAGCGCGCTCAAACTTGCGAGCGACGCGAGCTGCGCGCCAAGCGCGCGATGAAATGAAGATGATTTTTTATACTATTTTTTACACTCACAGAAGTCGGTTATTTTCTGCATTTTTTCTTGTGGTGTGAGAAACAACTTTCTTATCTGCAGTGAAGAAGATTGAGTTCATTTTTACAACTCTCATGTGAAATGTAGTTGCACACTATCGCTCTTTTCTTTTTGCCTCTTCTCAATATTCTTACCACTTCCTCCACTATCAACCCCTTTCCATCATTCCCGATGTAACCACTTCTGTCTAGGGACTATCTTTCTTTCCTTTATACGAATTTCTAAACTAATCGAGCCACATCTTGAAAAGTAAATAATCTGGAAAAAGCGGAATCCCTTCGTACGTGTCTGTGGTTTCCAGATCTTTCATTGCATCTTTTCGATCATTGCTCTGAATTCGAATATTCTTATTCTAGACTCCCTAGGGCCCTATTCAAAGTACCACTTTTTTCAGCGAAGGAGACAGTCTCGCGGACCTCTGATTCTTTCAAACTACGTATACTTACGTATTTTGATACGCTGATTACGAATGTAATAGTGAAAATTGGCGCAAATTCGATCTTAATGATAAAAACAATTTAAAATACTAAAAAATTCATGGTTTTTCCATTTATTTCCGTAAATAATGGAAATTTCGAAAAATATTTCCGAGAAAAGTTGTAGATCTTATCGAATTTCACATTTAATGTTGTATTAATTTTTACTGTAAAGATGATATTTTTCCAGGCAAAGATACACAAAGCTTAGGAGCTGTAACAAGGTAGGGTACGATAGGCGTTTGGTCTTTCTTCAGCGTTCGTGCCTTTGGGTGCTTCTTCATTATTCTCGAGTATTTTCAAGGCCATTCTGAAGTGAGCAAAGGCGATTTCCCATCCGTTTGTCTTTATTATTTCACTTACCATTTTTATCTTGTTTTTTCAACATCTGATTTTTTTCTTATTCTTATTGATTTTTTTCATCCTGATGGATCAAAAGTATAATATTTTTATTTACCCCTCTCTAATGTCTCGTGTAGACGGGAAGGCACCCTTGTGACTGGTCACAGAAATATTTAAGATCCACAACTTTTTTGAAATATTTTACGAAATTTCTTGTATTTACTGAGATAGATGCAAAAAACCATATTTCTTATCGTTTTTTTTTTGTTTTCGTCATAATGATTAAATTTGCGCCGCTTTTCTCTATCATATTAGTGATAAGAGCATCAAAATACATAAGTATGGATAGTTCAAAAAAATCGGAGGTCCGAAATTTTTGGAACCTTATCCACTTTTCAAATTATTAATCTCAAATTGTTCACACCATCAGGATTCTAATTAAAGAATATTTCAATTTTAACCCTTCAAGATGGAAAATTATTCACTTTTTAATACCTCACAATTACAATTGTTAAGATTTTAACTTTTACTAGTTTAAATTTGTTCATAACTGAACGTTACTAATAATAAATTGTTTAACACTGAATACTTTAAATGAGAAATTGATCAATTCTTTCAATTTGAATTTAAAAAATTGTAATTCTAAGCGCCTACTTTGAAACTTGCCGATTACTATAGCATCCAAATTTAAATCTTTCAACTTTAAGAACTCATTCTGAAACTGTGCAACTAAGGACATTTTATCAAATGCTGATTATTAAATTTTAATCACAATTGCTGTAAATATATAATTAAGTAATTTTTCAAAGCTTGACAATAAAAAATTGTTCTGTTTTGAACATTTTTAATTAGAGTTATTTTTAATTTATATACACTTTCATCCTTAAGATATTAAGTTGTAACTATCCAATTGGAATCTTTCATATTTCACCATTTTAGATAGGAATTGCTTAATACGGAAATCTGCAACATAAAAAATTTCAAAGCTCCAAAAATTTTTCATCAGAATTCTGTAATTCTGATCTGTTAGAATTTCAAGTATTGAATTTTAATAGGTTAAATTATGAATTATTGCATTTTATTACGTCTTAGACTTCAATTTAATTACTTTTGATCAGGTACTAGTTGAAAGAGGCTAAATTTTTAAAAATTGATTTTGAAATTTTCATTGTTGAACGTTTTGAATTCAAAATTGATCAACTCTAAAGAACTTCGTCATTGTAAAATTGCTAAAGTTTAAAATCTTGAAAGTTGCATGCAACATTTTCAATTATTATATGTGTAAAATTCAAAGCTGCTTAATTTCAACTCTTTTAAACTGAAGTTGTTCAATTCTTAATAATAATGTTTCAGATTGAACTAGTTCAAATATTTTAATGTGAAATTTTGCAATTCCAAAATTTCCGTTATAAATTTGGAATGCAAAATTGTTCTTTACTAAAAAGTTTTAGCTTCAAATGTGTTAAACTTGAACGCTGGAATTAAAAACTCAATTATTTGCGTTTTTTAAATTATAGACATTATTACAACACTGATTTTGAAGAGATACAATAAAACATGTTTAAAACCTTAAAGTGCTACATTCTATTAATATATATGCTTTACGTTAAGTTTGTTCAATTTTTTAAACATTAATATGAAACGTTTCAAACTCTATACCTATGGTTGACATGTTCGCTTACTCAATGAACACTTCATACTTCAAAATGTTAAATTTCGAACTATGTCAATTAGCTTTTTTCTATTTTGAAGGATTCTGTTTTTAAATTTATTGAAATGATTTACTTAAAGCATTTAATACTCTTTTTATCAGTTCTCAGAAGTAACTAATCTTTAATTTTCCTTCGGATATTCCCTACCTACACTTGAAATATTGCAAGAACAAGTGCCCACAACAAAACTACAATCGCCATATAAATATTTATTATAAACTTGAAAAAACACAGATAAATTTTACTAAAAAGCACATTTTTCGCTTTCACGAAATTAATATAATTTCCTATAGCTAGTATTATTTTCTTTATCTTCATCTAGCTTCATATAGCCAACTAGAAAATCGCAAGACTCTTTTCTCCACGAAAAACTTTCTTCATACTTTTCTCACTCAATATTTATAATAAAATTCCTTTGCCTGAAACTTATTAATTATTGATAAATTCAGTAGAAAATCATATTTAAAATGAATATCCTTTCGCAGATTCTGAATATGAGGAGGAACAAACACCCAGGTACAGGCCGGACTCATTGGCGAGTCTTTGCAGGGCAACTCGATTTACGGAAGCTGAGCTGAAGAGGATATACCGAGGTTTCAAAGCCGAGTGTCCCACGGGAGTCGTCCGAGAAGAAACCTTCAAGTGCATCTACTCCAAGTTTTTTCCTCAAGGAGGTGAGTGTTCATCTAATCACCACCACGTATACACAGTATAGAGGACGTTAAAGTGACACCACTCCGGGTGTAAACAAGATGGTCCATACAAACCAATCCATTTTAGTATTTCCATCTCCTTAGATTTACATGGAAATACTTTTTCAATCCCGAATTCGTGCCAAGGGTGTTGTTAATGAATAGAAAGAGGACTGGCGCCACTAGTGGAATCCATGTCAAGTGATCACAAGAATTTTCGTGCTTGAATGGAATTTGCAAGTAACTCGGTGTAATCAGTCCTTTAGTAGTGAAGAAAAACCACAATAAATACAGCAATTGTGTTATGTTCTTTTATGTCTGATATAACAGCGTAGGTAATGTGTTTTAATTCCTCTTTGCGTGTACGATAGTAAACTACGAAAGGATGAATAGTTACTTGTGTTTTTGACCAGTGATGTCCTTGTGAAGAATCTTGATAAATAAAACACTGATTTTCTGCAAAATCTATAGAAATGAGAAGCTCACCTACTTTGAAATTAGCTTTCGTGTCTTTGAGATGCAAACCTTGTTGTTTGGCGATAAAATCGTGTCGAAGACGTTCCTTCATGTGGTCACTTAAAAAATTCACGAAATAATCTACTGGTTTAAGTTTCTGGATCAGACCGATCTGTGGTAAACCATTGTTCGAACGTGATTTGTTCTTTGAAATTTTGCTGCGTATGCTTCCTCTAATACAACCTTCAGATTGTCATTACCTGGGCAGCTTTCACATTTGTTGAAATAACACTTGATTTGAGCAGGATTGCAAATCGAGTGAGCTGCTCAAGAGAGGTGCAAATGGCAAAGAATTAGATTCGACTAATTCTGCAATTTTTCTACCAAAAAACCTAAGTTTCGCATTTTTGTGGGGAACGCGAACGCAAACATTGTGGGTGCCACTTGTTCCAGCTGAGACACACTCTTTTGGTCTTAACTCTGCAGACTGAGAATCCAACTTTTTCATTTGGATGCTTATGAACTTTGGTTTTTCTCCATCAACTTCAACCGATACACAATCATTTTTACTTAATCCTCGCAAAATGTTCCAATGGGCTCAGTTGAATTCCAAGGATATTCATGTAGATTTCTGCAGTAGTGAAGAATATGAAGCGGAAGAAAATTTATTAAGTGAACGATTCAAGAATTTCATTACGAGAATCTAGAGAATGTTTTTAATTAACTTCCGAAGAACTTAGTGCAGCGAATAATGTAACAATAGCTGATCTGTTTCACGATGCAATGCAGTTGCTAT
>JAUMHM010000079.1:4113775-4143096 GCA_032362435.1 Melikaiella ostensackeni
TACGTTACTGCGTGATTGCGTCAAGGGCGCCGCGGGCCTACCCCCCCCCCCCCCGAGTCCCTCGTGGTCGGGTGCGAGCTGGCAGAATTCTAGGGAATTCAAATAAATTCGAGGGCATTCAAGTAGATTTGAAAGATAATTCATTTTTAAAGAAATTCCAACGAATTCAACAGAATTCGAGTACAATGTTATTCGCCTTGAGTAGACATATAAATAGTCGAATTATTAACGGTAGAGAAAGAGATGGTTTCTATGTTATATATCTTGTGAATAGTCAGTGCTGGAACTATAAACGTTTTTTAGATTTTTTTCTTCAGGAAATGACCTCTATTTGAGTAAGAAAGCGTTAATATTTTGCTCAGCATAATTTGAAAAAAAACTCCTTTTTAACGCGTTTTATCAGTTTTTTACGATTATCTCGAGAACCATTTGAGTTCTCGCAAAAATAAGGAGCGCATAGGATTCAGCGTTAAAAAATACAGCGAAAGCATGTATCATTTTTTGCCAACAACAATTCTACATCCATTTATAGACTGATATGTGATTTTTCGAAAAAAAAATTTTGACTCAAAAAAACTCAAAAACCTGACGTGTAGGAAAAATTGTGGGTCAGATTCGAATTCAACACGAAAAACTACTTTTCAAATGACACCTCCCATTTCATGGACATATACTGTATTTTCTTGTACAGTGATTATAGCTGAATACTGAATGGAGGGTCCAGTGGTTGCCTTGCTGATCATCTGGGCAAAGTGACCTTTGCCTTTGGTTCCAATTTTCACCCCGCGTTGCAGCACCGCCCAGTGCCTACATCGTTTTTTTCTTCCCTTGGAGCTTCAGCTTTCCTCCGGAGGGGACAGCACTTCCCAAGGCATCCCAGGGCTGGGAACGTGTAATACTCTAGGTATTATACGTAGTTTTCTACGCGTATATTACTACACGTTATACGTCCAGATTTTTCTATGCGAGGCAACATATAGATAGAGTATTCTCATTAAGCCATAAAAATCTAAGATGGCGAACCTTAGGGAGAAGAACATTGCTTCCCATTGCTCGTGTTTGTACGTGGAGTTGTAGGTTTTCAAAATTCTTTATGTTTTTTTGAGATGCAGAGTGTCTCTGTATCCATTATAGTGATCGACGGTACTCCACCCACATTTTCAGTAAAATCTTTATCTTACAGAGCATACGGATCAACATTTTTTATTATTTTCAATTTTTTGGATGTATTTAGTCTTTACATTTCCCAACAACTTTACGAAATACTCACTCTAAAACTCCAAAAAACACAAACAATTTAAAAAAAAC
The DNA here is from genome assembly GCA_032362435.1 of Melikaiella ostensackeni. NCBI lineage: Eukaryota > Metazoa > Arthropoda > Insecta > Hymenoptera > Cynipidae > Melikaiella > Melikaiella ostensackeni. The sequence continues at coordinate 4,115,084 of JAUMHM010000079.1, forward strand.
TCCAAAAACAAGTGCAAACTATAGGGGTGTACGGGCAATGTTATTCTTCCAAAGGTAGGTGACAGCGGGTCAAGTCACAAATGAGAATACTCTATTTAATGTCCGAATCAAAACATGCAGGGCGCATGCGTCGCTTCATTATAACATAACCTATAGAGTATTCTCATTAAAGCGGGAAACACACACTTTTGTATAGCGCATAAGCTTAACGCATAAGAAAACGCACTTCAACGCACACGACTGCGCATAGTTGCTTCTTATGCAGGGTCGTGCATGGAAGGGACTAGCGTCGACCAGCGTGTTATAACATAAAATTTGAGCGTTGAAGTGAGATGTGTGAAAACTGTGTTTTTAGTGGAAAATTATTATAATATTTACAAAATTCAGTAATTTCATGTTAAATAGCTTCTACGTAAGCGTTTGGCTATGGAACGTTATTGTTTGAAGTTTATTATATTACGTTGGATTCCAGTTCTAGCCTCAAAATTTGATCTCATTTTACGCATTTGACTTAAGAAATTATAATTACTTTATATTTTTTTTTATGTGTGCATTTTCATGTTTACTGACTGCGACACTTTCAAATTTGGGGTTAGATCACCTGACGCCAAACATTGAAAATCGTCTGATAAAAGGCTGCATATTGCACAAGAAGGCTGCATGGTACATAAAAGTTCATCCTTACGAACTTTTCGACTCCTTATGCACTATGCTATGCGAGAAACAACATGCATCAAATGAAGGCATGTGATTGGTCGAGGAGCTTATGCGTTATGCATTATGCGCTATGCAAAAGTGTGTGCTTCCCGCTTCACTCACACAGTTACGCAGTCTACCTAATCCTAAGCCCTGAAGTAAAAAAAAAGGACACCATTCAGTTAAGCGAAAATTGTGGAAATCGCTAAATGAACAACTGTATTTCAACTCACTGACTTCCTTTTAGTTTAACATGCACTTATTTTTCATAAAAGTAACAAACATTTTACTTCAAAGTATTTAATTATATTATATTATTATTACAATAGCGTTATTAAATAAATAAAAACAATTCCAATATAAAATATTGAAATTGTTAATTTGTTTACAGTTTCGTGAGTAAGATTCACCACGATTATTATATTTTATGAAATATAATAAAACGTTCATCACTTTGAATAGCGTCTGTAACAATCCGTATCATTGAGGGAAATCCGAATTTGAGAGAAACGCAAATTCAAATTACTTTTCCTCAAACATCGTTTATGACAATCAATATTTTTAATTTTTTATAGAGTTATCTTAAATGAGGTTTAGTATTATACAATAGAAACGGATTGTAACTTTAAAAAAGTACTCAACACATATTTTCATAAATAAACAATTGAATGGTGTCGTGGGATAACCATGTGAGTGACATTTTTTTCAAAACACATTTTATTGGCTTAAAAATACTATGAATTTCCAACACACATCGTAGTGAAAAAATTTTCATTTTTCAATTGTTTAAAGGACTGTTATTTCATTTGAATGTACAAGATACAGTAAAACAAATAACATGTGTTTTTCTACTAATAACTAGTTCTGCTAGTGACTATGTGTTTCACCATTTTTGTATCGGCTCAATCGGTGACGTAGTCTAAATAAACAATTACATGGCATAGAATTTATATTCATACTATGTACGACAAATTGGATGAAGCGAAAAATTGTCCACTATACGGATTTCATGTCATTCTTACCGCAAAATTGAATGGTGCGTATCGAAAAAAAATTGTATAAGTAAGAATCGTTTAACAATTGAGAAATAATTTTTTTCCACCACAACGTACAATGGAATTTCAGAGCTTTTCAAACCAATAAAACGTGTTTTGAAAGAAGTGGCACTAACATGGTTAATCGGTTATGACATGACACTATTCAATTGTTTATTTATGAAAATATGCGGTAAGTACTTTTTCAAAGATACAATCCGCTTCTATTCTATACAACTTGACCTCATTCAAGATACCTCCACAAAAATGAAAAATAATTATTGTTATGAACAATGATACTACTCAAAGTGATAACGTTTGATTATATTTCATAAAAAATAATAATCGTGGTGACTCTTTGTCACAAAACTGTGAGTGAATTGAAAATTTCAATATTTTATATTGAATTTTTCTTCAATTCAATAATACTATAATAATAATAATAATATTTAATTAAATAGTTTTAAGTGAAATGTTTAAAACTTTTATGATAAGTAATTGCATGTAAAACGAAAAGAAAGTCAATGAGTCGAACTACACTCATTCTTTAGTCATGTCCGTAATTTTCGCTAAATTGAATGGTATCCTTTTTTTTACTTCAGGGCTTAGGATTAGGTAGACTGCGTAACTGGGAGAGTGGGAGAGAAAGTCATAGGTGTAGGAATAGCAGTAGCATAGTCAAGGTCTCCTGCTGTGAGTTCGGTTCCGTCAATAATCGAAAAGCCTTTTGCATTTTCGAGCATACAAAATAATTTTTTAAGCATTTAAGCCTAACTTTTTGCTCATTGCCACTACAAAAACTATTTTCAGAAGCCAAAAATGTGAAATTTGCTTCAAGAATGATCTTCGTACGTTCTTTAGGTTCGGAGATGACACGTCACTTCTCTTTTGTAATTAACCTAATGATAAAGGATTATTCCTGAATCCAAATTTTACCACAGTGCACGAAGAGGATCAACGAAATTCATATATTTTCTCAAATTTGTTGTAACTTATTTTCAGGGAGTAGCAACCATTCAAAGGTGACTATACTCAAATGATAGTGGGATAATGGTACATTTTAACCTTTCACTCATCAGGAAATAATTACTAATTAATTGAAAATTTCTCAACTCTGTATTAGTATAGGGAAAACCTTAATCTTCAATATGTACCTTGTTACTATTCTTAGAATTTTTATCTGCTGAGATTTTCACTGTGATCTGTACAAAAATTGAGGGCTATAAACGTTATGAACAGATAGTAGGGTCCTTGTATCATATGGTAGATAACTATAATTCCTACGAAAATAATCCCAGCAGAAACCAGTTCATGGCGCCATATCACAACTCACTACAAAAATAAGTCAAGTATAAATTTTTTTTGCATTTATGCATATATGCCTTTGCTATTAACGTCAATTATTTTTTGGGCCGTACGAGAAATCGGTGACGCTTTTTTTCTGACATTTTCAACCTCTACGAGCATTGCGTATTTTTTTAACGGCCCCTTTGTATAGAACGTGATTAAAATGATATAGAGTTCAAAAAAATATATATGATCACAGTATGTCTTATTTTTCGTCGAAATAAAGGCACACACAAATGTGAAAGAGTTAAATTAGAATTTTTTAATTGAGGGGAATTCGAACATAATTTTTCGGCCGTTAATCATTATATAATGATGAACAGAAAAAATAAAAGTGTCTAAAATTTTGAACAAATTAATTGTATTAAATATAGAATAATTCAGAAATTCGCTTTAAATCCCAAGTGTAGAGAGCACGCGTTAACAGTAGTTGAATTTGAAAATATAGAATTAATACTCATATTTAATACACAAAATCAAATTTAAAAATATTCAAATATGGAAATATCACATTTTCATAGTTTTATTTGTATTTTTATTCAAAGGGGGTCAAATATTCAATTATTTAAAGTATCAATTTAACCTATTAAATAACCCTTTAAGTCAGACACTTCCATACGTTACGTTTAAACATATGTCTAAATTTTTTTAAATTAAGATGAGATTGTATGTCAATAAGACTTTTTACTCCTATAATACGTGAAATTCAAGTAAGTTGAACTGGAAGTGAACATTTCAAGAATATGTAAATTATTACTCGAAAATCACGTTTTAGTGCAACTCAAATTCTAGGAAACTAAAGGTACGTTAATAGCAAGTAATTTTTAGGTTAAATGAATAACGTAAATAGTTACCTCCAGCATACGTAACTGTTACTTGCAACGTTCACAGGGATAGAACGAAGGTGAGTAGAATTTATAAAAATAAGTATAGTGGAATTCTTTAGTTTAGGTGTGAAGTGTGAAGTGAATTGCGTCTACATGAGAGACAAAAAAAGTGATTCTCCAAGTTGGAACATAGTTGTGTTTCTCTGAGTGCAATTATTGCTTCACATGTTTTAGTAAATGGGAGTAATTAGTGAAACTGAGTCGCGATACAGTCGTGCAGAACGATAAATTAATTCAAAATCCGTGGTCCGTGAAAAGACACCCTTAGAATACTAATATCAGGACAAAAAATCCTGACACTTGGGAAAAGTAGCTCTATCTCAGTGAAGAAAAATCGCACTGAGTTCGCATTAAGCAAAGCTGATTTGAAATATTTCGACCTGCTCAACGACGTTTCTCGTAACTCGGTGAAAAATTTTTTGTTGTTGTGAGAGCAACAAATCTGTAGAAAATCGCTGTTGTCCATGCCTAGATTTGGAAGGTCAACTTTCAGCTCTTCCTAAAGTCTCAAAAATGTCCGAAAAAGTTGGAAAAAATTCAAGTGGATTACTTGATTATTTGTGAATACAGCCCAGCTTTGAAAATCAAATAAAATTGAAAATTGTTGTCACCAGAATTGAAATACAATAAGAAATTATCTCCGTCTTGAATGGAGATATCGAGACGAATCAAGGGTTGAAAGAAAGAGCTCAGCACACTGATAGAGCACGGACCAATAAAAAGTGGATGAAATTGTATTTTTTCCGGCAAACTGAGTTCGCATAATTTGGACTTTAATGAGCTCAAGTCTCGTGAGGGAATAGCAGTACAAAGAAGAGGGTGACGGGTGTCCATTACCAAGCCGCCTTCAACGGCGAAGACTTGAAGACAAAAAAGGGTCTGCTTCTGTACGGTTTACTGCAAAGCGTAGGTCAGAGTGTAGGTCTAGGACTAGACTTGGCCATATAGTTGTAATTTCCTCTTCAATTAGCAACTTTTCAGAAGTCAGTATATTATACATACTAGAATTTTATTCTACGTCTACAATAATGACTAACTTAGAATTACATTCTCCTAAATGGTGGTAAAGGCGTAATTTTCCTCAATTAATAGAAAAAAGTATTGAGAGTAATGTACTTATTCTTAAATTTTTTAACTATTCCTTTATTTTAAAGAACAGAATTTTAAGGAAAAACAAAATAGAATGCATGTTTTTAAAACATAACATTTTGTGAATTTCAATATATTCATTGCATTGTACAATGTGCAAGCAGCGAAGGTTTGAAATCTTAGTGCACTTAGGGTGGTCCAAAAATTCGATTTTCGATTTCTGTTGATCGATGTTCCCCATTTTGTTCATTTTCCGGAAAAAGAAATTCCCTATTTTCTTCAAATCGGTCAACATTACCCCGTGCACCCGGGCTGTTGAAATTACCATGGGGGTTCTAATGAGAAAATCTGGGTTTTCGAAAAAATGGAAAAAAGAAGTACTTTTTTTTAACTTTGTAAATTAAAGTTTAGTCACCTTTTTAGGAATGTTCAAGGAATAATTACCACCCAATAACTTTTGATTTCGACCCCTCTCCCCTGCAATCTGCAAAGAATATATGAAATTCGTTGATCCTTTCTGTGCACAAATGCAAATTTTATAGTCGGAAATAATCATTTGTTATTAAGTTAATAACGAGAGAGTAGAGAGATTTCATCTCCGAAACTGAACAACATAGAGAAATAATTCTTGAAGCAAATTGCACATTTTTGGCGTCTGGAAATGGTGTATATAGTGTCAATGAGCAAGAAGTTGCACTCAAATGTTTGAAAAATTATTTTCTTCATTATTATTTATATTTCTTCATGAAAGCAACCTCACTCACAGCAGGAGACTTCGACCGTGTTACTGGTACTCCTACAATTACGATTGTCACACTTACTCCTATTGTGAGAGCCCGTCAGTCGATAATCGGAACGCCCTTTGTATTTTTCGAAAAAGAAAATAATTTTTCAAACATACAAGCGCAATTTTTTGCTCATTGACACTGAATACACCACTTATAGAACCCAAAAATGTGCAATTTGCTTCAAGGCTAATCTCCGTACGTTTTTCAGTTTCGAAGATGACACCTAACTACTATTTTGTTATTAACTTAACAACAAATGATTGTTTCAGGCTCCAAAATTCACCATTATGCACAGGAAGAATCAAAGAAATTCATATGTGTTTTGCAGATTGTTTACAGTTTATTTTTGAGAACTAACAGTCATTCAGAGTTCAGCATTCTCAAATGATTGTAAGATAATGGTACTTTTTCACACATCACACGTCAGAAAATAATTTTAAAAATCTGTGTCATTGTAGGCAAAACCTTAGTCTGCAACATGTACTTTTTCCCATATGTTTAGAATTTTGTCCTGCTGAGATTTTCACTATAATCTATACAAAAATTGAGGTATCTATATTTTTTGGACAGAATGTACATGTATGAATACAGAACGAGAAATGTGAAACTTTTAATGACTCCAAAAATTATCAGTTACTTCCTCATCAAACATTTCAGTGTTTTGTCTACAAAATATTCGAAAACTATCATTGTTTTACAATTACTTCTAACTTGCATATATAAATGAATATCATTTTTCAAATTACAAAAAACTATACCATGCTTATTATTAATGTGTCAGTAAAGTTACTGCTAAACAAATTATACATATTATTATTAATAAGTGTTACTTCTGAATAATATTTAATAGAAACTGTTATTTGTAATTGGATTTTATACGAGTTGAGAAGAATCAAAGAAATTATCTGTATAGATTCTCAATAATGCAAAATAATAATACTTTCAAGTTCACAAATGTGTTATAATTTAGTTTTAAGGTTTAAAATTGCATGTACTCGTATATATACAGAAAAAGGAATGTTTAAATTGTAGAAACTTGCAAATGAATAAATCAATTCTATTTTACTTCAATACTCTTTTCAATTAATTGAAAAAATTATGCCTTATTTACAACCATTCACAAAAATGTAGTTCTAAGTTAATCATTATTGTAGATGTAGAATAAAATTTTAGTATGTATGATATACTGACTTCTAAAAAGTTGCTAACTGAAGAGGAAATTACAACCATATGGCCAGGTCTAGTCCTAGACCTAAACTCTGACCTACACTCTCCAGTGAACCGTACAGAAGCAGACCTTTTTTGTCTTCAAGTCTTCGCCGTTGAAGGCGGCTTGGTAATGGACACCCGTCACCCTGTTCTTTGCACTGCTATTCCCTCACGAGACTTTAGCTCATTGAAGTCCAAATTATGCGAACTCAATTTGCAGGAAAAAATACAATTTTATCCACTTTTTATTGGTCCGTACTTTATCAGTGTACTGAGCTCTTTCTTTCAACCCTTGATTAGTCTCGATATCTCCGTTCAAGACGGAAATAATTTTTTATTGTATTAACAATTCTGGTGACCACAATTTTTAATATTATTTGATTTGGAAGCTGGACTGCATTCACAAATAGTTAAGTTATCCACTTAAATTTTTCCCAACTTTTTCGCACATTTTTGAGACCTTAGGAAGAGCTGAAAGTTGACATTCCAAATCTAGGCATGGACAGCAGTAATTTTGTACAGATTTGTTGCTCTTACAACAACAGAAAATTTTTCACAGAGGTACGAGAAACGTCGTTGAGCAGGTCGAAATATTTCGAATCAGCTTTGCTTAATGCGAACTCAGTGCGATTTTTTTTCACTGAGATAGAGCTACTTTTTTTCAGGTGTCAGAATTTTCTGTCCCGATATTAGTTAATCGCGTCTCGCACCTGCTTCTCATGTATGAAAAATTGCGTTTCTAAGGGATATCGGACGAAAGGTATCACGGACATCATCATCATGTCAGAATCTGAAATTTGGTTTTTCAAATTCGTAATCAACTTGATGAGTTTGCTTCGTTTAATATTCAAATTTCATCAATAGAAAATCATTTTAAAACTTAAAATTAATATTTGACTTCTTTAATTTTTCGTCCAATGTTTCATTTGAGAAAAATTGATATCTGTTATATATTATATATTAAGCCCCCTAAATACCCTGTTTTTAAAAAAATGTCATATTACAAGTATACCATGTAAAATAATTTTTACTGGAATAAAACACTGACGTGGACACCCACCTGGGTCGAAACGTTTATTGACTTGTAAAAATCAAAGATGGTATTTCTGGATTCAAAAGCCAATTCTTACACCATAAGAAGAACAATATATTGTAATTAATATTTGAGAATTCGCGAAGCCTCTCATTATGTCTATTCAGGTTTAGAATCTAAGAAATATTATGCTTTCTTTTAATATGCATTTCATCAAAATCTGAGCATACATGTTTTAGCTTATTCTGAATTTAAATTTTCAAATTTGGAAATGTGAGTAAAGGATGGATACTTAGAAAAATGGTTACTACCACCGTAAAGCTTGTTCACTTTTCTTGCGAATTTGTTACTTACATACGAACTTTATTTGCTTTGTTTTTGATGCAATAGTATTTAATTGAAAAATGGTCTACACACTTAAGTGCATACAACACCCTCTCCCCATATAAACATGCAGTGTGATGGTTGATGGTTTTGTACATCTACAATAGAGTCATATAGTACAACAATTTACCGCATTTTTAAGGAAATCGACAGAAGTTTTTTTGGGCAGAGCATACATTTGAAACGAAAGGCCCAAAATATTGCATTAAAACAGATTAATTCAAACTCACACAGGCTTGCATTCTTTAACTTTTTTTATACGGCTTAGGAATTGAGAGTACACTGAGAAACAAAATTTATTAATCGCAACAAAACCATTTTGTTGTGCTGCTTTTGTCGTCACCGCAGAATTGTTGTTACTACAAAGTTATTTTGTTGGTACAACAAAATTTTGTTGAATATTGTTTTCTTGTCCTAAACGAAGTTTTGTTGAGTGAACAAAACTATTTGGTTGGACCAACGAGATACGCGACTACACAGGCGCACTCTTGTGGAGATCACGAGAACGATTGTTTCCAATGTAGCAGATATCATATACTGAGTGGAAACTGAAATTGGGGTGAAATTGTGTTTTGTCTCAAGTTTTAAAACATAATAATGATAAAAGTGTACATTAATAACTGTGATAAGTTTGAAGAATAGATGGCTTACAATATCATGTGCAAACTTTTAGATGAGTGGTTTTTACCTCAGCTGATGCTAATCAGTGATCAGCATCTTCAAGTGAAAAGACTAACCCATGTGTGTTTCAGTTTGACACTCTATATTGACAATAAAGATAGGATTAAAGATTTAAACCCAATGCAACATCCAAATCCTTTTCCGATTCACATAAATAAAAAGCAACACAGCTCTATTCTGCCATGCAAAACAAGAAAGCGGTAACTACATGTGGGATTTGGCCCCCCGCTTCGCATTTATTTCCAACATATTTAAATTGAAAATAATTGCGAATCAGGTGACAAATCCTAAATGTGGTTCCCGCTCTCTTGTTTCGTATGGCAGTATTAGGACAAGCAACAGAAGAAAGAAACAGATAGCCATTAAAGCAGACGGAAACTCAATATTTGGAAGTAGAACAATGATAGATATCTAAGATATTACGGTCCCTGGTACGAATTTCGGAAAGTAGATTTCGGATAGTTTTGTGTACGATTTTCATTCAGATTTCTCTCGAGATCTGTATCCGAAGGTTTCCGCTTCTATCAAAAATTTTGAGTAATATTGACCGAAAAATTCAAGTTATTTAAAATAGATATTAAATAAATTATAAATAAAATGAACAGCATTTTTGCTTAAAAACCTGAGTGAAAATAATTCGACTTAGCTAAGTTTTGAGTTTCCTCTCACACAGACATAGCCAAGCCATACTCAAGACGAATTTCTAAGCTCCGCTTCTGGCCGCGAGCGGGACTTAATTTTTTGTCTTGGAAGTCCAACTCTAGACGAGGGAAACATTATGACCCAAAGTTCCCTTGGTCGCTGAGGGTCATCACTAATCCGCTTTACATTTTTAAAATTCTTTATATTATTAATGTTCAGGATATTCATTTTTATTTCATCAATAAATTTGTTTACCTGCAATAATTATATTTTTGGATGGCGATTCTAAAAATGTTGTCAATTTTTTCCTGTCTCCAACAATTCACTAGATACGTAAAGAAAATGACAATTTTAATCTTCTTACTTTCACTTACTTTACCTTCTTTTAACTTGGAAATGATTTATTGAAAAATTACAAGTTTTTTCGGTTCTGAAATTTGAATCTTTAGCAGATGTCAACTGTTCAGTTCCAACCTCTCTACCTGTTTCCCGGAAATGACCAGGTCTGCAGGTGGAGCCCACAGTTTAAAAAGTTCAGAGTATAATGACCAATAAAATTTACAAACGAGAACGTTTGCTATGTTGACCTTGGCAATGTTAAATCTTAATCCCTATTCCTCAAAAGCCTGAACCATATATTTGTAATGTAATTTTCTTTAAAGAAAATTCGGTATATTTCTTAAGACTTAGAGTAGCACTTTTTGTTCAAGACAAGTCCACATCGATTTGCCTTCTACTTCCGTCGAGAAACTCAACCATAAACGTAAGACTAACATTTACGATTTCTATGTATCGGCCCTGTCCGTGAGCGAGACAGAACCGCCTTTAAGTCTAATTCAAGTCGAGCCAAGTCTAAATCAAGTCGAAATGATTTCACTTGGGATGTTATATTGATTTTTTATCAGAAATTTTCGGAAAAAATCGGATGCAGATCTCGGAAAGGTTCAGGAAGAAATTGAAACAATTGGACAGCTTCAGTAAGAACTTTCAAATGAGATATTTCTACCAGGGCGTGCTATATTAGGAATATCCTTGATATTATGGTATGATATCTTAGAAATCTGTCTCATCCAGAGTGAAAATTCCTCGATTTGGTTCCGACTGGAATTGCCCCCAATCAAGACATGTTGGAGACGACGTGAAGACATCTTTTGATGTCTCATTTTTGAGCCGGAACCAGACTTCATTTCATGTCATGAGACAAGTTTCTATATCTTAAAGACATATTGAGTCGAGCGTTTACAACTTGCAGAGGAATGCTCATGTCTTGAGTCGAGTTTTTATGTCTTGAGACACTAAAAAGTTGCCTATAGTCCTATAGACCAGGGCAGGTATACCTGCTCTGACGAAAAAGGTCATCCTGACTGTCATAAAAGCTAATCCTTGTTTACGGTTAAACAATTGATGTATATCAAATCATTTCATCCACGGATTTTCATTTGTATTATACTTTTTTGGCGGAAATACCGAAATCGTTGTCTGTTCATACATATTTCTTACGGTTTAGGAGATCATTATAGAAAATTACGATTTTAGTCTCTCTGAAGCAAAGTTTTTTACGGCTATAGTCATTTAGATCCACAGATACTGGATTGTCAACTTCAAAATAACTAATTTAAAAATTGAACAATTTTTTTTAATCAATTTTAATTCTTTGCATCTGTCAACTGTTTCATTTCTCAGTCCAGAAAAGTTCGTCTTGAAACATGTTTACACCGACTTGAAATCACCATTCTGAGATCGTGAAAGTGAGACTTTGTTTTACTTCTGATTGATGTCTCGTCTCATTTTTGAGATGCAGCAAGACATCACCGTCGAAATGAAGTCGAAGTATTTTTACTTGGGATAGTTCTATTTCCAGATAATATTGAGTTCTCATCTGGTTTAATATCTATTCTTCTTAATGAACAATAATTTAATCAACCCTACGAAACGGTTTGGTAAGGCTAGCTAACGAATTTTGTTCATTCAATACAAAATTTCATCGAGCTAACAAAAGAATTTGGTTTAGCCAACAAACTAGTTTTGTTGAGTCAATGAAATATATTTATTGGACCAACAAAAAAACTCAACAAATAGAGTTGTTGCACAAAGAGCAACGAAATTATTTTGTGGAGGCAACAAAATTTTCGTTGGTCAAGGAAACAGTTTTCTCAGTATGGTTTCCTGTAGTTTTTTTCGTGCTGAATCTGGATCTGTGAATGAAAATTTTACATCACGTAAGGTTTCTGAAACAAATGTGGCTAAAACCCCTCAAAAACGCGTTTTTTACTATTTTGAAAATTTACAGCGCAGCAAGTTCACATGTTAGAGACTTTCAAAAAGGCTTAAAACGTAGCTTAAATGTTTCAATAATTTTGCAGCAGACGTATTTTTTATATATTAGTTTTGAAAATTCTTTCATATAAATATTTGTCACATTTGTCATATATTATGTAGCTTCATCTTTGAATATATGAGTAAAAAAAACTTAGAGAACCAAAAATTGAAACTGATCTTGAAGGTGAAAACTAGTACTCAAAAATACTGTTGCCGTTAGCGAAATTCTTATGAAAAATGACTCTGTTACGAGTAAATAGTTGAATGGGTTATGTAGAAATGATGCAGGCCAGTGTTATCAGCTCCTTGTATTGCAATAATATGGCCGTCTGTTATTGCGATGATTGACATCTACAATTCAAGATCATCCGTCAATTATCGAAATAATAATGTGCGTTAACTCAAGCAGGTCAAAGAAATACGATGGTTTAATTCCTGACTAACTTGGCCATAAAAATCAATTATTGCGAGAGTACTTGTGCATTTAAACAAGTGTACCAGCATTTCATTTACGATCCTGAGGTTTTAGAAAAATTAAATATGGTGTGAAATGCAAAAGTATGTATGTACCATAAATATTTCTTTATTAACCTAACAAAAGATTCAAATGGTAAAAGCAGTTTTTTCTTGTACTTGAAAGGATATGATAAAGTTCAATTTAGAACGATGAATGAATTCAGCATTTTGCGATTTGCCTGAAGCACTTTTCAATCAATTCGGCCTATTTTGAGTAAATGATGTATTATTTCCTTGCGAATTGAAAACACGGATGAAACTATACTGTTACGTATTGGTCCGAATTCGATTTTTTTTATAACGATATGTTTTTCATAATGATTTATCATTTCAAAAAACCGATTCTAGTTGGCAATTCCCGTTACCGATATTTACTCGCATCTAAAGCATTCAAAAGTTCGTATTCGTGCTAAATTTCGAAGCTCATGGATATCATTATTGTGAAGCCTGAACAATAATTTTCTCTTTTTAGGAATTTGTGCAGGACATCATATTATTATTTGCTTCTAAATCAGATTGAAATTTTTTTTGATAGGAAGCATAGTTTTTGTCTCAATCCTGAAAAATGTCATTGACAATTGAAAGTTCCATCAACAAAACAAGATTGAACTAAATATTCCATTGGGTGAAAAAAATGGGTTTTGGTTAATAATTAAAATTCTGACGTGACGTCGAAAACAGTTCAACAAACCGATTTTGTTGTGATTACCAAATTTTTATTCTCAGTGCATGCAAAAAAAGAACGCGAAGCGCAAGTATTAGGATGAGAATATGTTTCTTGAGGCCGATAGAGCCTTGAGTAACTCATTTTCCTTTTTCATTTGAGATAGAAAGCAAGTTCAACAGCCACTTGAATAGTAGGAGTTCCGAAAAATCTGTGATGTAAAAACGCGTCAAGAAAAAAAAAAGAAAAGAAACACGCCTACAGCGCTGGTCACTCGACCGAAACGACTCTAAGCGGAGCAGTAAACCTAACCGAAGGACAGCTGAAGCAGAAAGGCTCCGCGATTGGAACCTTTATAGACATCGAAGGAGCCTTCCACTACACCTCTAGAGAAGTGATCAGGGTAGCCATAATTGCACATGGCGTACCAACTGCAGTCGTAGAATGGACCTGTCACTTATTGGGCAACAGAAACCTAACAGCGACATTTCATCCTCCCTACTGTGGTGCTTGGTAGTTGATGAACTGCCTCATCTACTCACGAGACAGGGCTACTACGATATGGGTTACGCGGTCGACAAACTGGTTATCGTGCACGACCAGCATCTGGATGCGCTCTTCGGGGTCATGCAGCAAACACTGAGGATAGTACATACTTGGTGCAAGAAGACCAAATTATTGGTCAATCCGAGTAAGACGGACGTGGTTGTACTCACCAGGCGTTACAAGTGGGGGATCACGAGTACACTGAAACTGGGAGGACAACAACTGAGAATCACTGAACAAGCTAAATACGTGGGAGTCATCCAGGATAGAAAGCTGTTACAAAACGAGTCCCTGGAGAACAAGTGCAAAAGGTTCACGGCGGCCCTTAGGCTTTGCAGGACAGCTATAGGAAAAAACTGGGGCCTGAAATCGGAGAAACTGATGTGGATCTATACAGTGATCCTGCGACCCAGGCTATTCTATGCGGCGGTGGTCTGGTGGAGCAGGGTCGAACTGTCCACTGTTAAATCTCGACTGGAAAGAATCGGCGGACTGATTCTGAGAGGCGTCACTGGTATCTTAAAGACAACAAACACGGCGGCATTAGGGGCACTAACAGGATTAAAGCTCAAGGCCATGCCTGCGAAGGCAGCCTGGAGAACGAATATGGAAAATGGCGGAAAGATCTCGACAGAACTGCAAATTCCAGCCGATATCGCGAGTAGGCCGACCTTGGGCATGCTCAGGGACAAAAAGCCTATTCGCTACCTCTTCGACAATGAGTATCGTGTGAGCCTATCCACGAGAGCGGGATGGGCTAACGGTGAGGCATACCTGCCTAATGATGGGAAAAACTGGTTCATAGATAGGCGGTTTCTATCGCAGGAGGAAAGGAATGGGCATCACAATCCCTATGGTATCCCACACCACAGTCCTACAAACTGAGATCATGGCCATGCTACAGTGTGCCTATGAGGCGCAGGAGTATCGCAATAGAATAAAAATCCGCATTTTCTCAGGCAGCAGGGCTGCTATGATGGTTCTGAATGGAACAATGGCTACGTCGCTGCTAGTATGGAAGTGTTTTGAGGCACTGAAAAATCTAGCGACGGAAAACCGCGTGACTCTACATTGGATCCCTGGAGACGATGATATTAAAAGCAATGAGATCTCGGACAGGCTAGCAAAACTAACACTAAGAGAAAACTTCACTGGTCCCGAACCAGTCGTCAGAATTTGCAGTAGCTTGGTCACTGAAGAAATTAACAGTTGGCTGACCGACGAACATCAGAAGGAGTGGAATAAGGCCACTGGCTACAGACAGGCCAAAACACTGATGAGTTTGAATTTAAACTCAAAACGAACTGCGATAATATGCAAGCTCGGTGGGAATTTAGTTAGGGTCTAACATAAATGTTTATAGGGCATGCAAACCCTGGCTATCACAGATATAAGATAAGGCTCGCAGATAGCCCCCTCTATCGCCTGTGCGGGAAGGATGATGAAACAGCTATTCATATTCTTTGTCACTACTCCGAATTTGCGGGGAAGCGTCTGGCACTCACGCGCAGTAACTGCATCAGTGAGTCGGACATATCGGCCAACGGCGTGGCTGTGGTCCTCACTACATGGAGAGGGATTCGGGGTCACGCATAGACCTACAAGGGACGCAACGAGACTACCCAAGCGTTAGGGGCTCTTTTGGTCTCAACCCTAACAATAATAATAATTCCTCAAAGAAGAAGTCTAAGTTGCCATTCAGCATTTGTTATTTGTTTGATTTTTTCAAATACTTTTGCACTCTAAACACTTTTCAGAAAGCAGTTTAGTGTCGCTTTACAAGCCGCTGTTATTCGAGAGGAGAAAAATTAAAGTGAATAACATATTTTACCTTCTTTAACTAGTTTTTTTACGCCTCCGGTGTTAAGCAAATCATTTGCCTCCTTGTGGTTTATTTCTCACCAAATGTAATGAAAACTGCTTCATTTACTTTCTTGAAATACCTTAATTAAATTTGTTGAAATCCAGAAAATTCTATGAAATTTCATAGAAGCGAATGATTTCCCGATGAAATCCGATGTGATCTCTTTAGAAATGGAACCACTGTTTATACCTTTTCAAATTCTACAAAGTCAGATTGAATGCCAGGTAATATGTAAAAACAAAATGTGTTATATAACATCGTGAGAACCCTTTACATTGATTTGAAAATGTAAAATTGAAACGGTCAAATTTTAAACGATTAAATGTACATTGTTGCATTTCAGATGCTATTAATAAATATTGAATGCTTCAAAGCTGAAATCTTCTTTACTTCAGGATGATTCAATAGGAATTTATTCAATCATGAACCAGTTTAACAGAGTAGATTGAAAAAGTGCCAGATTTTTTCAGAAATTTTTGCATGCAAAATATCAAAAAATGAAAGGCAGAAATTTGGTAGAACCCTTCGAAGGGAACAATTTTATTTTTCAACTTTTTCCCCTATCTCGTATATTCGTGAAAAAATAAAAAATGAAAAGGACTTCTCACAAAATACATAGAAAAATGTCTTTCAGTGGATTTTACTGAAACTCATTTATTACTGGGAGAAATTTTCCAATCGGACTTGGACCAATTATGACTATTCTTTTTGGTGCGGGGTCCTTTCTTGTTTTCAGAAAGACGGGTGAAATTTTGTCAACTTTTTTCACTTTTTAAGATATGTTTGTACTGATTGCAAAACGGTGAAAAACCATCCACCAGGATCTGAAGAAAAAATGAACTATTTTCATTATTTAGAAAAATACCAGAAAAAAATTGTAAAAATGTTTGGCAGAGGGTAATAGAGAATAACAGCCCTTTAGAAATTTCAGCCAGTAATGAAGTGTGGGCCCTAGCGGCCGCTGGTTCAAGCAGTGTTGACGCTGATGCTGGTGATTTTTATATTCACGACTCCGTCGGTGGTGCAGAAAACGGCACGTTGTACACCACGACGCTAAATAAGGGTGGACTCTCAAGTGACTGATCGGAATCGCAGGAGGCCGCAGCAAAGCCGCGTTTGCGTTCGCATATGGTTCGCATTTTTTGACAGCTAGATTTTAAGAATGAAATGAGCCAAGTTTTCTATTTTCAACTGTCATTTGTTTAATCTGAGAATCTGTTTGTGAATTTTCTCTCTTTGCTTGACAATCATTATTCAGAACTACTTAAGCGTTAAGATCGGTTTATTCAAATCTGCAAATACCTGAAGAAATCAGGGTTATGTTTATACTTTTGGCCTTTTGGCTCTTCTCTTTCGTGATCACTGTTATTAGCTTTTCTCGGAATTTACAGCAGGTGCGATGGAAAAATCATTTTGTTTTCATAAATCATCGAATTTTCCAGGAGCGTGAATTTTCCCACATTTGGTAATTTGAATAAGAGTCGTCACTTTTTTTTTCCTTTATTTATCAGCTCGCATTACTTTTCACAAATATCAACCTGAGAATCGACTATTTCTCGAATAAGTATTCAAAAATTTAGCACTTTAACTTGAAAGCCTTTCAATTGAACCAGGCTTGAGCAGTCTCAAGTCTCATCTTTAAAGCGTTTATAAAATATTTGACATTGAAAAATAAGAAATTTAACTACATATTTCATTTTAAAAAGTCCAAAACTACAGAGTTTGATGTTAAAGACGCTCATAACAGGAATATATTGTAAATTCAGGTTAAGACTGCTCCGAGCTATTTAAAACCTTCATAAGTGAATACTTCTCTACGAATTGAGTTTATTAAAAGTTGACATTTTTAAGGTTTCTAAATAGTTTCAAATTTAAAGAGTTGCGAAATTCAATCATTTCCAATTCGAACATGGCGCGCTTTCAAATTTAAGAAGTACCATTTCGGTACCTATAAACGAAAAGGTCTCATTTCACATTTTTTGTCGATATCAAGATTTGAATATCAATTTAATATCAATATTACTCAATATGAACTTAATACTCACAATCAATATAATCATATACTTCGAGCACCTCTAAGTTATTCTACAGAGAATTGTAATCGATAAGGCTAAAATCAGAAAAGCCTTTCTGAAGTTATTGACAAAATGTGAATGAATAATTTTCTATTCAAAATAATTTTTTACGTGAGCTACATGAGTGTTGCATGATTAACAAACTGTGATCATGAATATGAATTTTTGTATTATTAAACGATAATATTGTACAAAATCGGAAACATAAACCGTGTAGCGGCAGTAAATTTTTTTTTGACAGTGAATTAAAAAAATATTTAGTCAAAATTTTTTTCAATCACTCCATAGGCGACTAAGTAAGTTGATATCATATTACTTTATGTAATGTTTAATAATGAGTTTGATATTAAATGCTTTCGAGTTTGAAAAAGTCAGCTTGTAGCATTTTCAAGTATAAAACATTTAGTTTATAACGCGTCATTCTAAAGTCCTTTATACTTAAAAATTTTTCATTTTCAAGTCCTTATTTCGAATTGTTCATTTTTAAATAAAAAATACTTAAATTTTAGGTTTGAAAAATTGAACGATCATGTTTAAAATCGAATAATAATTGACTGTGAAAAACTTCAGGAATACACAAATTTATATGTGTTCAAATTTATACTGTTTCTTATTGGAAGCCTTAAGGTATCATCAGCATAAAGTAATTTTTCGAGGATTTTTTTCAAATTAGGAATATAGGTTAATTAAAATGCTATCTAATGGTCTGTGCAATGAGGAGGAAGTTGACTATGCCAAGTCTGAGATAATTGAAATTGAAATAAGCACCTTATGCACGTGAGCCCTATACTAGTGTATCAAAAATACCACATGGTTTACCTTAGCGGCTAAACTTTTCTTACGATTTTTTTTTCAACTGAGAAAAAATAGAAAGGCACAGTGCACAGGTTCTGTGAAAATCTCATAATTTGTTGCTATTTTGTTTATGAAATAGAGCCTTGAAAGTATGGAAGAAGGGAGAGGTCAGATAGGTTAGACACGCTCACTCGCATTCAGTTGATAACACCTCAATAGATAAACAATTAAAAATGTCGTATTCAAGCTATATTAATTGTTTCCAATCACGAAGGAACAATAAGTAGACTGATTTTCGTGCATGCGATTTGGCAGGAGCAACGGCTCCGAATGTGCCCGTAATAAGAGTCCATTAGGGTTTATAGGGCCTTATTTGTTATAGTGTTGGTTGGTACTTTGTTTAGATTGTGTAAGTAAAGAGATAAGCGCACTTGGTGTGGCCGTAAGCAGCGCTAGTTCCAAGATGGCGGCGACAGCACGTGCGGGAGTAGGCCGAGGGAGGCGCAGTTGTGTGAGCGTAGGCAGTGCTAGTTCCAAAACGGCCACTTAGTGTGACCGTAAGCCGCGATAGTTCCAAGATGGCGCGTAGGTCAAGAGCGGATATATACGAACGAGGAAGCGAGGTCCCATCTAGAGAGAGAGAGAGAAAGAGAGCGATATAGTGACAAAGGTACTACGCCGGGCTTCGTTCTCGGCCGTGGGGAAAAAGGTGACATCACGTGTTCATACGGGTGAGAGAAAGAGAGAGAGGTATATGTAAAAGTAGCGGCTGGCGGGAAGGAGATGCGCGACACAGAGCTAGCCAGTATGCCGGCTAATCTTTGTTGAAAGGGGAGGAGGGTGTAGATGTTGGATTACGTCTGCCGAGCACACTATACACTAGGAATACTATTGCTCAAGGCTCACAACCGGAGTACCAGGCTGTTTCTTTCACTGCTGCCTAGAATGCCAAGCAGCAGCGGAACTCCCGATCTTCGCTCGTGCACGGCCTCTTATGCCCGTACCCCCGGAGAGGTTCACGGGAGGCTACGTTGAAGAGGGCAGAATCGAGTGCCGGAGGTGCGCGCGTCGAGCTTCGCTGGCGCTGCACTCGCGGCGCTCGCCTTCACCCGGTTCCGCTGCTTCGCCGGCGCGAAGGAACGCGTCTTTAGCCTGGTAAGGACAGACAAACTAGTAGATGTGTCCATACCAGGGCAAAGACGGTGTCTCCCTTACCCGTAATTGGTGCATTCAGGCTTGCTTACATTAATGTCTGAAACTCAATATCTAGCGTGGTTGACTTAATTCCTATCGGCAAAACAAGTATCTGAGAGAGGGAATCAATATATTGGTTAAGATAATTCAGATTATAATATTATGTTGATTTCTCATAATTTTACCGCCTAGGCGCGTATAACACCCGGTCTGTAAGTAATTAGTAATCACTCTTTACTTACTGTGCAAGCGCCACGTTGTCCTCCTCTTACGGACGGGAAGGTGCGAGTGAGAACTTTTGGAAAAAAATGATGTTAGAGAGGTTAAACTGGTTTGTTGATGTTCTCGATCATCATACGGACGACACGAAGAAAGTATATGAATAATATTTTCAGTATCCGAGAAAGAAGTATAAACAAATTTTAGGTAGAAAATACATAGGTACACTGGGGTCTCGACATACTTCCTCTCGTCTTACTGCCATTCTAGAATTCCGCCAGCTCGCACTCGCTGACGAAGGAGTCCTGGGAACAGGGGAAGACGCGCGGCGACCTCGACGCAATCACGCAGTACCGTAGCGACAAAGCAAGCAGCCCGCACACTCGCGTACATATTTAGCATTTATATTTAAATATACGCGGAAAATCCTCTTTTCATTAATAAGTCTTCATTATTGAAAAAGGTTCATCCTTCATGATAACAAGAATCTACATTTGTACAAAATACAATTAATTAATATTACATATTCCTACTGGAAATGGTTCATACGGCCCTGACTGTTCTCATCGTAGAAATTCTTAGAAGAGTTTCACGGCCAAAGTAAGCAAAGCCCGAGACTGAAGCTGACTCGAGATTCTAGTGTAATAGCATTATTCACTGGTTACACTTTTCTCATACTTGGTGTAGCTCTTACACTTATCCCGAATCTCCTTTTCGGGAATCTAATATCAAAAAAGCACAGTTCTGCACTGGATTTGCGAAAGACGTCTATTTTTGTCGGCTTCTGTTGCACGACCTCATAAAGCTCATGTAGCGAAATCAATGGTCACTAGTCCTTCACAAATCCGGTTTAGGAGTCCGATTCTCTTGAGGCTAGATTGCTGAAAAAGGAGATTAGAAATTGGTGTAAGCTTCACCAAGTGTAAGAAATGTGTAACCAGTGGAAAATGCTACAAATATCTTTTCAAAGTAAAGCGCGATCAAGGAATGATGGAATTAACGTAACTTGGTTATGAGGTTATTTATTTATTCAACAGTGTACGGGCAATGCCCTTTAGTTACAATCTAAACTATCTTAAAATTAAATCTTTAAGTATAATAACAATATGTTTAGGCCTCGTCGTTTTCGGTATAATATGCGACTTTTCGAAGTGCACTTCCGTATCTGGTTGCTGAGGTTTCAAAAAGGTTTAGTTCCTTACATTTTTGGTTAGCTTCCCTACATAGTCTCGTTACAACCGAGTTTGCTCCGTAGTTAGTGCGGTGGTTGGGTACCATGAACAGATTTCTGTTTCTTTGTGAATTCGATGGCACATATATGTTTATCTCGCTTAGCAAACTTGAGCAATCGATATTATTGTTTAAGATATTGTAAAAAAGCACATGTCAGCAAAAAGAAATCGTTCTAAGATTCGTCGTATATCAGGCAATATTCTTATGCTGCTGTAATCGTAACTTTGTCTGTTCATCTTACTAGCGAGATATACAATGTTTTTAAGGCAAGCGGGTTTTTGAATTTCAATGCATTTCACGTGACAAAGCCTAGGTATCTGAGGGCTTTAATGATTGTGTTTGCAGCTTGGGCGTTTAATGTCAAAGCGTCATCTAGGAGGATCCCGAATTCTAACACCTCGGTAACCCTAAGAAGTTCCTCCCCTGCCATTTTGTACTGATAAATAGGGATATATTTGCTTCTCGAGAAATTTATAATCGAACACTTCTTCACATTCAGTTTCATCCCATTCTGAGTGCACCAAGTCTGCGGTCGATCGAGATCAGACTGCAGACTGATGCAATCAGACTGGGAGCGTATAGTTTTGTTTATTTACGATCGTCAGCGAAGAATAGAGAGAAACAAGATGTTAGAATCGAACTGATGTCGTTTACATGCAGGAGTAATAGGAGAGGGCCGAGGTGCGACCCTTGTGGGACTCCGGGAGTGGCTTGAAAGGGTTCAGAGTAGCTGCTTTTAACGCGAACTGACTGCCACTTATCACTAAGATAGCTTCCCAGCCACATAAGCATTATACTAGAGACCCCCAGGGCTCCAAGATTTGCCACAAGAATAGAATTACCATATACCATATACATATAATGCATGATCTACTTTGTCGAACGCTTTCGAAAAATCAGTATATATGGCGTCAACCTGTAAGCCTGATTCTATCTCGTTAATGAGGTAGTGTGTATAGACGCATAGATTAGTGGTGGTAGATCTCCCCCTCCTGAAGCCATGCTGTTCCTCGATAATGGTATTTGCTGAGGCGAAGTATAATTTGTCGCTAATTATATTTTCATAGATTTTGGGAATCGCATTGAGTATGGTTATGGGTCGGTAGTTTTTGACTTCGTTACGGTTCCCGTTTTCGTGAATAGGGAACACGATATCCTTTTCCCACTCAAACGGAAAATGACCATCCGCGAGTGGCTTGTTAAACAAGAGGAAAAGTGGTTGTAAAAACGTGGAGCAGCAGGATCTCAGGAGGGAGGTACGCCATCAGATCCCGCCCCTTTATTGATATTAAGACTGAAAAGCTGATCTCTAATCTCGTTCCTACTTATAGAAATATTCGAGAAGTCGACAGATTCAGCGAAACTAAAATTCGGAACATTGTTACCTGGCGTAGAGTGAACCGATTTGAAAAAAGATGCAAAGAGCTCGGCTATCTCTTTACTGGTGTCAGCAGTTACTTCGTTTAATTCCATTCGATTTGGGATACCAGTATTTTCGCGCATTGAATTCGTGTATTTCCAAAAAGATTTCGGGTTCAATATAATTAATCTTTCAGTATCGGCGAGGTATTTTTTGTAACAATAGTCGGCGAGACGTTTTCCCTGAGCACTTAGATTAGAGAACCTTTGATAATCAATGTTAGTTCGAGTTTGCTTATATTTAAGGTGAAGAATCTTTTTCGCTGTTATGAACTCTATGAGCTCTCCACTGAACCAGTATGGATATGTCGATGATTTGCATATCTTTATGGGCACGAAATATTGGATGGCAAGGTATACATACGCATAAAATTGATCGATGGCCTCGTCAATTGTTGTATTATTAAATAAGGATTTCCAATCCATATTGGATAAAAACGAACAGATAGCTGCGTCATTGGCAATCTTAAAATTATAACGGGCGTGTGTATTACTTTCGGAACGAACTTCATTGATAACAACATTTTCACATTTTTCTAGGATCAGGGGAGGATGGTAGTTGTCAATAAATAGAAGGGGATCTATTGCTATTTCTACAGAGTCTGTTTTGCTATTGGTGAAAACTAAGTCTAATAACGAGCCTTGATCATTAACTTTATCATTTATTTGTACTAAGGTTAGGTAATCTAATGTGTCAGAGATCATGTTAAGGTGTGTTTATGGGGTCCTATAGGTACGCAACTGGGTCCGAGATCAAGATCGGCATTCCAGGTAGCGTAGGGCATGTTAAAGTCTCCAAATATGCTAAAAGCTGCGGTTGGGAAGGCGAAGGAAAGGTCCTCTAGTACCGAGCATAGATCAATGTATTTGATGAGGCTGGCATTAGGTGGAATGTAGAAGACTCCCATGATGTGGATGGATTTCCCTATTACTATTTTCATAATTACATGCTCTACGGAATTAATATTAGTGGCGAGATTAACACACCCTAAGCCCTGATCAGCCGCTATCATAACACCGCCACCACGTTGAAAAACACTGGTTAAAACATTGCGATCTTGTCTAAAAATATCATATCCCATAAATCCTAATTCCGCGGAATTTATCCCTTCGTGTAACCACGTCTCTGAGGAAACAATAATAATGTAAGAGCAAGTTGGAATTACTTGTCGCAGAATATCGAGTTTTGTACGTACACCTCTGACGTTTTGATAGTAAATTGAGAAGTTTGTACTCGAGCGCGTAAAGAGGGGAGTACTTACATAATGGTCTTCATTCTGTCTTCATTTTGCGAACTTGTTTCAGATACAGCTTGGTCGGGTAAGCCGAATAGAATGAGGTTGTTTTTTCTCAAGTTGCGCTGCTCCATTTCAGAGACACTGAGCATAATTAGGCGACTTTCGTCAACCTTTTGGAGAGGAGGGTGAGTGCTTAAGTTGTCTAGCGTACCTTCTACTGCTAAAATCCTGTTAGTTAAGTCATCCATGCCCTTCTTCGCATCGCCGATCCTCACTATAGCGTTATCGATTTTTGAAGTTAGAATGTCAAATTTTGTTGATAGGGAATCGACTGCGCTTTTGCACGAAGGAACTTCGTTGAGCTGCGGTGTGATTGAAGCTAAGGCAGCGCGGATAATCCTCTCCACGTCCTGTGTAGTGACTGGTACAGAGGTATAGACTCCGTCGTCGTGGGTGTACGAGGCCTTTGTAGTTTGAAACACCTTGAGAATGCTCCATTTTCCAATTTGCCAGTACGATCTGCACAAGCTGGGTGGAACGGGGTCTGGCAACCAGGGCAGAACACTACGTCTAAAACTTTGCCCTTGCACCCGCCGCAAATCTTTCCCTGAGCAAGCTTATCCATTTCGTCCATTATTGACTAAACTTTGTTGGTTAGAATCAGGAAAACGCTGTCCGCGATGTACACTGACCAAACAAACCCAATGTTTTTCACTCAAGCACCGCACAAACTAACACAAATCATTTTTTCCACGTCGATCTAGCTTTTATTCAATTTACATACGGTAAAACGATAAAAAAGACCGGGATGCACTCTCATCACGTTAGACCAGGCGACCAAGAGTCAATTTCAAAATTGCCCGCTATGTTAAATTTGAAATTCTAATATTCCAAAATTGGGCTCTTTGCAAATTCATTTCGAAATTTCAGATTTATCAGTTCAGCAAATAATGCAATTTTGAAGTTACCGAATTGACCAAAATGGAAAATCCAAAATTCCGAAGTGAGTTGTTTGCAAATTCGTTTTTTAATATCAAATTTATCTATTACCAAAAGTAAATTTCAAAGTTACCCACTTTACAAAATTTGAAATTGCCAAATTGGATTTATAAAAAATTCGTTTCGGAATTATAGATTTATCAATTCGCCAAAAAATAAAATTTTGAAGTTACCAAACTAACCAAATTTGAAATTCAAAAATTGTTTGGAAATTCGTTTATAAATATTTAATTTATCCAGGACCAAAAGTAAATTCCAAATTCCCCACTATGCCAAATCACAAATTCTAATAGTCCAAAATTAGGCTCTTCGCAAATTAATATCGAAATTATAGATTTGTCAATTCACCAAATAAAACATTTTTGAAGTTACCATATTCACCAAATTTGAAAATGCAAAATTCCAAAACCGAGTTGTTTGCAAATTTGTTTATAAATATAAAATTTATCCAGTGAGCAAAAATATATTTCAAAATTTCCCACTTTAGCCAATTTGAAATTCCAAAACTGAGTTATTTGCAGATTTGTTCATGAATATCACATTTTAATTTTATTTCAATTTTGCATATTTTTTCAAATTTAAATACAAAGTGAGATATTTTCCAACATTCATGACCTACACCATCAAACAGGTGATGGGTTCAAGCAGGTAGGTATGAAGAATTATTCCCCCTCCCCAGCCGTCTTGCGACCAATTAGCGTACGCCCTAACTGTTATTGAACATCGAAATATTTTCAAAATAAAAATATCTTCGATAAGCATTTCAAATAATAATGGAACCTGCATAATTTGTCTAAAATTTTCTTTGTTTACTTTCTTTTATTATATTTCATTTGGCGGCCAAAAAAGTGTTGGTTCTGCCGGTAAAGTAGCATGTGTTTACAATTTTAAGAACACAGCGCTTTTTCTGAACTACGAATCGTCGATTGTTTTTTTCCACGTCAATTGGGGAAGAATAATCTTTGTAGTGTTCTGATCGAGGTTCTGATGCAAAGAAAACAAATATAAGATAAAAATGGGTAGATTATCAGCAGGTGCTCATTTAAGTCTTTCTTTCGAACCAAAATCTCGCGAAAGGATTATGCAAGCCTAGTAAGTCAGATTTGATACTTATCTTGTACTAATGAAATTTTCTTTTAGTTCTTGAAGAACTGAAATGGTGAGACATACTTTATTTTCGTGAAGAAAATACAATAATATACAAATTGTAACTTTTTTCTAAAAATTGTAAAAGAATTCCAAAAGTTCAAAGATTTCAAGGACTTCAAAGGATTTCCCAAGTTTGTATAAGATTTTAAACAAAACTTTCATAGATTAAAAAAATTTCGCAAAAATTTCATAGATTTCGAAGACTTGGTAAAAATTTGAGAGATTTCACAAAGATTTCAAAGGTTTCATGTAATATGAAATATTATTACCAAATTTTACAAGTAATTACAAATTTTCACAAAAATTACAATTTTCGTATTGTCGTACTTTATTAATGTGTATGTGCTGTATTGTGAAATTACATTTTTACCAGAGAAATGAAATCAATATCAAAGATTTCAAAAGATTTCAAAGATTACACAAAGAGTTCCAAGATTTCAAAATTTGAAAGTGGTGTATGAGTGTGTATCAAATTGTATAGAAGTAATTTTCTATTGTATATTTTAAGAATGTTCAAAATTGTAAAAGTATAACAGAAATAATTCCACTAGAAACTATACGTTTTTACTGGAATTCGGAAACTTTTACCAAATTCCACAAGTATGTAATTTCGAATGTTTACAAGAAGTTACAATTTGTATATTATTCTACTTTATTGTAATTCATTGTATTTTATTGTAAAAATAAATTACCACCGGAGAAATTAAATGGATTTCAAAGATCTCGAAAGATTTTAAAACATTTTACAAAAATTTTATACATTTCAAAGATTTTGCAAAAAGTCGGAAGATTTGAAACATTTCATGAAATATTCAAAGATATCCTAAAGATTTCAAAAATCTTGAGGTGTTTAAAAGATTTCTGAACGATTTCAATGATTTTGAATATTTCAAAAGATTTCTCAACATTTCAGAACATTTCAAAAGATTTCACAAAAATTTCAAAGATTTCAAAAATTTTGCAAAGATTTCGGGAAAGTTTCAACGATTTCACAAATACTTCAAGTGACCCCTGGTGGAAATGTACTTTCACAATAAAATAAAATAAATTACAATAAAGTACAAAATTATGCACATTGTTACTTTCGGTGCAAATTTGTAATTGCTTGTAAAATTTTATAAAAGCATGCATATAATTTTATAAAAGAAATTTTTTATTGTATTTTCAAAAAATGTTGAGAACTGTCATCAACTTACAAAAATAATTCTATCAGAAACTATAAGTTTTTGCGAATTTTTTGTAACAATTTGAAAAAAAAATATTTCCACCAGGGAGAATGAATCGATTTTAAAAATTTCAAAAGGATTTCAAACATCTCAAAATATTTCAATGAATTTTGAAACATTTAATAAAAAGTTCACATATTTCGAAGGTTTCGCAAAAATTTGAAACATTTCACAAAGATTTTAAAGACTTCATGAAATATTTCAAAGATATCAAAGATTTCAAAATATTTGAATGATTTTAAAGATTTAACAATTTTCAACATATTTCACATTTTGAAAGATTTCACAAACATTTCATAACCATTTTGAATGATTTTAAAATTTTAAAAATTTTGTAAAAATTTTAAAGATTTCAAAGATTTTGAAGAACTCACAAATATTTGAAGAGATCCCTAGTGGAAATGTGTTTTCACAATAAATTGTATAAATAATGGTATAAAAGTAATTTTTTATTGTATTTTTAAGAATGTTGAACATTATAAAAATGATATAGAAATAATTCTGTTGGAAATCATAGGTTTTTACAAACAATAACAATTTTGACATTGTTGTACTTTATTGCATTTTATTGTGTTTCATTGTAAAAATAAATTTCCATCAGGAAAACTAAATCGATTCCAAAAATTTCAAATATTTTTAAGATTTCAAAAATTTTCAAAAAATTTAAAAGATTTCAAAGAGTTCACAAATATTCCAAGAGATCCCTGGTGGAAATATATTTTCAAGGTAAATTGTATGAATAATGGTATAAAAGTAATTTTCTATTG
>JAUMHM010000079.1:4167615-4183479 GCA_032362435.1 Melikaiella ostensackeni
CGAAAAAATTATCCCTTTAAGAGGACATTTCAAAGAATAAAACCATGCATTTCATTTTTTCAAATGATCGTTATTTATCCTTTACAAAATTCGCGAAAATAACCTATTTTTCATGCCGCCAGAGTGTACTACCCCCTTAAATAACTACTACATTCTAGAGTTTCATATTATTTTCCAGAAAAGTCAATACCTTTTCTAAAATTATAAGTTTAGATTATGCAAACATCGATATATTGTTATACTATGTTATACTGGTTATACTGTATTATTGAAGAAATATATGAAATAAGGAGAGGAATTTCTTGCTTCTTATTCCTGAAAAAATCGTATGTTTCTGAAAAAACTATTGAGGAGCTCAATATTATACTTTTTGAACAATATTTTCATAAATATACTCGGAAAAATAAGTTTTATTGATTCAACCGAAATCGCATGGTTGACTGCATTTGGTTGATTTCAAAAATAAGTTTGGTTTAGTGAATAGAATTTATATTAAGTTGACTGAAATGTTGTCATAAAACATTTTGTTGTGTCTTGTGTCGCTTTACCAAAAATTTAAATTCCTAATTTTTTACGTCATTGTTCACGATTAAAACAAGAACTATGCGTTGTATTGAAAAGTGGCCCTCAGAATATTTGTGGATCTTCTTGAGATGAATAATTTGATTTTCAACATTTTTCTTGTATCTCGTATAGTGTTGCCAGGAAGTGAAATTTTTTATTTTTAATAAAATTTTCCACTTCTAAAAGAAAAACTATGCATCTTATCAAAAAACAGTTACAGCAAATTTGTAGATCTTTTCAAGGTGAACAATTTTATTTTCCAACATTTTTTTCGTACCTCGCATAGTCTCACTGGAAAGTAGATTTTTTTAATAACATTCTTCACGATTAAAAAAACAGGCTTCTCATCAAAAAAATAGTTTCGAGCAAATTTTTGGATATTTTTGAAATGAAAATTTCGATTTTGACATTTTTTTTGTATCTCGTATAATTTAGCTGAAAAACGGAATTTTTTATTTTTTAAATACTATTTTAGATGAATTAAACCAGAACCGTTGGTCAAAAATGGCTGGTTAACGAACTCGACCTTTCTTTTTGGTCCCTTAAAGCATATACCGAAGTACAATCCAATCCGATTAGTTTTTCAAGAGTTATCTAATATACACACGACAACGACAACGACGATAACAAACAGACAGACACCATCGTGAAACCTATTTTTTTCGGACTCAAGGGGTTTCGAAACATGGAAATTTAATGAATTCCGCGATTTTCAATTCTCACATGAAACCAATACCTTCTAATTGAGATGAAAATGTAGAAAGAAATAATTATTTTGTTTAGTGTTTTTTGAAGACATGTATGCTTTCCTTCTACTATTTTTTTGATAAAATTAATTTAACCGTTTGTACTCGATAATCAAAGAAAAAAATTTGAGAAATTGAAAGAATTGAAATACTTTTAAAATAAATTTATTCAACATTTGAGTCGAGAGACAAAATATAAAATTTCATGCCAACAGACAAAATGTATTTGTATCATGAAAAAATACGTATTTTTGCTACACATGTTTTTTTATATAGATATTTACAACATATAGCATACCCACTGGGGTTACGCTATCCCGAAACGTAAAAAAGCGTAGTTTTTCCTATGACACGTAAAATCAACTTTTTTTACTTGAAAATGTTTAGCATCAAGAAAGAAATAATAATATGAAGAATGGAGAAAATTTTTTATAAACACCACCCCTATAATTTAAAAAAGTAACCTGTTCAAACGATGTAGGAAAAATTTGAGAGTTGTTTTTTTTCCAAATGGAAATTGTAATTAATTATTTTAATTAACGTATAATAAGAACAACTAAAAGAATTTCACTTTTAACGAAACTTCGTTACAGCATAGTTTTGTCTTTTTAAATAATGCAATAAATTATTGTAGCGTCATATTCTGGATGGTAGTGGGTAAACGTGAATCTGAAAATAAATTAATTATATTAGACTAAACTCGTCTGCGACTAGTTCTGCAAACATTGCGCTCGACAAGAAACACCTGTTTCCATGCACCAAATACTGTATTTATTGTAGTTAATTTGTGAAAAATATATATTTCGTTTTACGAAATTGAATAGAAATCAAGCAATTGCAGTTTTGAATACACTGGACCATTCTAAAGAGCATGTTAATGGATGATTGAACATTTTCAACTGGTGAACGAACTGCATTATTTTGGCCATTAGCACTATTTTGAATAAGAAACTGTCAATCTAATTCTGTACAAAGAAAGTAGAGATTTATAATTTTTTTAGAGTAGAACACACCAAAAACAACTGAACAGGTAATGAACATTAATAGTTGACCTTTTTCCCTGTTTTCCTACATAGGTATTATTAAATAAACAAAATTTTCATGATCAAAATTAGAACAATTGTGTATTTAAAATATTTTTCAAATCATAATTTTATTAACTTGATTGCTGTTAAGGCTAAACTATAATCCTACGTCAACTCTCAATCTGAGGTTGACATTGCTATCTATATCGTCGCTCAATTTGGGATTTCCATGCTCATATCGAGATGGGGCATATGGTATGTGGCCATGGAAATCTCAAATAGAGCGCGAGTGTAGCAGGTGGCTCCATTGGAAATTGTAAATATATCTGACACCGAAATATATCCGACACTAGATGATTCGTGACATAAAATTTGACGTTATAAACAAAAAATAAAATTATTTCAGTACATTCAAAAAATTGATTATTTTACGTATATTTATGAGCGACCTTCAAAACTACACGGGAAAATAGCCCACAGGGCGTAGCGCTTCGGACACAAAGTATTTTGGCAACATTTTTGGGTCTGTGAGCGGCAAAAGTTTCAGCTTTAAAGGTTCGCAATTTAGTGAGACAAAAGTTTCAGATGCAGATACGAAAAAAAAGATTCGAAGTGAAGTTTTTGGAATGAATGCTCATGGGTACGCGTGAGGATTATATGTGAAATTTTTTATTCTACAGGCGTCTGTGGAATAAGGTACTCGTCTTTGAAATATGTTCATGTGCCTAACAAATTTCAAATTTAATCCTTACGTGTACTCACAAGTTCGTCACGTTGGGTACATGAAAAAAATTAATAAGTTTCGAACTGGAATATTTGTCAGCATGGATTCCAATTTCACACTTAATCCTTATGTGTACCCATAATTTCAGCATATGGGGTACGTGATAAAAATCAATCAGTTTCAAACTAAAAGTTTTGGCAGCACTGTTTCAAAAAATTTTACATTTAATCCTTACGTGTACCCCTAAGTTCGCTCTGTTTAGCACATGATAACAATTAATAAGTTTCAACCTGAAATTTTCGCCAAAATACTTAGTGTCCAAAACGCCGTGTGGGTGATTTTTCCTATGTAGATTTGATGCACCTCCATATCTGTGCTTTTGAATGATTGATATTTACTATAGAGTGGTTTCCCCTATTTTGTGCGACGAAATTTCTTTCTTAAATATGCAAAGTATGTACGGGGCTGTAATTTTTGATACACTCAAAGCTTGATTTGTTACAAATATCATTTTTAATAAAATATCAATTTTATCACAGTCATTCTTTTTGTATTTTATGGGACATTTATACACTTGTAACAAGAATATCTCTCAATCTGAAACTATTTCGAAAATCCTTTAGAATGTGCATCACTTGCAACTGGAGCCTTTTGATTCATGACGTATATTATTGTATAGTTGATGACAGTTTGCTTGCAACATCCACTCATATAGAAATAACTATCGAAATAATAATTATAATTGACATTTTTTATATTCATATTATACTTACGAAGAGAATTGAGGAAAAATACAGTGAGAGTACCAACGACGAGTTTCATTTTTCTAGTACCTCGTGCAGCGAATTTCCCACTCCTTAGTAAAGACCAATCCCTCCCGCGTAGCACACGATATTTTATTTCACATATGAAAGAAAATGTCACTTTTATGTCTGTAAAGTAAGAAAAAAGTTGCCGTTTACAACCAACGAGCGTCAAAGCAATCTTCACGCATGCGCATCAATTTGTATTACCGACAGCACGTTACTAGTTGACCATTTATCCCGTCCGATGGCGCTGATTTTCGCAGGACAGCTGACTTTTTAGCGGGTAGAAAGTTCTTTCAACCCGGTCTCTAGGGAAAAAGTGATCAGAATTTCCGATGTGCGCTTGCGCGAAGATTGCTTTGACGCTCGTGAGTTATAAACGGCAACTTTCATATATATGCAGATTTTCTGATTCATCAGTGAATATTATAAAGCGGGAAGGACGATAATCGTGTTCATTATTGTCTTAAAATATTTGTTTTTTTTTTTTTAATTAAGCGTGAGCTTACAATTGTCAGTAAGTCAACTTTTCATTTTCAACAATATTGAATACATGATTTTTATATATTTTCAAATCACAAATATTTCATTTAAGTTCATTTTTATACATTGGGTGACTGCACAGAAAAAAATGTCTTGCTTTTGTTATAGCTCATTTTTTTGCACCTTAAATTCAGCCCTTTTCTTCTTAAAACAAGACCTTCTTTCTTAAATCAAACTGTTCTATATTTGACCATTCCCCGAGTTTTGAAACGTGACTCTGCCATGGAAGCCAACATGGCACTCGCGAGTTTTGGAACCGAGAAGCCCCATGACCCAGAAAAAAATATTCAGGGCAGTTTAATTATCATTCCCTCGAGGAAATCATGTAGTTTAGGGTATATGGTCAGGACCATTCTGTATTCAGAAGTACGAAGTTGAGCACGAAAGTCGTATAGTACATCAGGTGTTGCAGGTAGGAGCCTAAAATGAGCTTAATTAAATTAATGGGATTTCAGTAATACATTACTAGGGAAATTCTACTACTCGTAATTCAGTTAGAGAAAACTGAGTCACTAACGATTAGTAGAAAATTACTATTTCGATGAGTCTAAATATTTACTGCATATTTCGATAATACAAAACTATACTATTCGCTTAGTAAAAATATATTAATTTATTTAGGGCTGGATACAATATCTATATTGAATCAAAAAAGGTTATTAAAGTGGATAAATGTGGAAAATGGAAAAGCTTAATAAAAAAACACGATTGTGTAACATTTTGAACTTCATTGAAACATTAGGAATACAATGTTGTGCAACTTGTTATATGGTAGGCTACGTCACCTCTACCAACATAACATATTTACAAATTATTGTTTCAAAATGGAAAAATTTGTGACAAATAGAAAAGTTGAATAGTAAAACGCGTTTGTGTAATATTTCGAACTTTATTGAAACAATAACATGACAGCATTGTACAACTTTTGAATGAAGTATACGGTACCTCCACCAACATAATATGCTTTCAAGTTATTGCTTCAAAATGAAAATACCAGAATAATTTTCACACTTGATCTGTTTTACCTTGTTTTATTTACGTTAAAATGGAAATACCAGAAAATTCAATAAAACACAACAGCACACTCAACACACTTTGGGTCGGTTCCTTCACCTCGACTAGGGCGTATCGAAAAAAAGTCTTTTGCTCGAAGTTCTAATGGCGATGAGAACTTTCTTTTGGGAGTTGAAAACACTCTCCTAAGGTTTCATAAAAAAATCGACTTTTTCGTTATTTCCGATATGTTACTAAAATAATATGTGAGGAATGTTAATATTCAAATAATTTTTATTGACTTTGAATTACAAGAAAATATTTAAAAGTGATATATTGCTCTTTATTTGTCAATAAAATCAATTTTCGGTTTCTCAGTTATCAGTGAGAATAGCTTGAAGCAAGTGGATTTATACCTACATAGCAGAAAATAAATACCAAAAGTTAATTTTATTGTGAAATAAAGAGCAATATATAACTTTTAGATTTTTTTTATAATTCGAAAACAATAAAAACCATTTTAGTATCAATATTATTTAAATATAACAGTTGTAACATATTTAAAATATATTCTCCTTCACGTATGCCAGACATTTCATGATCGAATAGTCAAGAAAATTGCCGCAATTCTAAGAAAATACCAAAAAAGTCGATTTTTTTCGATATTTTCACATTTCGAGGTCACTTAGGCAGAGTGAAAAATGTTCGAAGCATTTTTTGCTGCATAGGTATCGATCCACTCACTTCAAACTATTTTTTCTAATAATTTGAATACCGAAAATTAATTTTATTGTCAAATGAAGAGCGATTTATCACTTTGAAATATTTCTTCGTAATTCAAAATCAATGAAAATTATTTTAATGTCAAAATTCCTAATATCTTATGTATTATTATTGTAACATATAGAAAATACATTCCTATTAACGTATGTCACTCATTATATGGTCAAATAGATGAGAAATTCACCGAAATGATAAGAAAATAGCGAAAAAGTCGAATTTTTTCGAATTTCAGTAATTTCAAAGTCACTCACGGAGAGTGAAAAATCTTTTCATGACATTACCGCTGTACAGGTATAAATCTACTTGTTTTGAACTATTTTCTTAAAGATTTAAGTTTCAGCAAAAAATTTTTCGGATTTCAAATTTTAAAAAGCGTGTCATTGTTTGTGATTTTCAGTTATATCTACGATGCGGAGACAGAAGAAATTTTTTTTATGAGACTCCAGGGAAGTCTTTTTGACTTCCAAAAGAAAATTTGTAACGCTTTCAGAACTTCCAGCAACAAAATTTTTTCAATAAGCCGAAAACTATTCCATATCGAAAACAATCGATAAGAAAAGTTCACTAATTGATTAGTAACAGAAATTACTAGACAATCAGTCAATATTTCCACTAATGACTTTGGTAGAATGAACTTGACAATTGTTTCGTAAAAAAAAAATATTACTATTTCATTAATTGAACCTTCATTTACTAATTCAATTAGTAAAAATTTTTTCATTTATCTATTGTAAGCCCCCTCGTTTCCGGCAGGCAGCATTTTATAAATTGTTATATCACAAAGTACGGTGACTTTTCAAAATAAGTAGAATTTTTGTTGAAAAAAAATGTAACCCGTTACCTTGATTACTTTCCTTTTTATCACGATTCCTGTTTCTATAATTTTTTTAAATTAATATATACAATACATAATACATTATATATTTTCACTAAGCAATTATTAGTTTCCCACCATCAAATTAGTATTTTTCTACGATTGTACTAATTTTTAGTTGTTCACTTTTGTCTGAATGAATTAGTAGATTTTCACTAATAATTAGTCAAATTTCACTAATTTGGATTTAGAGAGTTTTTTCTTGCAACTCTAATAGATGTCTAAGTGCTGGTGACAATGATTTTCTAAACAATTGTTATTACGATAAAAATGATTTAAAGAAGAAGACCATTTTACAGCTTTTTTCATGTTTTTAACTTAAAAAATTTCAAGGCAGCACTTAGAACCACCTAATTAACTTCTTCTAGGGTTCAAGCTCCATTATTCAATCTAAATTTTGACAAAATCGCGCAGCTCGCCAATATTTAGCGCGCCTAGGTTGCCCGTCTATCGGATCTCGCGCTTCGCGAGATTCTCTATTATACAAAATGTATGTTTGAATAATTTCTGTACCTGGGTCCAGGAGTTCTGTATCAGGAGAAAATTTTTACCGTTAAACGTTTTATTGTATCTCATGTCGTTTTTCCATCAGTTTAAATTTTTTACTTTTAATGCCGCTTTTCACGATTGAAACGAAAACTACGTGTCTTATCAAAAAATGGTAAGAACAGAATTTGTGGATCTATTTTAGTCGGCTGTGTCTAAGCGTCCAGAATTCTGGACGAATAGCCCACCTGTCTTAGAACGGTCATTCGTCCAGAATTCTGCACGTTAATTATGGAATTGTCGTGTCTAGCAATCCCAAAATTCGATATGACTAGAAAATTTGCAAGATTTCAGTTAATCCAAAAATTAAAATTAATTAAAAATCTAATTGAAATGAGGAAAAATTGAACGAAAATAAATTTTAATGAAATTTAATGCTTAGAAGAATGCGAGGGCAAGATTACGATATCCATGACGAGAGAGTTTTAATGCGGATTCCTAGAGGATTTCTTGTGAGAAATACGAACCTGAAAGTTTTAAATCATTTAAAATTACACCATTTTAAACTATAAACATTTCAAATTATTGAATCTGCAATTGTAAGTCTTAAGCATTGAAGAATTTCAAATCGAATAACTTTCTATTCTGAATCTTCATAATTGAAGAATTTTCAATTTTAAATCTTCTGAATAGAATAATTTTTAACTTTCAATCTTACAAATAAAAATTTTGTAAAAAACAAACATTCTAAGTTACATCATTTTAAACTATAAACATCCCAGATTGATAAATTTCGAAATGTAAATCTTAAAAATTGAAGGACTTCCAATTGAACATCTATGGAATTGAATAATTTCCAATTTTAAATCATCCTAGTCGAATAATTTTGAATTTCGAATCTTCAAAATTGAGCTATTCCATGAGAAATTCAAAATCACATCATTTCAAATTATAAACATTGCAAATGATTGAATCTTTAACTGTAAATCTTAAAAATTGAATAATTTTCAATTGAAAACCTATGAAGTTGAATAATTTTCAATTCTAAGTCTTCAAAATTGAATAATTTTCTATTTGAAATCTCTAAGAATGAATTATGTTCAATTTTAAATCTTCTAAAATTGAACTTTTTTGAGAGAACATTCTAAATCACATCATTTTGAACTGTAAGCTTTTTGAATTATAAAATTTTAATTGGCAATCCTAAAAATTGAAATTTTTTTAAATGTAAATTGCAAATAAAACAAAGAAAACAAAACACTATGTAATTTTAATTTTCTCTGGGACATAAATCTGAAAATAGAGTAATGCTCTCGAATTTGTCTTCATCAAATTCTTTTAATATGGTGTATTAAATAAAACTGCAAACAGTGTTTGCACCCTTCTTTACAATTTCCTTAAGAGCAGGAAACTTATAGCTCTCGTTCGTAGTATTTATATGTATATCAAATAAAAGAAACCATACTAAACGTAGGTAAAACTTTGCAGACACGGGTGATTTTGGTAATGGGAAATTCTGTGCAAAGTCAAATTTACAGCACAGACTGCTATTTTTAGACAATAATTGCCTCTTCAATTTCGAATAAATTTCAGCATTTTCCTTGTGATTAATTACTTCTTCGTTCACCTCTCCTTCTATCTCATTTTTGTAAAAAGTGTTGCACCCGTCAGTTCTAGGTAATTTAAAGGTGAACCCAATATGACGGTTGAAATCATTACAATAAACAGTTTTATTTAAGGTGAATTTAGCCCCTGTCTTTTTTATGAATAATATTCTCTGAGCAATTCGTCAAGTTCTATACGATTTAATGAAGGCTTTTTAAAATATTTTAGATTACTGGAATTTTGTTTATAATGTGAACAGCGATATGCGATCGATTCACAAAAAGTTTTTATGTACTTTTTCTTGTTAAAGACTTGAAAATTGTTGGTAAAATTTTTTTCCACAGCAGAATACAATAGGTTTGAAAGATCACTCTGGGATTATAATACAAATTTTTAACGCCGTCTTTCTTAGTTTTAGCAATTGTAATGTATTGTTTTCCCTAAAATAATAACAAATAATGCTCGCAACTTCTTAATTAAAAAATGAAAATAATTACTTTAGGCTATCTATAAAAAATTTGATGAAAGAATTTTTTAAGAAATCAAGAATAAAAAATGGTGCTAAAATATGACATTTATGAAAAAAGTTCATTAAAAATTTTGATTAACGATTTCCGATCGTACCTGATTTCTAGAAAATTTTTCTACTTTTGATCCATAACTCTTCATGCCTACTTCTTTTTTTTACCTGAATTCATTTTCAGATTCTTTCTTTGATTATTAGGTTATTAACTAAAGCAAACCTATCTCAAAAATAATAATTTTGCAGCTATTCTAAATAAAAGATAATCCATTCACTGATTCTTTGCTTTTTTTCGCTATATTTTAGAACAGAAATACAAACAGTTGCTATTATTTGTTTTGGTATCCGACACGACCTTCATAAAGTCCGGTGTAACACATTCGTTGCCGAAGAGGCACATGCTTGAGGGAGCGTCATGATTGCCGCTTGCAATTTAAACTATTCATAATTTCTTAACCATTAATCCGATTAAGCAAAATCTTTACAGAAAACTCCTTTGAACATTAATCAACAACTTTCTCACTAGAAATTTTCCATTGCCTGAAATTCGTTCGATAAATAAAGCTCTTGAAGGTTGAAATTCATGATTTTTGCTGAGTTTCCAAAAAAATAGCGACTTTTTCGTTTATCAAAATATTCACTTTTTTCTTCCTTAAATAGTTTCAGAAGACTTGAGCACATAACTTAGTGTTTCTATTATCATTATTGTTAGGGTTGAGATCAAAAGAGCCCCTGTCGCTCGGGTAATATCGTTGCATCTCCTTGTAGGCCTATGCGTGACCCCAAAGCTCTCTCCATAAGGAGAGGACCGCAGCCACACTCTTGGCCGATATGTCTGACTCATTGATGCAGTTACTGCCCATGAGTGCCGGACGCTTCCCCGCAACCTCGAGGCAGTGACAAAGGATGTGAATAGCTGTCTCATCATTCTTTTCGCACAGGCGACAGAGGGGGCTATCTGCGAGCCCTATCTTATGCCTGTCTGCAGCCAGTGGCCTTATTCCACTCCTTCTGATGTCCCTCGGTCAGCCAACTGTTAATTTCTTCACTGACCAACCTACTGGAAATGCCTACGACTGGTTCGGGACCAGTGAAATTTTCTTTTACTGCTAGTTTTGCTAGCCTGTCCGAGAACTCACTACCTTCTTTAATGACACCGTGTCCAGGGATCCAAAATAGAGTCATTCGGTTTTCTGTCGCTAGATTTTTCAGTGCCTCAAAGCACTCCTATGCTAGCGGCGACGTAGTCATTGTTCCATTCAGAGCTCTAAAGCAGCCCTGCTGTCTGAGAAAATGCAGATATTTCTTTTAAAGCTATACTCCTGTGTCTTACAAGCACACTAGAGCATGGCCATTATCTAAGCTTGTAGGACTGTGGCACAGGACCCCATCGGGATTGTGCAGAGCATTCCACTCCTCCTACGATAGGCACCGGCTCCTGCTTTTTTCTTGTTCTTGGAACCATCTGTGAACCAGTTGTCTCCATCACCAGGCAAATATGCCTCGCCGTTAACCCATTCCTCTCTCGTGCATAGACTGACTCGATACTTCTTTTCGAAGAGGGAGCGAATAGGCGTTTTTGTCCGTGTCGACTTCGAGGCACCAGTGACGCCTCTTAGAATCAGTCCTCTAGTTCTTCCAGTGGAGATTTCACCGAGGACAGTTCGACCCTCTTCCACCAGACCACCGGTGCATAGGTGAGCCTGGGCCGCAGAATCGCAGTGTAGATCCACATCACTGTCTCCGGTTTCAAACTTCAGTTTTCCCCTATAGCTCCCCTACAAAGCCAAAAGGTTGCTGTTAGCTTTTTGCACTTTTTTTGTTGGTGCTGATTCCATAACAGCTTCCTACCCAGGATGACTCCTAGGTATTTACCTCGTTCAGTGATTCTCAGTTGTTTTCCACCTAGTTTCAGTGTACTCGTGGTCCCCCACTTGTATCGTCTGGTGAAAAGAATCACGTCCGTCTAACTCAGATTGACTAATAATCCGCTCTTTTTACACGAAGTATCCACTGACCTAAGTGCTTGCTTCATTACCCCGAAGAGCTCATCCGGATGAGGACCGCGCACGATGACCAGTATGTTTTCCACGTAGCCTATAGCGTGGTAACCTTGTCTCGTGATTAAATGAAGCAGTTCATCAACTACCAAGCACCACAGTAGAGGGGATAAAATGCCTCCCTGCGGGCATCCCGAGTTAACAGTTTCACATAAGGTGGTATCACCCTTAGTCGCTGTTAAATTCCTGTTGCCCAGCATGTGACAGGTCCATTCTACGACTGCATTTGGCACACAATGTACAATAATGGCCTGCATTCGGAATGAAAACTACTCTCGTGCCTCTCCATGCCGTCGGGACATATCCAAGTGTCAGACTATCCCTAGCAAGTCTCACCAGCGACCCTATGATGGAGTCCCCAGTCTTCTGGAAGAAGGCCGGGTATATGTCATCCGGACCAGGTCCTGTTAGGGCTGAAAGACTTAAGGGCTCGCCTGATCCTGGAACGAGTAACAATCTCGTGGGCTAACCGCCATTGCGGGCCCAGTTAAGCCACAGGTCAATTTCTCCGCGACCGACACTGAGTATCCTCCGTCGGGCAATTTTAGAGTGTCGATAATAGCATCCAGATTTCAAGAGAGCAGCTCGTCCAGTCTAGCCGCCTCTGCACCTTTCTCAATGTCTGTGTAAAAGTTGGTTCAGCTTTTTTGCTTGGCCTTACGTATTGCACCCCTATAGTCATCCCTCATCGTCGTAAATGCAGTCCATAGTTCTTTTGTTTTGCCAATGCTGGCACGTCTGAACCTCCCTCTGGTTTCCCTACGAAGCTCTTCGAGCTTCCCGTTCCACCAGTCTGTCTCCCCTGCCTTTTGAATTTTTGTGGGTCGACAATTTCCTTCATACCTGTAAGTAGATATAATGGCCTCCGTGAAAGTTTTGGCTGCGATCTCCAGGGTTTCAACGTCCCTAATTGACTTAGGCGCCTCTGAGGGTGCATTCCTCAATTCAGTGGAATACTGATCCCAGACCGTTCATCTTGGACTTCTGGTCCACGTAGGGTCGAGGATACGGTAGATTCCAACTCGAAATCTATCTGTGAGTAATCTGAGAGACTGGGTTCGTCCGAGACTCTCCAAGTCT
This sequence comes from Melikaiella ostensackeni, assembly GCA_032362435.1. Classification (NCBI taxonomy): domain Eukaryota; kingdom Metazoa; phylum Arthropoda; class Insecta; order Hymenoptera; family Cynipidae; genus Melikaiella; species Melikaiella ostensackeni. Next base: position 4,180,428 of record JAUMHM010000079.1, read on the forward strand.
TCACTTTATCCCTAAAACTACCGGTACAAAGGATGATGTCAATGACCTCTTCCCTGATGGAGTTTTGAAACGTCGGAATAGTCCCCGTGTTGAGAATGACTCGATCAGTAGTTATTAAATATTCCAATAGGCCATTCCCTCTTGAGTTCGTGTCCTTGCTACCCCACAATGTATGGTGGGAGTTAGCATCGCACTTCAGCAATAGTGAAAGACCCCTTAGCTTGCAGTATTCTACCAGTGTACGCACTTCTTCTGGTGGGTTGGTTTCGCTGTTATACGGAAAGTAGGCCGATCCCATGACTAGCTTTCCGAATCCTCTAAGATCTGTGGATATTGCTATCAGATCTCTCAAACACAATTCCCTCTAGGTGCCGAAGGACCACACATGGATCTTTTAGTTTACTTGGGATCTACGCCGTAGCCCTCAACATCTTTTTGAGCAATTCAACTTCACCCACATCTTAGTGGTCTTAAATTTTGGCCATTGATTTGAGGACACTCTTTCGAGCGCCCTCCAATTGGCTTCCCTGTAGAACTCGAACTACTTTGCAGTGAGCATCCAGTCCGAATAGCTCGTTGCCGTCACCACCATCGTTGGAGGGTTAGTCTTCTGGGCAGCTGTCAATCCAGTCCCCGATGACTCCCTGTTCACCGGCAGCTGGGATGGCTTAGGCTTTTTGTAGACTCAGCCCCCCCCCCCACCCACGGTGGTGTGTCTTTTGAGCCCTTCCTTCTCTTCAGAGCCTGCATGCTGGTTATCGGCATTGTTGTTGCCGATGTTCCAACACCCGCAGCCGCCATTTGAGCCTGCTGCGCTTGCCTCCTCAGTTTTCTCTTTAGAGAACCGTTGATGCCTTCCTTTTTTTGGAAGGACTCCTTGGTCGCTCCCGTCTTCATAGCCTCACTCAGGAGAATTGTCGATTCTCAACGCCCAAGAGAGCTAGGAGCACAGCCGCCCCCCAAGTTTGACTGACCAGATAGACAGATGGAGTGAGAAGGGTTGTGCTAGACCCATTCAGGCACGAGCCCTTTCCACTCTTCGCCACCTCCCTTCCCTCTTCTTTCTTTGTATTTTTGTGATTCATTTTAGTCTCACGAGAAGCTATGGAAATAAACGGTCAGACCTTGCAGAGCCCCGCATGTAAGGGTAAGACTAAAATACTCGGGGAGTTCGTCCGGTGTTCCCGAGAGGCGTTCGAGTTCGAGAGAGTTCGTTTTAAATTTTTTCGTTTATCATTATATTTACATTTTTCTTCGTTAAACTATTACCTATTACTTCAAAAACTACAAAACCCACAATTGAGAGGCCGCCAACGAAAAGGGCTCATAGCCGAAATCGCGCGTATAACTATTGACCGTCAGACTATTTTCAAAATATATCTGGAATTTGGATTTTGAACATTGAATCTTGTAGCGAATTTCATGCTGCATCTTTTCTGTACATAAATATATTTTGTAGTAATTTCAGTTCTCAAGTTATTTAAGGAAAATGTAATTCTTTGCTACAAAAATTTTAATCCGTTTTTTGAGATTAAATCACCGTATCTTTGGCGCGTTTTAATATATTTGTCTGAAATTCTTATGCAACATTCTTCAATATATCCTGTGACTGATACAATACTTGGGATGCTTAAAAAATACTCCAGGGCCGTGTAATGAATTTTTAAAAATATTTTCCCAAAATCCCGGATGTAAAAAGAGGTCAGTGGGAAAGTTTTGAAATATGGTTTATTGAGGAAACTCAAAGCGGGAAAGTTATTTCTCATGAGTCAAAAAAGTTTTCTGGAAAGTTTCAGATTCGTAGCTGTTGAGGGCGGCTATTTACAGCGTTTTTCGCGAACGTGTGCGGCCCTGCAGCAAGTCTGCAAGGAGCCGCATATTGAAAAACTTTCCCACTGACCTCTTTTTACATCCAAAATTTTAGGAGAATATATTTGAAAAATTAAATATACGGACCTGGAGTATTTTAATGCTTTCTGAACATTCTATCAGTCACAGGATATATAGACGAAAGTTGCATTAGAATTTCAGACAAAGACATTCAAACGCGCCAAAGATACGGCGAGTTAGTCTCAAAAAACGGATTGAAATTTTTGTAGTAAAAAATTACATATTTCTTAAATAACTTGAAAACTGAATTTACTACAAAATACACTTATTTCCAAATAGATGCGCCATAAAATTCTCAACAAGTATCAATGTTCAAAATCCAAATTCTAGATATATTTTGAAAACGCCTGACAGTCAATAGTTATACGCGCGATTTCGGCTACAAGCCCTTTTCGTTGACGGCCCCTGAATTTCGAATGATTTTTAAAATTGACTCTCAGGACAGTACTTCTCAGACCGAATCCAGGCGTATCTCTTTTTGATCGCGACAGGTTCAATTGTGAATTTTTTGAAAATTGAATTTTTTAATGGTGATAATTTTTATTCAATATAAAAAATGTTTTAACCTTTAAGAAACTGCAATCATTCCAAATTACTATATTGCGACCCTCGTTAAGTAAGCAAAGCTTGAACATAGGCAATTTTCTTGATAGTGGAGGAATAAGGACTGAGAAAGCGCAGGGGCACGCGAAACAGCACAAGGGGGCATGTCATGGACTCCCACCCACGCACAAGAGGTATGGTAGGGAGGTTTCGGAGCCCAGAATTGAGAGGGTGGACTGCACGAGAAGAAGCAATGAGTTAGCGCTTAGCGGTTTGGCAGCGAGCCGAGAGAGACAGAGAGCACTAGTAGATTGAGGTGGAATAAAGGAATCTTCCTTTATACCTGACTTCGAGTCCTTTTGCTGGCTACTAAGTGCAGTGGGCAGGTTTTTGAAGTTATACTTCACTCATTTTAAAGATCGAGTTTGCTACTTTTATCGTGCGCCGAAATTGTCTTGGGGTGGAGTAATAGTATATTGTGCGACAAGTTGAAAAAGCGAGAGATTTAAGACGAGTGTAAAGTTAGCCACTCGAGCGGAGCGAGGGTGGCTATCACACGAGTTTTAAATCGTCGCTTTTTCAACATGTGGGACACGATACTTTTTCTGTAATTTGTTTA
>JAUMHM010000079.1:4183579-4197970 GCA_032362435.1 Melikaiella ostensackeni
TTTGAAAGTTTTTAAAGAATTGTAACGATTGGCTCAATAAATTTTTTTAAATCGACTCAGTCCTATTACTTTCAGGAAAAACCCTGTAATTTGAGGATGAATAAGATGAAAAACGATGTCTTCGACTTGCTTTCAAATGTGCTTTTGTTTTTCTTTATTATATTATTTTGAGATTGGTTTTCTATCAGAATGTGACAGTTGATGCCATGGTTACGTTTCAATAATAATTTGAAAGTATTGGTGGACCTGATCAATTTTAATTATGCAAATGTACATAATTGAGCATTTCTCTAGAAAAATCACTTAACATTTACAATAGGAAGAACCACTCTCGGAAAGTAAAATAAAAGCATAAAATCGCATATTCAAAATATATAACAATTTTAACAAATAAAAATGTTGAGATCGACTTAGGTGGTTTTTCCAGAGATCGACTTATTTTTGTGTTAGTTCGAGATATAGCAACAAATCTGGCATAATTATTCATAAAAATTTCTTTTTATATCACCTTTAAAAAACTTCTACCACCATTATCACCCTTCCACCCTCCCTGTGCGGAATGCTACTTAAAATTCCATAATGCACACTTAAAAATGAAGACATTTTTCAGAAATTCAACAAACTAATTGTTAGAATATCACAAACGATGAAAATGGGTGACTCAGAAAAAGCCACCTAAGTCGACTTAGGTGGTTTTTATAGAGAACGGCTCAATTCTAATTTTTCATAAATTTTTTCGACTGACACAAAAGTCACATCCCTCATAAAACTATGAAAAACTTATAAGTTTACTGCGTCGGTAACTTCTCAGTGCTAAGAACTTGAATTTTGTGAAAAGATTGTAAAAATAAGAGTTTTTAATTTTAAAAAAACTATGCGAATATAGATAGAAATTATAAATTTCGACAGTCAATTTAGATTGACTCAAAAATCATTCAGGGTGGCCGCAAAGCTTTATTTTGAAAATTCCCTGATTTTTCCATGATTTTTCCCTGACCCATAATATTTAAAGTTCGGCTTTAGGAGAAAACTCGAATTTTCCGATGGTGGCCTATAAACGGCAAGCAAAGTTTTCGACGTACTAGGAGCATTTTTTAGAAAATTTTGAATTTCGAGTTCAGGTGAAAATTCGAGTTTCCCGATGGAGGCCTATAAATGGCCACAGATTCTTTGTAATTTTTCTTTTTATTCCTAGCAGAGTTTGTTTGGCGTCTAGATAGCGACTTTGCGGGACTAAACGAAATTTTACACGTCCTAGGAGCAACAGGAAATTTTTTAGAAAATTATAAAGTGCGGGTTCAGGTGAAAATTCGAATTTCCGTTGGTGGCCTATAAATAGCCACAGTTTCTTTTGAATTTATTTTTTTTTCATTTGCAACAGAGTTTCTTCGGCTTCCAGATAGCGACTCTGCGGGACAAGACAAAATTTTACACGTCCTAGGAATAACAGGAAATTTTTTAGAAAATTTCAATGTTTGGGTTCAGGCATAAATTCAAATTTTCGGATGGCGGCCTATAAATGGCTATAGGCTTCTTAGAATTCATTTCTCCCTTTGGAAGCGAGTTTCTTTGGATTCCAGATAGGGACTTTGCGCGACTGAGCAAAATTTTTGACGTCCTAGGAACAACAGAAATATTTCTAAAAAATTGTAGAGTGCGGGTTCAGCCAAAAATTCGAATTTTCCGATGGTGGCCTATAAATGGCCACAGTTTCTTTCGAATTAATTTTTTTTATTTGCAACAGAGTGTCCTTGGCTTTCATATAGCGACTTCGCGGGACTAAACAAAATTTTACACGTCCTAGGAGTAACAGGAAATTTTTTAGAAAATTTTAATGTTCGGGTTCAAGTATAAATTCAAATTTTCTGATGGTGGCCTATAAATGGCTATAGCTTTCTTGGAATTCTTTTTCTTTGGAACAGAGTTTCTTTGGCTTCCAGATAGTGACTCCGCAAGACTGAGAAAAATTTTTGACGTCCTAGGAACAACAGGAAATTTTTTAGAAAATTTTAATTTTCGGGTTCAGGTATAAATTCAAATTTTCCGATGGTGGCCTATAAATGACAACAGCCTCTTTGGAATTTCTTTTTTTATTTCGAACAGAGTCTGTTTGTCTTGCAGATAGCAAATTTTTAGGAACTAATCAAAATTTTTGACGTCCTAGGAGCAACGGGAATTTTTTTAGAAAATTAATTGTAAGGCACGGGTTCAGGTGAAAACTCGAATTCTCCGATGGTGGCCTATAAATGGCCACAGCTTTTTTTGAATTGATTTTTTCATTTCGAATAGAATTTCTTTGACTTCCAGATAGCGACTTTTCGGGATTAAACAAAATTTTCTATGACCTAGGAGCAACGGGCAATTTTTTAGAAAATGTATAATTTCGGGTTCAGATGAAAATTCAAATTTCTCGATGGTGGCCTATAAATGGCCACAGCTTCTTTGTGATTTTTTTTTCATTCGAACAGAGTTTTTTTCGGTTCCAGGTAGCGGCTTTGTGGGACTGAACAAAATTTCCACGTCCTAGGAGCAACAGAAAATTTGTTAGAAAATTATAAATTTCGGTTTCATGTGAAATATGAATTTATCGACGATGGTCCATGAATGGCCACAGCTTCGTTAGAATTTATTCTTTTTTTTCAAGCAAGATTTCTTTGGCTTCCAGACAGCGACTTTGCAGAACTTAATAAAATTTTCGATGTCCTAGGAGCAACAGGAAATTAAAAAAAAAAAAATTGTAAATTTCGGGCTTAGGTGAAATACGAATTTCTCGATGTTGGCCAAGAAATGGGCACAGATTCTTTGTGATTTTTTTTTGTCGAACAGAGTTTCTTTGGCTTCCAGATAGCAACTTTGTGGGCCTAAACAAAATGAAACTTTAAAAATTGTACGCATAAAATGGAAAGTGAATATTTTCTATGTATTTCAAAATTCTAAACTATAATAACTTCAAATTGAAATCCTGCACAACTTAAAAATTCCGACAAAGCATTAAAAACTGAATATTTTTAAAGCAGTTTTCCAATTTTCCGAACCCCTTCCTAAATTATACCTTGAGAAAATATTTAAAAATTGCCTTAAAAGTAAAAAGCCATGCAAGAACTAGGCATTGAAAATTGAATTATTTTTAATTTGATAATGTTCTAAAGTGAACAAACTCAATTCCTCTCAAATTATTTTTTTAAGTGATTAAACCATACAATTTAAAATTGGAATCATAGAATTCTTGTTTTATATTTATATATTATCAATTGGCAATGCAATGTTTCCCTCGCGCTATAGCACGCGTAAAATATTGCTACTTTGTTTATAAAATTAACAAATAATATTGAAGAACACATTTCCATCACTAAACGTCACTGGCAACATTATTTGAGGAGAATATATTGAATGTCAAATTTTAATTAGTATACAAAAATTAAAAACAAAAGTAAAGTTTTTCAAAGTTAAAAATTTTTCAATCTTTAAAAAGTATCGTTTTTTTATTTCTTGTGGAAGAATGATGCATTGTTTCGGGTATTATTAATCGGCTCGCATAAAATAAACCCAAAATCGGCGAAGAATTGCGTTCTAAACGTCATTTCTAACAAAAATATATTATTAATTTGATAGAGTTTCAAATTTCCAAAAGTAAAATCTCTGATTGGTACCGTAAACCGGGGTAAGCGGCGCATTTGTGCACTTAGATATTTGTTTAAAACGCGATAATGTTTCTTCTAACTCTTTCAATTGAAGTTTTACAATTGTTAGTTGCAAGCCTTCATATTTTTTACCCAGAAGATGCCAATATAACATTCATGAATGCAGAATCAAGTGTGCGCCGATTTCCCCACATGCGCCGCTTAGCCCCGGCTTACGGTATGCCTCCAAATTTTTTATTTTAAAAATCGAAAAATTTCTATATTGCAGAAAATGGACGGTAACAAAGATGGTGTCGTGACCCTTTCCGAATTCCTGGAGGCTTGTCGAGCAGATCCTGATATTCCCACCAACATAGCAGCCTTTGACACAGCCTTCTGACAGTCGATGCGACCTGTCTACACGCCCTGGACCTGAAAATCTCCTTGCAAGCAGTTATGATTCAGCATTCGCATTTTGCTTCCTGAAATTGAAGAAAAATGTGCACCAAAAAGTTCTTGTGCGACGATTCACTTCGTCTTGGAAAACTGCTCGATTAACCTAAAAAATACCATCCCTCGAAAATAGTCGTGCCAGTAGTAGAAGAGAAAAGGAGAAAAAAGCAAAAGTGCAGAAACAGAAATCGTAAAAGCTCAACTGTCGACACCTGCGCCGATTCCCGTGCAAGAATGTTTCGAGTTAGAAAAAGTCCCCTTAAGTGAAAAGCCATTCAGTGGAATCAATTTTTCATGGTAAAATATATATAGATGTTGGAAAACATTGTTTCAGTTTTAAGGCTCTTTTTTCAAAAAGAAACAGCAAAGTTGTTAAGGAGCAAAATATATTGAGAATATATATTTGTGGAATTGCAAAGAAACGAACTTCATCTATAATTGTGCCAAATGATTACATTTTGCTGAATTTAGAAAAATGGAATTGTTCTTTATTTAAAACAGTTTTTGGCAAAGTGAATTTGCAAAGACTGAATATTTTTATTGCAGGCTGATATAGATATTTTATTAATAGTCATGATACACGGATATTAATTTCGTGAAATTCATCCACGGACTTTGCGATTCACTTTGCGATTAACTGGTGTTAATGTGGTAGATTCATAAGGTGTCGATATAGAAATAACATTTCGAAAAGTAACTTACACAATGCTCAGTAAACTATTATTTAAAAATAGTATAAAAATGTTTTGACATGTTAAAGCACTCTTGTTTTCTCTTCAAGCCCGGTGTTTGTGCTATTTAGAAGGGGCGCGTAACGGGGTACACGGATTTTAATCATCTTTTATGGACGAAGAGGGACTAATATGAAATAAAATAAATCAAACTGTTTGTTTAAATAAAAAGCGGTTTACGAGAAAAAAATGAGTTGAAAGAAATCCGCGATCAATAACAACCGGTCGAATTGTAGAGTGCTCGAACAACTGCAATAGAGCAATGATCCAGGTACTAGGTTAGAGAGTCTGGCGTCATGCGTTCGCGTCCTCGTACTTTTTTTCTAATTTTTTTCTATTTTTTTTTTCAATAATCTAACCGTGAATATGCATAAATATTATAAAAATATAATTAAATAGTGAAAAAATATATTTTAAAAATCGAAAAATTATTATTTCTGACGTCATAATTTGTTTATCAATAAGTTGATCTGTTATTTTTATATTATGGAGCGCGGATTTCTTTCAACCCTTCTTTCTCGTAAGCCGCTTTCTATCCAAGCGAACGGTTTGAGCTTTTTTCATCTCATATTAGGCCCTCTCCGCCCACAAAAGATTATTAAAATCCGTGTCCCCGATACGCGCACTTTCCTTGTTAATTAAAAGAAAAATGAATACTTGTCGATGAAGTTTCTCCTCGTTAATTCTATTATGCTGAGTTTTTTTATTTATTTTGTATAGACAGAGAAAAGTATATAAATAGTTATTCTCAGGCGTAAGTGAAAACGCATGCGCATATTTGAATGATTTGCGTAAAAGTCATTATTTTAAAATCTCGTTAGTAGCTTCGAAAGCCGATGAAGAGTTTTCGAATCGTTGTAACTAGTAAGTAAGGGTGTAAATGTAAACGATAAAAAGTATATTTATTTTTGTGACAGATAGGGCACACTAAGCTTAGTCTTACAAATGCGCTGCTAACAAAAGAAACCAATCAAAATGATTTTTAATACAACAATAGATAAAAGTTTGTTCCAGTTTTGGCAAAAACAAATTATTGATGCAAGACGTGTAATTAAAATAACTTTTCACCACTGACTAATGGTTATCAGTGTAAATAAAAAATACGTTAACGGAATCACAGATAATTATTAAACAGGATCTTTTTTATCTTTTAAATACTTTTTGGATCTACAATTTAGAACTCCATTTGAAATGTTAAAAAAGTAAAATGGTGAAAACAAATGGAAAATGGTGAGGTTTCGATTTTTAGCAGCGTCCATGTTAATGTGTAAATTTAAAGTATAAATTGAGATAAACAACGAATGTTGTCTCATAAAATCGATCACTACCGCAAGTCTTTGAAGTTAATCCGTAATAAATGTATAAAGAAGAAGAGAGAAGGAAGGAACCAGTATTTAGATATATTCGAGTTTCCCTCGAGAGAACCCACGGTGCGGCTGAACGAAGTTTGAATGAAAGTTCCAAGTAAATGAGATTCTTTGATTGTTTATGGTAATATGGCATCGAACGAACATTTAAGATGAAAATGAAAATAATCGGTCTGGCGCTTTTTGAAAAAAGACAATTTTTGTATTTAATTACTAAGAAATGAAGAAATTTCCATAAGATTATATAGTAAATATTGGTTAACATTTTTTGTAATAGACTTTCTAATAGAATGTGGTTGTCTGTCACCCACGAACATTTTAAGATGAAAATAATAATAATCGGTCAGGCGCTTTTTAAAAAAAGTCGATTTTTGTATTTAATTACTAAGAAATGAAGAAATTTTTATGAGACTTTATTGTAAATATTGGTTAATATTTTTTGTCATAGACCTTTTTATTAAATGTGATTGTCTGTCACGCTACGAACATTTTAAGATGAAAATGAAAAAAATCGGATGGGTATTTTTTGAAAAAACTCGACTTTTGTATTTAATATTACTAAGAAATGAAGACAATTTCATAAATATGGTAAATATTGGTTAATATTTTTTTAAATAGACTTTTTGAATAAATGTTTGTCACCCCACGAACACTTTGAGATGAAAATGGAAATAATCGGATTTTAGAAAAAAATTGATTTTTGTATTTAATTACTAAGAAATGAAGGAATTTTTATAAAAGTATATGGTAAATATTTTAATTTTTATCTTAAAATGTTCGTGGTGTGAGCTCCAACCACATTCAATAAGAAAATCTATTTTAAAAAATATTAACCAATATTTATCATATAATCTTATGAAAATTTCTCCATTTCATAGTAATTAAATACAAAAATCGAGTTTTTCCAAAAAACTCACCTACGATTATTTTCATTTTCATCTTAAAATGTTCGTGGGGTGACAGACAACTACATTTTTAAAAAAAACCTATAAATAAAAATGTTAACTAATATTTACTATACAATCTTATGAAAATTTCTTAATTTCTTAGTAATTAAACACAAAAATCGACTTTTTTCAAAAAGCGCCAGAACGATTATTTTCATTTTCATCCTAAAATGTTCGTGGGATGCCACACTATCATAAACAATAAAAAAATTCGATTTTCCTGGAACTTTCATTAAACTTGGTTCTGCTGTGCCGTAAACCCAGTACCTACTTTACCTCGATTGTGAATGAAGAATTCCTACTCTAAAAAAAAAACACTATCTGCCCAATATCTTATCTATCGTATATTTAGTGTATCTGTAGCGCCAGTAAGCTGTAATGTTCAATTTAGCTGTTCCAACTCATGGTACTACACCACCACTTTAATTGTTCTACGTACTTAAACTATCTCTTAAGGCAGGACTGTGCCGAGTTCCAGATTGGTGAAATTAGCATAAATTGTTCAACAAGTAAAACCTATATCCCAAAATTGAGGCATCGATATGTTACAGTCAATTTCGGAAATCAGTCATTGTCGACAATGCCTAGTCAATGTCGACAGTGCCCACTGGCATCGGTCAGTGTCGACAGAGGCGGACTGGCCGTGGGATTGAATCGATGTGAGGACCAAAGGGCCGGTGATACCGAGGGCCGCTCGCGGCCCTCCCTCTTTTTCCAATTTCATTCAGCATCAAATTAAAATTAAGAAATTCAGCGAAATTGAAGACGCATATTAAACTGAAATGAAAGGGAGTTCGAGTGAATTTTAACTGAATTTTACATTGTGGAATTCTATTAAATTTGTGTAAATTCAATTTTATTCAAGTGAATTTAAATAAATTCAGTGTGGCTTCGAATTAAATGTTTATTCCACTCAATTATAGGTAAATTGAAAATAATTGATTTGAATTAATCTAAATTTAAAAGAATTCATGTAAATTCAATCAAACTGATAATAATTCAAGTGAATTCAAAATGATTCTGTGACAATTAATTAAATTTAAGAAATTCAGCGAAATTGAAGATATATTAAACTAAATTGAAAGGGAGTTCCAGGAAATTTAAGTTGAATTTCACTGAATTTTAGTGGAATTTTAATGAATTCGTGCAAATTCAACTGTATTCGAGTGAATTCAGATAAATTCAGTGTATCTTCGAATTAACTGAATGTTTATTCCGCTGAACTATAAGTAAATTGAAAATAATTGAATTGAATTAAACTAAATTTAAAAGAATTCATCTAAATTCAATCAAGTTCAAAATAATTCAAGTGTATTCAAAATTATTCGGTGACATTAAATTTAATTTTAGGGAATCAGCAAAATTTAAGACATATTATGCCACATTACGTAAGTTCAGTACAACTCAAGTGAATCCGCTGAATTTAACTGAATTCCACCTAATTTAAGTGAAATCCCTGGATTTAAGTGAATTCCGCCTAATTCAAGTGAAATCCATGGATTTAAGTGAATTCCACGTAATTCAAGTGAATTCCACTGGATTCGAGTAAATTCCACTAAATTGAAGTTAATTCACGTGAAATCCGCTGAATCCAGATAAACTCAAAGTCACTTTGAAGGAACTAAACTTTTACACAACTGAACTTTACGTAAATTTAAAAGAATTTCAGAGAATTCTCCTTCTTGAACTTAATTCAATGTAATTCATCTTATTTCAAGTCAAAATACAGTGATTAAACTCAATTTACGGAATTGATATATACTTTAAGAAATACAGCAAAATTGAACACGTTCCTATTTAAATGAATTCAAAAAACTTTCAAGGAATTCAACAGAATTCATTCAAATTAAAGAAAACTGAAATAAATTCAAAATAAACTCAACTGTGTTATGAGTGAATTCAAAGAAATTCCAGAGAATTCAAGCGAAATATAAGTGAATTCAACTGAAATTCTTAAATTTTTTTTTTGAGATCTTGTTAAAAAAAGAACATTTCCAGAATGCCAGGATTGATTACAATATCTGGAATTTCTTGAACAAAAAAAAATCGTTTAGAATTCTGCTGAAGTTTTGTTTCTTGACATTTTATTTTTATTTGATAACAAGTAACACATTTTTTAAAAGAAATTTTCTAGATTGTCTCTACACTCAGAGAAATTTCCTCTTAACGACAAAGGAATACTTTTACGGTTAAAGTGCAATCGTTTGAGAATTATTTTAAACGCAGTTTAACGATTAAAATGGGACGTACATATACCGTAAAATAATTGACGGTTTTCTAAAGATGAAGTGAAACGATAAATAAAATAAAGAGGACCGATTTTATCGTTTAGAGGAAATTTCTCTGAGTGTATTGGAAAAATGTGTATATCAGACATTTTCATCTCACCTTCGAAATTTTGATTTAAAATTAAAAGTAATTAAATGAATCTAAATCAAAATAATTTTTAAAAATTAAATTCATTGAATCTGTAGTCTCTGCAAAGCGTCTTATTCTTTTTCAACCAAACTAGATTTTGAAAAAAAATACTATTCTAATACTGAACTATACTCTAGGTAACTTGTTATCATCGTAGATTAAAAGTTATTTGTCCTTAGAAATTTCAATTAACGGATTACTTCCGAACTTTCTCAAGTCGTATCATCTTTTTGAATGTGTACGGGATTGAATACTATAAACTAAAAATCTAAAAAATCTCAATGTCTCAATTCTGAGTGGTTTTACTTTCTTTGACCTTGTCAAGAAGTTTCGAGATTTATATCAAAATCGTTATAGCTCTAAAAACAGGCTTTAACGCACCTTCTGAATATCTCATTTGCATCTTAATCTGTGTTTTTCACATAGGTATAGCTCAGACTTAAGTTTGGCTCGCGCAGGTCTCTGCATATTTAAAGCTGCTGCGCGGAGAAACCACGTTTTCCGCAAACTCTTGTCAAACTTGTTTCCTAGAGGAAGCACAAGCATACTTCGCGGAAGAATCGAATCAAAAACTTCTGGCGTTTCCTCTCTCTATACGGAAACAAACATTTATGTTCTATCTCTTGTAGCTAAACCAGCAATAATAATATTTCTCTCGTCTAGACGAAAATTCTTCCTTTTTCGATAGCTAGTAACAACTTAAGTGGGCAACTAATTACAGCGTAGAACAAGGAGACGAGCAGAGTCGAGGTAATTTGATGAAAATTCACTGTTCTAGAGATGAAATATCCTGCAAAATAAATATATAATTAAAACCCATACATTTTTACTCTAAAAGAAAAACAGTTCCTCTATTCCAATTTTGTAATTTGACCGAAGCAGAATTTTCTTCAAAATATTTTACTTGATAAATATATATTAAATATCTTCTATTTTCATCAAATAAAAAAACTTCTAATATCGGTGATACAGGGTAGAAATTGAGTCTAGTCTTCTAGAATCATACAAACTAAATCCTATACAAAAACAGCAAATTCACAAAACATTTATATTTCATAATTATAATTTATAACTGCTTTGAAGTTAATTAAATATCAATAAATTTCATCCCTGAAACGAGATTTTTCATCGAATTGAACCGACTAGAAAATTATGAGCGAGAGCAAACCAAACTCAATGAAGAAACTTCATAATAATAATAAATAGAATTCTGATCGGGCTGTGCTTGTAATGGCTGACAGATGGTCCAATCATAGAAAATATGTATATATAAGAGAAAATAAATAATAGCCTAACAATAACAAAAATACCTCACGACGTTTGAGAACTACAGGGACTCTAAGACGAACCCCTGATAAGTATCAATCTTTCCTCTATTTGCATTTAAAAATTAAATAAAATGAGAATAGAAAAATAAAGCCTAATACGAAACAGAGAAAGATTCCCTGGGAACTCGGAAGTCGTTGGGTTAACACGAGTTAAAAGCGCAAATTGATATATGACGTTAAATATGACGGATTTTAAATGATGGCAAATATTCACAAGGCGATATATTTTCAATGTAAATCAATAATATATGTATAAATCCCCGATAAGACAACGTATCTAATAGTTTTAACGACTCGTCCAGGCCGCAATGGAAACGGGATTTCTCGGTGAAGCTGTCTGTATTTTTAATTCCAAATATTGTGATAAAAAGTGGTATCATTATCGTGTCATTTTCTCTTTAACTTCTTTGCTGGGAAAAATCGTTTCCACGAACCATTAAACTGTGTAAGGAAGTCATTGTTTGGGTGTTGATTGTTAAATGTTAGATTAGTCAATGATGATTCGAAATCCCATTTGAGTCAACGCTCACTTAACGTATTGGTAATCATTTCAAGTTTTTCAACCACAAAATAATATTTTTATTTTTGAAAATTTCAAATTTTCTTCAGTTGAATAGAACTTGTAATTGATTAATCAGTTACCTATAGAATGAATAATTATTATCTTGATAGATGATCCAACAAAGTCGAATCTTTGACCTCAACTCCATTACCGAATTAAAGAGAAAGAGTATCCCACTGTATTTTCTTTAAATGATGAGAGTACTTGCTTTCTTCTTTAAGAAATGAAAAAAAGATCCAATATATTTTTTGCAATTATTATTTAAACCACTTTGATATCGTACTAAATCTTCCTCGAAACACAATAAATAATGTCTTTTAGAGAAATTTCGTGAATCCCCAAATCCTGAGTCCACGGACTTAATACGTATTTATTGTACGATATATGGAGAGAGAGAAAGAGAGAATATATTAATGCCATGTTGTCAAGTGTTATTATATCAATATTAGTCATAGTATCCTCAAAAATACTCAGAGGTTTGAAATGGCACGGAAAATAAAAATGGGTTTAGTTTCTTATCACCACATTAACATAATCATTAAATATTTATATTTAATGAAAGTAGTATCAACCAATAAACTTCTTTCTTAAGGCCTTACCGACATTTCTTTCGCAACAACTCAAAGAATTGAGGTATTGAGTTGAAAATTTGGGAAATTAAACAAAAGGCCCTAAGAAACGTTTGTATGGTCCTAAGTTTCTGGAAATAGAAGAAAAATTTTCCAAAAATATTTTTTTTTTATTCCAAAAATTTAGGACCATACAAACGTTTCTTAGTGCCTTTCTTTTAATTTCCCACATTTTCAACTCGAAATCTAAATTCGCGTGAGCGTAAGTTGTTGAAAAAAAAATGTCAGTAAAGTAGGTATCGGGTAAGTATTACGTGGCCTTAACTTCCCAAAAATTGTTCATCTTGCTTTAAAATACATTGTCTAGCAAAGATGCAAATTTGAAGAAAAGAAAACGTCCATAAATACTGTGCCATTAAAACTTCAACCGCAGAAGAAAATTGAAATAGTAGATGAAATGCAACTGAAGTAACATTCTGAAGTGTAAGCGATCTAATAAGTTAGCAAATCTGTTTTAATTTTTCAGCAAAATTTATGTGCGCTTTTCTCTTGAACAATAGGAGTTTTTTGACATTGCTGTCACTGCCGCCGCTTGTTACCCGTCGCAACGAAATTCGCTTGTATGCTTCGACGTCTAATTGAAAATGCCTCCTTGGCGCGAGGGTATATCATATCAGCAATAGAATATACGTCGTCTTAGTTCATTCCGAAGCCTAGCCTCGATTATGATCATTAATCTTATAATTATTACGGATTTATTACTGTATCACACGTGCGATTATGTAACTGTTTTATAAATAAATAGATAATCCATGTTTCTCAGTCTACTTAATTTCTCTTAGATTAATCCCAGAAAATCTATTTTGGTTTTAAATAAAAAGTCAATTATTAAAAACTTTGTGACTCCTGCCACCTATATTGTAATCACATTTTACATAATGGAATCGCAAGCTGGGGTTTTTTCTGTACAGTTTATAAATTATGTCCATTCAAATATTCAATTCACAATTACTGTTCATATATCTCGTAACTACTGACCACGGAACGGTTTGCCGAAATTGTCGAGATATAAAATATTTGGTAAAAGAGAGACCTGATCGATGACTCTCAATGATACAAAGGGCTTTATAAGTAGGTACAAATTGAATTACAAAAGACCTACAACATTACGAAGTAGAACACTCACTGAATTTTTCTTTAAGTTGATCACTAATGAATACCCAGTACCTTTTTCTGATTTTGTCGTATTCCTCTGCCAATTCTTTACAAAGCTGAAAAAAAGCAAAGAGGTTTAGATTATTAGAGTTCAGGGTTCGGACGCACTTCAGAGATTGAAAAAATGTCAATAGTAGCATAAATTTAAAAAAAAAAACAGTAGAAAATAGTGGCATGAAATTTTTGAAATACATACATATTAAAATTTATATATAGAATCACGCAGGATCGATTAGAATGCTTATAAAAAAGTCACATAAGTGACATACTCGTAAGTCGCAAGAAATTTCTAAAAATGTTTTCCTTTGGAAATAAAGGGTCAAAGTTTCACAGAAGGAACTCCAATTTGTAATATTTTTGTTTTTTAACGGAAAAAATTTAATCCAACGCTACACTATGTATTGAAAAAGACTATTTTGCTATTTTGTTAACGTTTGATGAAACTTTTTAATTCCATTTCTTATTATACCAGGATTGCTACAGAACTTATATTTCCAAATTCCAGGTCTTCTCTAGATTTTTTCCAGGGTAATTTGAAAAGAAATTCTAGATCTCACGCTGACAGTTTCATTTCAGAAAAATTAGAGGCTCTTAGAGAAAAATATCAACAGAGAAGAATAATCGCATAAAATTTAACTAATTAAACTCTGATTATTAGTATTTGGAAAGATAAAGAAAATCTTCGAAAATTAATTCTTACATCAGTAATTCCAATAAAATTAAAATCCAAACACGATGACTATAGTTTTGAAGTATTTTTACATCTCAAAAGTCTCTACATGCTTTGAATTATGTATTCAAAAATAAATTTGGTTCCAATTTCATGGACACCCATATCTCAATTATTCTTAAATGAAAAGAATCATTTACGTGTAAAATATTTCATTCTAAAATTGTAATCTTATCAACTTGGATCATTTTCAAATGAGACAAGTTTATAGTGTACATGCACTTTGAACTTGAGTTGCCTAAATTAAAATTTTTTCTCAATTTAAAGGTTTTCTTCAATTTTGAATAATTTCTAGGTTCCAGTTTTTTTTTTCTTTGTAAACTCGAATCATTTTTCATTTCAATTCTTATTAATTGGGAGGGATTTATAATTTTAACTACACGGAGAAACCCAAACACCTTTGATTCTTGCGTATGACACGACTCATTGGTGTTTGTCGTGAAAAAAGCGT
>JAUMHM010000079.1:4200409-4215792 GCA_032362435.1 Melikaiella ostensackeni
TGCGTGAACACCAATGATTCGTGCGTACGCAACGTTCAGTGGTGTTTCGCGATTTTTCTTCCAGCAAACACCAACCACTGGTGTTTGGGTTTCTCCGCGTATATTCAAAACAGAAAAAGTTAAAATATTTGTTATTAATCAAATATTTTTATTTTTTTATTTTATTTAGCACTATTTATTCTTCAAGGCATTCACATTCAAATATTATTCAATTTGGAACTTATTTCCTTTAAAACTGTTCAATTCTGAGTTTTTTAATTTTGAACGTTTACAATTTTTTATTTGTTATTCTTGAATGTGATTGAATAAAATTGCTGATTTTAAAACTCTTTCAATTTGACATAATTAATTTTTAAACAGTATTTAATTTCAAATATATCGACAATTGAAGGGTGGCAGCACAGAACTAGATAACAAACATTTTTTCGAAAATGGGTTCATTGCATCAAAAATTCTTTAAAAATCAAATACACATTGTGGTAAAAGTTTTTTTTCGGAATATTATTTTTTGATACAATAATTTAAAACAAAATTTAAAGAAAATATTAGTTAAAATTTATTTATAACTTTAACGTGGTAATGATTTTTTCAACTTTTTAGCATTGGTATTTCTTAAAATAATTATCACTTAATGAAAAAAAATATATTTTATTTTTTTCGGATTTTTATCAAAAAATGTGTCATAGTGTGATATTGCGATCTTCAATTTTGATTTTTTCTGAACAGAATAATTTTCTTTGGATCGAACCTTCTTTTTTCTCATTCAGCATCCACATATCTCAGGAGCAAATTTTTATTTTGTTAAAAAACTGAAAATAAGATTTTTAATCGCTGTCCAAAGCTGATTTTGAAAACCCATGAAATTTCAATCTCAAAATTCTCGGTCGATTTTCTCGGAATTGGCTAACTTTTTTACATCAAACTTTATTTACCCGTATTCACAAACTTAACACTTCGGGAATTTGTTTTTATTTTATTTTTTAACTAAAAATTTAATTTTTTATCACAATCCGCAGCTGAGCCTGCTCAAATTTTAGGTTAGTGTCACTTTCAAATTGTCAACTTCCACATCCATTACCTCAAGCCTGGATAACTCTTTTTAATCAAACTTTTTTGGCCTCAATTTTCATTTTGTTGGTTATCTAGTTCTGTACTGCCACCCTTCATTATTGAGGCTTTTATTTGAACCATTATAGAAATTTGAAACAGCAGGATTGTAATATGAATTTGTTTATTTTTTAAATAATTGAATTTGAAATTATTCGATTTTGAACGTTTCCGATTTAATGTTTAACCAATAAAAGTTTTAGAAATTAAAATGTTGCAATTTTGAATGAGATTTTGAAAGGCCCAAAATGGAAATAAAGAATGGATGAATTTAGAGAATTCTAAATAAATTTTTGTATTAGAGGTTGGGGCTATTTTCTTTTATGGTACTTGACATGGTAGACTTGTTATTTTAGCCAATCAGCGAAGAAGTTTGATAATATGTTTAAAGGGAAAGTGAAGAAATAGTGGCATTAGTGACGTTTTTTTCAAAATAGTGGCAAAATAGTGGCATCGCTCAAAAAAAGTGTCCAATAGTGACAATAGTGGGATTTTCTTTAAATAGTGGCATCACTCAAACAAAGAGTCAAATAGAGTCAATAGTGGCGTGAGTTCGAGCCATGAGAAACACTCTAGAATTTTTATGCCTAATAATTTAAAAGATCATGAGATTCTTACCTTGAGAGCTCGATCAAAGTGAAATAGCGAATCGGGAGATTCGTCCTTTTTGTGTCTCTCTTGACAAATGTCTATTATACAAGCCAACAAATGATTTGTTCTAAAACCTTCTGAGTAAAGCTCTTCACACATCTTCATAACTTTCTCATTGTAGCCCAATCCCTTAGGATCCTTCATCAATATTCTGAAATCATAGAATTAAAGAATAAATTATGTATTCACAAAACAATACATAATATATATTAATATTGCAAAATATGATTTACCCTCTTAAATAATTCCAAGGGCTTTCGTTTCCTTTAACTAATAATATTTTGCTAATAGCAAAATCTACTTCGCGCTCAATAATCTCTGGTTCAAACTTTGTCGTATTGTCTAATACAAAATAACGTTGATTCCACGCGGAATTATTTCTCACATCTTCTATCAATAACTGTTCAACATATTCTAATTCTTTACCATACAAACTGTAAAAAAAGATGCACATTAGAAAAATATCATTGAGTTGCAACTTCAAACATTATTGTAGTTAAAGTTTAAATTTTTTATACGTACTTAAAAGTTTTTATAACCCACTGACGATGTTGCCAGGCGTGATAGTTCTTGGCATCTCTTTCTAAAATTAATTTAGTAAAGTCTAATTCAAGACTGGGATCTTTTAGCCAGTCCACTATGACCTGTCTGTGATGCCAAACCTGGTAGTTTTTAGAATTATTTTTGATCACAAAATCAATATACTTTAACTCTTCTCGAAGATCACTACCCAGGGCTTGAAGAATTTCTCTTCTGTACGTCCATACTGTGTAGTTTGCAGGATTTAACCAGATACAGTCGACAGTTAAATCCAAAGCTCGTTCCGACTTTTCTCCAGAATTTAAAATTGCTCGAAAGTAATCGTAGACGTCTTTAACTGTTAAGATAAAAAAGATAGGGGTGCAAATTATTCAATGAAAGCACTAGGGTGTCCAATATAAATTTGAATTTTTGAATTTTGCAAACGCTACCCCCAACTTTGTTCGTTTTGGTAAAAAAATACTGCCATAAATTTTCTTTTATTTAAAAAAAAATGATTAGATGTTTCACTAGACCATTTTAGGTCGGAAGATCAATTTCCTTGATTTTCGATTTTTAAAAAATACAAATATAAGGCAGAAAAATTCTTTCGCCACTAGAAAGTCTTTTCTATTTATTGAGGAATAAGTCCTAAGCTTTATGAAACAAAAAGAAAATTTAAAGATATCATCGGGCTTAGAATACGAAAATTTGGTATTGCATTACAATTAATGGTCTAAAATAGCCCCTAAACATTACTTTTCCTGAAATAATATGCACAGGATTTCTTCTAAAATGTAAAGAAAATATTCTCCATAATTAATAAATTAAAAATATTTATACCGGGTGACAGGAAAAATTTTTGAATATTGAAATACACAAAAAATACACATGTTTGAAAGTTTAAAGATTCCTATAGTACATTAAAATGTATTTTCAGCTACAATTTACCCGAAAAGGATGTAAGCTAGAAAATTATTGTCGATTTTGGTATGAATTAGTCACTTTTTTCCAAATAATTTTTTAGTCACTTCTTTAAGAAAAAGTCACTATAGTAATTTTTTAAATGAAGAGATAACTTTACTTATTTTTCTTCCAATAAATTGAAACAGAGAACGAAACCACTATTGAATTCGGGTCTATACCTACTTCTGAATTTTATTGAATTATTTTAAATTCTTTTTAATTCACCCTAAATTCGTTGGAATTCCCTTGATATCCACTGAATTCAATGGATCTTCTTGAATTAAATTTTTTTTTAATTCAGCCTAAAGACTTTTAAATTCACCTTGAATTCTTGTGACTTTTATCAGAATTCTATTCGCTCCCATTTACCTAAATTCAATGGAATCTTTTTGGACTTTAAACATTTTGTGGCATTCCGTTGAAATCTTCTACAATCACTCCAGTTTTACTGAAATCAATGGAATATTTTGGATTTTTTGTATTCCATTTGAATTTTTTCAATTCACTCTAAATTCTTTTGAACTTCCTTGAATTTTCGTAAATTCACTCTAAACTTAATGAATTTCGTTAATATTTTTAATTGTTTTCAATTTGTTTGAATTTTTTCAAATTCAAGTCAAATTATGAACTCTTATGAATTTCGTCAAAGTCTCTTAAGTTCTTTTAAATTCACTCACTTAAATTTCTCTGAAAGCACTCAAATTTTATTTAATTCATTGGTTTCTTTTTACTTCTTGATTTTTTTTTTCAATTCTCTTACATTCTGTTGAATTCGCGCTGAATTCTGCTCACTCCCAATTTACTGAATCAAATGGAAATTTTTTCATTTTTTAAGTTTGGTTAAATTCACTCAAATTCTCATGATTTTCATCAAAGTCTTCTGAATTCCCTTGAATTCTCCTTTTTACTGAAATCAATAGAACTTTTTTGATTTTTCCAATTTATTTGAATTCTTTTAAACTCAACTTGAATTGTACTGAATTCACTCTGAGTTCTTATGAATTTATCCTGCACTTGTTAAAATTCACCTTGGATTCTATTGATTTCTCTTGAATTCAAAGTCACTTTTTGGGCTAGAAATTAATCACTTTTGGTCACTTTTATGGTTTAAATGTAATTAATTTATTATTCAACTTGAAAAACGCAATTTGTTAGGGTAAAATTATATACATTACATTTAAAAATGATAATAGAATTAAAATAATACCAGCAAAAAAACTTAAAAATTCGAATTTTTTGCTTGTATTATTTTCATTCATTTTAAAGTACTATAGGAATCTCTAGCGTACAAAAAATGTGTATTTTTGATGTTTTTCGAAATTTTAGCTTCTTTTCTACCACCTGATTTTTAATTTATTCATTATAAAGAATATTCTCTTTATATTTCACAAGAAATCCTGAGCACATTATTCGAGAAAAAAAATGTTTAGGAGCTATCTCAGACCATTAATTGTGATGAAATTACAAATTTTCGCATTCCGAATCCGATGATTTCTTCAAAATTTCTTTTTTGTTTCATGAAATTTAGAAAATTTATGGCATTTTTTTTACCAAAAAAAATTTAATTCAGAATAAATCAAAACTTAAATTCCTCTTTAACATCCAACATTTAAATTTAACAACGAAATTTTTGGAAATTAAAAAACCATGAATCTATCGTCCAAATTTGGAAACACATTCTTAAATGATTCTATTCAAAGTTAAAAAACTAAAATAAAAAAAGAGGAATGATAAAGAAGACAACCTCCAAATCCCCTTCCTTCTTTTCTTTGTCATCGTTTTTTATTTTCATTTTTTTTAATCACATTCAACAATTTTAATTTTCAATTTAAACAAATTTTAACAATTTTTTTCGTGGGTTTTGACATGCTGCAAATTTTGTATTACCTTGAGAAGGGTGTTAAATGTAGATGTAAATGTTTTTTGATTGTCATTTAAAAAAATTAATTAATTAAAAAAGACAAGAGAAAAAAGAGCAAGGGGATTTGGAGGTTGCCTTCTTTTTCTTTCCAAGAATTTCGTAGTTAATTTGAATGTCATAGTGATCTCCAGAAAATACAAAAATAAATTGCATTGCAAAAGTGAGGTTATGTTTTAAGTGAGTGCTTCTAGATCTTATTTCCCTCGAGAAACATGAACTCATCAACAACAGAGTTTTATGGGAAAAGTAAAACAAAATATTTTTTTGAAAATAAAAGAATAGTTACTCACATTTTTCGGAGTATGCAATCGCAACAATCGGATGAGGACCGTCATCCTGAGGCACTGGAACAACATCTTTCCATTCCTTTCTGTCTCTATAAAAAATCCATTTAGGACGTTTGAAGTGTTCCTCGAGTGTTGTCTCATCATCAGAACTATCCGACATTTTTTTTCTTCTTATTAACCACAAAAAGCACTCCAAAATTACAAAACGATACACCTTTCTTTCCTACCGTTTACAACTTTACACCGCAGACCGCATGATGATTCACGCATACTGACAATCAACAAATCGATACGCATGCGCTGCAAAATTGATACATTTTCATTTCAAAACGAAGCGAAATATGAAAAAAAATCAAGAGAGCAAAATTGTCCCTTGGAAAAATGTCTACAAAAATACCTCATCACTATTTTTTTATTCAGGGTGGCCATTTTAATCGAGGAAAAAAATTTCCGGTCATTTCCCGGTTCGCAAAAATTTGTCATTATCATTGTATAGTTAAAAAATTCGAACTCTTGAAGCTGAAAATATTTTATTTTGAAGTAATCAAAACTGAACTGTAAATTAAAGCACTTAAAGTGGAACTGTTTTGAATTTTAAAGTTTGAAAATATTTTCAATATGGTTAATATTTAACCATTTATTATACTATATATATTATATTATTATTCATATATTTAAATAGGTTTTAAATATTTCGAAAATTTCACAGACTTCAAAGACTTTAATAATTGCATAAAGATTTCAATAGATTTCAAAAAGAGTTAACAAAGTTTTTCAATATTTCACAATGATTTCAATGATTCCAAATATTTTAAAAGATTTCACAAATATTTCAACAGTTTTACAAAGATTTCAAAATATTTCAAAGATTTTTGATTTAAGAAAGATTTTAATAGATTTCAAAAAGAATTAACATAGTTTTTTTAAGTATTTCACAAAGATTTCAATGTTTTCATGAAAATTTCAAAAATTGCAAAAAGACTTCAAAGATTTAAAAAGATTTACCAACGTTTTTAAATATTTCACAAAGATTTCCATGATTCCAAAAGAAACAATATTTCAATAAGATTTGAAATTGAATAGCGTTTAATTATGAATCATTAATTTGAAATTATTTGAAAATAGTTCATAAAGTTTCAATCGAACGTTTACATTTGTTCAACTATCGAATTGAAACCGTTCAATTTTTATCGTCGGAATCTGTAAATTGTTTAATTTTGAACAAATTTAGAATCGTCTTGCAAAATCATTCATTAATTTATATATATTTATAGAAGATCAACTTTTTCGATGAAATTTTCTATCAAAAAATTTCAATTTCAAACGCTTTTCATTTTTAATTGTTTTTACAGTTTTATACTAGAGACAAAATCAGAACAGATAACATTTGAATTAAACAAGCCTATAGGACTGTTTTTCACAGAATGCGAAGGTTGAAGAAACAATGAAACGAAGTGAATAAATTTAAATTAATTTTATTAAACTACAAAGCGAAAACATTTACACTACGACTGGCATATCTGTCAAATAAAAAAGTGGAAAGGATTCAAATCCCTGTTAACCCTAGCAGTAATTTATACATAATGAATATCTTATGTTCATTAATCTCACCGACTCTTGAATCATTCTTTTACTTTCATACAAACACAAAAAAATCTTAACTTCTTGTTTTTCGCATACAAGACTCAAAATGTACAAGAACTTGCAATTATGCACAATTTGAGTATTTCATAGCAAAATAAGTAAATGTAAAAGTCGTTTTACAACATTCAAGCTTATATGTACACAATTTATACATTGATTTTCCAGTTCGATAAAAACTTGAAAAATGAACTAAATTTTCCGCTCTCAAATTAGCTGACCTTACACTTACTTCTATTAACTTTTAGGTAAGTTTTACGTAAATTTTACGAATAGTTACATTCTTGCAACTGCAATCAATTCTCAGAATCGATTATTTAAATATTCATAATTTTTTAAAACAAGAGAAAGAAAAATGTAATTCAGAAGTTAAAAATATAAATATCAATAAGTGAATTATTTTCTCACATTAAAATTCAGTTGCACCTAAGATGCGTGTAAATTTAAGCCAATTAGATTTGTTTAATTCTTCTCTTCCTTCTTTTTCTCATCCTCCTTCTCAGGTTCTTGCTGTGTACTCTGGTTGGAACCTTCACGTTCAGAAGCCATCTTTTTGTACGCCATCTCGAACAATTTGAGACTGGCCTGTTGAAGTTCATTGGTTTGTTTCTTAATTTCTTCAGGTTCCATCTCATCTTTCTTCGCCAAAGTTTCCCTCATTTTTGCGATCTTCTCCGTCAAATTATTGCACTGAAATAGTAGAAACACGTGAAAGTAACATTCGTTCCCTGTTCCCATAATATAGTAAAATTAAATATGCCATTAATGAATGAATTAAGAATTGTTACCTCTTCTTGCGGCAATTGGGATTTGTATTCCTGCATCTTAGCCTCGGTGTCGTGAATAATTCCTTCAGCTTGGTTTACAACCTCTACTCTCTCCTTCTTTATCCTATCTTCCTTTGCATACTGTTCGGCTTTCTTCACCATGTTTTCAATCTCATCCTTGCTGAGTCCACCACTGGACTGAATGACGACTAAAATTGATAATAGTCAAGATTATAGCCTGTTCTCAAAAGCAGTAACGAACAACTAATTACTTTTATAAACGATACTCAGAAATTGAAGTCCACATATGCTACTCCATAAAGTAACTTTGAGAGACGAAAAATATGAACATCATAGTAACAAATCAGGCTTCTAAAATAAAACTCACCACGATAAGAATACTCACTTTGTTGTTCTTTTCCGGTACCCTTATCCCTAGCCGAAACGTGAACGATACCATTGGCATCAATATCGAACGTTACTTCAATTTGTGGAACACCTCGGGGTGCTGGTGGAATTCCAACGAGAGTAAACTGCCCTAAAAGCTTGTTGTCAGACGCCATTTCTCGTTCACCTTGATGAACTTTAATTTCTACTTGGGTCTGTCCATCAGCTGCGGTCGAAAATACTTGACTCTTCTTGGTAGGTATTGTTGTGTTACGTGTAATCAACCTTGTGAAAACTCCTCCTAGGGTCTCGATACCTGTACAGAATGTTTAAGAGTTAGTCAAATGGAAGGAATACATTTTAAGAGTTAAATTTTAAACAATAATTCAGAACTGACGTTTCTTCATTACTTTCAGAGAGAAGATTAGTCCAAAACATCATGAAAATTTTACGGGAAAACATGCAATGCGTCAAATCCAAAATATTTTAATGCCCTTTAAATATGTTAAAAAAATAAAATATGTTAAAATCGTTTTGGATGTGATTTTTTTGAAATTTTCCTTACATTGAGGAAAAAAATTTATACGTAGATTTTTATGAAATACATCCTTTTTTTATAAAAAAAAGTTGAGGTTCATTCATTAAATATTGCGAGAATAGCAAAAAATGGATTTGAAAAATTCAAAGTTCAAGACCTTTGATCACAGTATTGGTAGAAATACCAGGCTCTGTAACCCAAAAATTTTCAAACCCGGGTTGGTATGAAGTTGATATAATTCAATGGAATACTTGTAGCTATCTCCATAAAAACAAATTTCATCTTTAAGAATTTTTGAAGTATTTAATTTTTTTGTTTATAAGTACAATTTTGTTTAAATATTAGAAATACAGCAACATAATAAGTACCAAACTTGTTCATTTTAACAACATGAAATCAATGATGAATTTAGAAGCACTCTATGACCAAATGAAGTCATGCTATGTACAGATTTGTAAATTTTTCTAACGTTTGTACGAAAAAAAAAACTTTCTTAATTTTCGGAATAAATCAATATTGTAATTACTAAACTTATTTGTTATGAAAACAAATTGATTGATGTATTTTACTGGCCTGTATAACAACATAAAAATTATGATATATACAGATTTGTCAATTTCTTTAACGTTCAAAGGATAAAAAATGCTCAATTTTTGAAACACGCCAAGATTTTAAGTATAAAATTCATTGATGTTCATGAAATGAATCTATTGAACTATATAAAAACCATCTATGACCTATGATAAATAAACAATAAATTATAAAAAGTAATAAAAAATAAATAAGGAACAACAAATAAAAAACGCAGGCAAAATCACCTTTTCTATCCCCTCAGACTCCTTTTACAATCCAAAATACCCTTATCATATCAGTCTTTTATCATGATCATATAAAATATATCAGTCCTATTCTGGTCAAAGAATTATTTCTTTATAACAAAACAATCCTCCATGAGGAAGCACGGTGTTCATGAAATGATTACAATTAAAGATATACAATATAATGAAGGCGCCCACCAATCTACTTTGCAGCGTTTTTGTATTTTTTAACGTATTCACAACTTTTTTCCGGATATTATTATGATCTTGAAGTGCCGCATGTTCCTCCTTAATAACAGTAAAATTATGATAGAACTCACCAAGGGAGAGAGGAGTGACGTCGAGCAGCAAAACATCAGTGACATCACCAGCGAGAACTCCACCCTGAATAGCAGCTCCGATAGCAACAGCTTCGTCGGGATTAACTGCTCTTGACGGCTGTCTTCCGAAGAGTTCCTGAACTGTCTGACTGACTTTAGGAACTCGGGTCATTCCTCCTACCAACAAAACTTCTCCGATATCAGATTTCGATATTTCTGCATCGGAAAGAGCTTTCTGGCAAGGCTGAATTGTGCGTTTGATGAGATCTCCAACAAGGCTCTCGAATTTACTTCTCGAAAGTTTCAGATTCAAATGTTTTGGTCCACCTGCATCCATTGTGAGGTAAGGAAGGTTGATGTCGGTTTGCAACGAACTTGACAGTTCGATCTTTGCCTTCTCAGCAGCCTCTTTCAATCGCTGCATCGCCATTGCATCCTTTGCTACATCGATACCTTGCTGTAAAATAAAAAATAATTGAGAAGCAGCACCTTTAAAATATTATACACGATTCTTTAAGACATTGCCAGTTTTATCAAATTACTCAGTTATATATGTCCACACATGCTACTTCATAATGTAACTTTGAGAGACAAAAAATATAATAATCATAGTAACATAAAGACCTGCTGTTGATAGGCTTTTAACAATCTTATCTTGACATTTTCAAGACAAAAATACTTACATCTTTCTTGAATTCAGCGACAAGATAATTCACCAATGCATTATCAAAGTCCTCTCCACCCAAAAATGTATCTCCATTAGTGGACTTCACTTCGAAGACTCCCTTTTGAATTTCCAAAATGGAAATATCGAAGGTACCTCCACCCAAGTCATAGACAGCAATACTAGAATCGATAAAGGTTTAATTTAAAAAACCGCTTGCTGCTTTCCACCACGATAAAAAGATGTGATCACAGTGATAGGAAGTTAAGTGTTAAGTTACTCAGTTATAGTTGTCCACATATGCTACTTTATAAAGTGACTTTGAGAGACGAAAAATATAATCATCATAGTAACTGTCTTGCTTTTAATTATAAAAATCCGAGAGGTTGACCACTCGAACACTCAAGTCAAAGATTTCAAAATATTTTAGAAGGTATCGCAAACATTTTAAGGATTTCGCAAACATTTTAAGGATTTCACAAAGATTTCGAAGGATTCAGAAATACTTGAAAGATTTTAAGAGTGATCAACCCCTCCTTTAGTGATCGCACCTTTTCACGTGTTAGCAACTAAAGCATTCACCTTACATTTTATCTTCAGTCTTATCCAAGCCGTAGGCAAGCGCTGCAGCCGTAGGTTCATTGATTACTCTCAGAACATTAAGACCCGCGATTTGCCCTGCATCTTTGGTTGCCTGTCTCTGCGAATCATTGAAATACGCCGGAACAGTTATAACCGCATTTTTAACTGGCGTACTCAAATAAGCTTCAGCGGTTTCTTTCATTTTTATAAGAACAAACGCTCCAATCTGACTTGGAGAAAACATTTTTCCATCTGACCCCTGGACCCACGCATCTCCATTAGAGGCTTTTACGATTTTATAAGAAACCGTTTTCCTGAAATAAGAAATGTTAGTGAAATTAAACTCATCTTTTGAAAAAGTATATACTTTTAGATTTGACGAAAAGCTCATGCGGAAATCACATACATTTCCCTTTTGACTTCAGGATCCTCGAATTTACGACCTACGAGACGCTTCGTCGCATAAAATGTATTTGCTGAATTCGTCACAGCTTGGCGTTTAGCTGGCATGCCAACTAGGCGCTCACCATCTGCAATTTAAGAAAACTATTGAAAATTTCTGTTTCGAAAAAAATGGAAGGTGATTTTTTTATCATAAAAATGGGAAATTACGGACCTTTAGTAAATGCAACGTAGGAAGGAGTTGTTCGGGAACCTTCGGCATTTTCAATAACCTTCGCTTGCTTACCCTCCATCACAGCGACACATGAAAATGTCGTTCCGAGATCTATACCAACAACTGCTCCCTTGACACCGTCTGATCTAATTCATAAATTTAATACTTAAATATTCAGGACATACATATACTTTCATCTAAAATATTGGAGTAAATTTGTAGGTTTTCAATTAAATTAGGTGAAATGGAGACAATTTTATTTAATCTTTTATTCTTTCCAACATTACAATGATATAACAGACCTGCCAGCAACATGTTTTAACTGCGAAAAAATTTTAACTTTTCAATTTGAAATAGTTTAATTTTGAGCATGCCATTCAGAACAAATTGTTCATTCTGATAGCGCTCCAGATTCTAATATTCTTCAATTTTGAAAGTATTAAATTTAAGTTATTTTCATATTTATCTCTGCAAGGTTGCGGAATATTACACGGTAGGGTTGGATTGAGTTTAACCCAATAGGTCTTGCACCTCTCGTTTCTCTTCTGAAATAATTTCAGTGGTGTCTCACGATTATTTTGAGACCAAAAAGAAAAAAATCGCTGGAGGAATTGTCGAATGAACTTCATTTTTCATTTTTATTTTCAGGTTATTATGTATAATTTCGTAAAAATAACTCCAAAGCAGTATTTTTTTAGCTAAAACGATGTAGTTTGGCATCGAAAAAAAGTATGTAAACGTTCAACTTCTTTGGACATTCGGGACCCATTAACATTTTGGAAAAAGTGTGAAAAATTGCAGTTCTTATCAATTTAAAAAATATTTTTTTACTTCAGAACATGATACTTCAAATTCATCAGAAATTAAAGCACAATAAATTCCCCGTAAAACTAAAAAAAAATAATAACACTGAAAGTCCCATAAAAGTCCGACTTTGGTTCTTGCCTAAAATGGCTTTGGACATATATACCACGTTGACAGTTTTTGGTGGCGGGGCGGGAGTGTATAGCAAAAGTCCACGATTGTCCACGTGGGGACCGGGGAACAGTGGGAAAAAAATGACTTTTTTGGTTCAAAATAACATTCAGCCGACACTTCTGGACCGATTTGGACGAAAAAAATTTGAAAAAAAAGCTGATAAAATTTCGCAGAAAGTTGTCAAGTCCGATTTTTGATTTAGTTTTTCGATTTTTTTTATAAATAAATAAATATAATAAAAAAAATTGCCATTTTTTCTATTTGACGTTCCCGGTGCTCGTGAATAATAAGAAAATTGTTGCAATCACCTACGTTCCATAGACTAACATTACTTGAAGACTTTCTGTTATGATACAATAAACAAAAACATTTGTTATAAATAAATTATTTGTTTAAAGTGTGCTTTCTATAATTTTCAATAATCTTACGTGTTTTTAAGCTAAATTACAAGAAATTTGGATGGACAAGATATTGTAATGTAGAAAATTTCTTCGAAGATGACTTTTGTTGATATTATAAACAAATTTAGTAAACGAATGCATTATTCGGGCATTTGTCGATGGAAAAATGCATTTTTTTCAATGTCAGTCCTTTTAATTGGGAACTCCATCATAATTTCAGCAACATTTAAAATTAGTTGATAAATTTTAGGATTTTTTAAAACAAATTTAATAAACAAATGCATTATTCCGGCATTTGTCGACGGAAAAATGAATTATTATCGTGCCGCCAACTAAAAAGACTGACATTTAAAAAGAAACGAATTTTTCCATTGACAAGTGCCTGAATAATGCATTTTTTAAATAAAATTTGTTTTAAAAAATCCTAAATTTTATCAACTAATTATTAATGTTGCTGAAATTATCATGAAGTTTTCAATTATAAAGTCTTAAATTTAAAGAAACGAATTTTCCCGTCGACAAATGCTCGAATAATACATAACTTTATTAACTTTTTTTATGGTAATGTTAATTTAAAGTGAAACTCGAGAACTCGAGAAAAGTTGATGCTCGAAAATTAAACATACAATAAAAAAATAGGTGCATCATGTATTTAGAAATGTTGAAAGTGTAAAAATGCATTATACTAAAGTCTTAAATAAGCTTTATTTTGCGAAATTTCAGCCTTTTTACATTCTGTTATCACGTTTTCTATTTCTTTAATGTAATCAAGATGCTTCGGTAAGCATTCTGCGCGCGAATTCAGCCAAGTCTTCAACTTCACGAGGCAGTCAAAAGCCTCCGACGACGTTATGTCCATCAGTTCAGTATTTTCAAAGACAGTTACACTTTTTTCGATTTCCATTGCAATTTCAGACTCACATTTAACATTTGTTACAAAGTTTACAACACCACTGTCTGGTAATGATTCCCTGCCGCAATTCTCTGACGACGTTATTTTCATCGGATCAGGATCTTTAAAGAAAGTTTCGCTTGTTTCGATTTCAGTTAAAATTTCAGGCTCGCATTTAACATTTGTGGCAAAGTTTACAACACCACTATCTGGTAATAACTTCGAATCGCAATCGTCATCCTTGTGGTCACTTTCAATCCATATACCAAGAAATTCTCTTGATTTCTCTACTGAATAATTTCGTCCCGACAAAAGTTCAGAATCTGGATCGCAAATTTCGTTTTTTTCGATTTCAGGCTCGCATTTAACATTTGTGACAAAGTTTACAACACCACTGTCTGGTAATGACTCCCAACCACAATCGCTATTATTGCGATCATTTTCAAACCATTTCAGAAGAAATTCTCTTGATTTTTCTACTGAATAATCTGGTCCCGACAACAGTTCAGAAAGTTGATCGCAAACTTCGTACGGAAAACTTATCAAATCAGGTGGGGATTCCGGTTGGTTGAAAACTGCATCAACGTTGGATAGAGGATCCTGAATGTTCACGGAAGCTGGAACATTATTGAGAACAAAGGGGTTGCCTGAGAGCAGTGTCCATGCTTTCTGAAAAGTAGATGATTTCACACTGTCCCACGCGAGGCTGAGCATGTCAAAGCAATCTCGAAGGTTCAATTCTTTTAAAAACTTGACAGCTCCTTCTGGGTTCTCACTGAGCAATAGACGTTTTAATAAACTTGTCTTGTACAGTCTTTTTGTAGTCGTGATTAATCCTTGATCCATTGGTTGAATTAACTCCGTCACGTTGGGAGGCAAATATACGACCTCAAAGTTTTCGTTTATCGCGTTTAGTTCATCCAAACTCGGGTGGGATGGAGTATTATGGAGCAGTAAAACAACCTTTCCCGTTATTCCAGAGGTTCTTTGATGTTCTAAAACTCGCGGAATAAACTCATCCTTGTACCTGAAAAAATGTATCGTTGTTTAAAAAGTAGATAAATTACGACATTAGAAATACATCTACTTTAGTGTGCAATATAAATTACCATAGCATGAATATCGACCTGTCCATCCATGAACTGTTCTGGCACGTGTAGGTGACACCGAGGCTTTCCAAGTTTATTGAGCGTTGATATTCTGACTCCTTGGTTGTTAGATTGCGCACCAACAGTGGAATTCGATGACTTCCAGCGGCGTTGGCACAGAATAAAGCTGTGAAACGGTCTTTGCACTGTTTTCTTCCCGAAGTTTCTACCTCTTCTAAA
>JAUMHM010000079.1:4224944-4249691 GCA_032362435.1 Melikaiella ostensackeni
ACACGCTCTTTGATGTTCTAAAACTCGCGGAATAAACTCATCCTTGTACCTGAAAAAATGTATCGTTGTTTAAAAAGTAGGTAAATTATGACATTAGAAATACATGTACTTAAGTGTGCAATATAAATTACCATAGCATGAATATCGATCTGTCCATACATGAACTGTTCTGGTATGTGTAGGTGACACCGAGGCTTTCCATGTTTATTAAGTGTTGAGGTTCTGATTCCTTGGTTATTAAATTGCGCAGACATCGTGGAGTTTTAGATTTTCCAATTACCAACAGTGGAATTCGATGACTTCCAGCGGCGTTGGCACATAATAAAGCTGTGAAACGATCTTTGCATTGTTTTCTTCCCGAATCTTCTACCTTTTCTAAATGTAAAGTAAGAGGGCACGCCATCAATAATCGACATAAAATTCCTGATTCGGCTGCATTGTAAATGTTGTCTAATCTCAAATTTTCTGACTCAAGTTTTGCCTTTAAAATTTGCGAAAATTCTGTAGCACCTGCAGGATCGTTTGACAATTTGTCTCCTTTCATTCAAATATTCCGAATACCGTGCCGCTTTTTGGACCCTCGGAGCCAACCATCGCTTGCCTATGAAAATAACATTTTTTGGAAAATTTCGTAGTATTTTAGGACGTTTGACATTATAAACTTAACAAGAAAATCATGGAAAAACATATACAAACATATTGTAGGAAATCATAGTTTCATGTACATAGTTTGCAAAATTTCATCGATTTAAAGATATTCGCGGAATTACATATACATATTTTTTTTCTACAAAATATTCGTAACATATTGTTAATTCAGTACATATATAATTAAATTTAATAATAATTTTAGTATAGAGCTTAATAAACGTTATATTTGAAAGGGATTTAAAAGCCCAAACATAACCTCAAAAAAAAGTTCTAATTGATGAACGATATGTATTCAATTTGTTTGAATCAAGCGTAAACTAAATATTAAGCTGAAATGAGGAACAAATTTTGCTTTTACACGTTAGATTATTCTTTTTCATGCTTACTTACTTTAAACGTCTGAGGACCGTTGAGCTTCCTGTTTAACATTTGAGCTCTCTTTTGAATAATCGGCCCGGATATTGGATCACCTCTGTCTCTCGTTTGCTTAAACCATTCTATCAAAGCACTTTCCAAAACTATATTATCACATGTTCTTGACGATTTCTTATTCTGGTATTCATAATTTTTACTCTTATTGTTCAAATCGCATTCAGTAGCTAACAGTCTCCTGAACGTCCTTTCACAGATACCATATTTCTGTAAAATAAACTCTTTCGAGGTACCTGCTTTCACTTTTTCTATTATTTCAGATTTTTCTTTGAAGGACAAACGTTGCCCCTTGTTTTCCTGCGACACTTTTGTAACACATAACCTAAACACTGAAAGCGAATGAGGCGAAGTGCGGAACGTGGGACCTGACGAAATTATGCGCTTGTGTAGCACCGCCTGCTTTATTAGTACGGTACTGAACGAGTTTGCTGGCTTTAGAGTGCCGCTCTCTGTACCTCTTCGACCCCTGATTAACGAACGAAATTCTTGGAATGACATATTGCAGACTGACTCATAAGGGACTCTCAGTGAATTTATCTCATACAGTTTAGGAGATACAGCCTTCGGAAGTTATATATTTATGAAAAAATTGTAAAAAAAAAATATTTTGTTTTTGTGAAATAGCATATTTCCTGTGAACTGTAGACAAAATAGACAAATATAAATTAAAGCAGACTTGAGTTCAAGCAAATCTAAAACAATGTTATACCTCTCATATGTCAGAAGTTATATAATGTCAAAGAATACCCACTATTATGAAAGTTCATTAAAAAGTTTTTTTTCTATTCACATTTCTACTGCAAATTGTGTTAAAAGTTGTTTTTATAATCATAAAAGCACAGAAAATAACATAAAAATCAGTAAAACTTTAATAACTCCTGAAATATATCGTTAGACATGAGTTTTCTTTTAAAAGTTGATGCCCTCGATTTTTATGGATACATTTAAGGAATTATTAAAGCTTTTCAGAATTGTATATAATTGGACGTACTTTTATTATTATAAGAACAACTTTTAACACAAGTTGCAGTAAAAACCCGAATATTGGAACAAAACAAAAAAAATATTTGATCGAACTTTCATAAAAGTGAGTATTTTTCAACATGCTAGAACTTCGAGCATATATGAGGTACATTTTTTTTCTTGCTTCAAATCATATTGTAACTATTTTTGTCTACAGTGCGCAGGAAATATGCTATTTCACAAAAACTAAATCTTTTTTTTTACAAATATTTCAGATAAACATAAATTCCGAAGGCTGTACTTCCTAAACTATATGAGATCAATGATTCTTTCTTTTTTAGTTTTACGGAGAATTTGGTGAATTTCAATTTTTTTGTGATGAATTTGAAGTACCATGTTCTGAAGTAAATAAATATTTTAAAAACTGATAAAAATTGCAATTTTTCACACTTTTTCCAAAATATGAATGGGTCCCAGATGTCCAACATTTAGATACTTACTTTACTTACATACTTACTTTTTCTTTTTGGCCTAAAAAAAATATCGTGAGGTATCACTGAAATGATTTCAAAAGAAAGACAAGAGGTGCAAGCCCCTTTGTGCTGAACTCAATGTTCAAAGTCTTGTCAATGCAATTGATATGAGTTTTATAACTGACTTTAGAGATAGAGACAAAAGAGAAACTTTCACCAATAAGCCTTCAATTTCATATTCATTAGGATGGGCCGAAAAGCCCGAATTTTCGAAACTAGAAGCGGCGTAATGCGAAAAAGTTGCCTTTGGGAAAGTCAAATCGAGACAAAAAAAAATTGAAATCGGTTTCGACCAATCAGGAGATAAAAAGAGTGGGTTTAAAAGTAAACCGATCTAAATAAATATCTTATGTGTTTAGTTAGTTAGTTATCAGAAGTAGAAAAACTAACTCGCTGGCAAGCTTGCAAAGATCGAACAATCCTCACAGTGTCTCACAGAGTGAAACACGGTTTTTAAAGTGAGACAAGCGTTTTGATGAATCAATCCTAACCTCAAAAAAATGATCTATATTTAACACAGTAAATTGGACTCACTTGAATCGGTATTGATACAAATCGGAAGGCCTTTGAGATGAAGGTGCAACCACAGCAGCGGCGGCCTGAAAATTACATTTTTTTCTATAATAATTAAAAAATCTGAAAATCTTAAAAATAATAAGCTTATCCGTACAGATGCGGCATGTGGAAAATCAAAAAAAAATTAAGTTCACCATGGTAAATGACAAAACCTATAAAAGAATACATTATCACACAAGTCATAATTTACATCCTCATTACATTATCACCAGAAAATAAAGTGAAAAGTGCGTTTTAGGACGTTCTGCGACGTAGCACATGCCGGTTTAAGTAGCGATCGGAGCAGGGTACCCCAACGTAATAAAACGATGCTGTTTGCGTGATTGTTTACGCGAAAATACGACAGTTTAAATAAAATAAAAACTTTAATAATGAAAAGCTGAATTACATAAAAGTTAAACAGGGAAAAATATCCTATAAAAATGGTGAAAAAGCCGTACGAATAGGATACGAAGGCGTGGGTAACTTACATTTTTTAAGAGAGTACTGAACCGTTGCCTCCTGGTGATGTCACCGCCGACTCCGACACATCCTCGGGAAAGAAATCGTGTTGCCATAAGCATTTTTGTCACCTTGATTTATAGAATTTTCGGTACAAAATTAGCCGAAAAGTCGCGAGCTTTTCTTTCACGGGCAATGATGCAACTTCGCTTGGTACTCGAATTAAGACTATTAAAACGCAAGGCGCATGCGTAAGTTTATAACCTTAAGCCCTCCGAAGAGACATTTTTTGGGCCAATCAGAAAAGAGGTCTGGTAGAGAGCACTAATGAAATATTAACTCTATAAGAAAGGGCCTCCCACCATGAAAAAATTCCGGAAAGATCTCGAAAGATCCACAATTTGATGTCTTTTTTATTATAAAAATAAAACAATTACGCTTGTGAAAAATTGTAAATAATTTTTATTTCCGTGATTCTGGTCTTTTTTTGATAACGGTTGATTGTTGAGGTAAGAAATCATATTTTTGGGAAAATTAAACAAGAGTATTCTTATTTCCTGCGCGTGGAGCTACTTCCGGAATTTCAAAGCAAATTTTTGCCGAACATATTTTGAAATCATATATGCAATTATTTTTTAAATCAGCAATCAGAGTATTCGTAATTCAAAATTGCCCAATTTAAAATTAAAAACGATCATAAAGTCAATAGTTACGGGCCGTTTAAAACTACGTCAATATAATAACAAATTTTTAAAATACTCTTTCCTCTTTTCCCCTCTTTACCCCTTTTTTAAAGAATTTCTCTTTTTTATTCTGTTTTCAAGAAACTCTCCCTGATTCCCCATTTTCTCGTTCTTGCTTTCTTAAATTCGAACTAAATTAATAAAGCCCGAAACGAAAATTCACCTATTTTTCGTTGAAAGTTGAATCTTTTTAACTGAAAAGTCTACAATTATATTTTTGGTTCAGAATTCATCTCGTTTGGTTAAGAATTCTACTATCTGGTTGAAGATTGAACTATTTTGTTAAATATTCATTTTTTTAGTCAAAAATTAATTTTCTTAACTGAAAATGTAACTAATCAATTTTTGGCTGAAAATTAATCGTTTTTAGTTAAAAATTCAACTTTTAAATTTTTCATTGCAAATTCATCTTTTTCGTTGAAGATTCAACTACTTAGTTGAAGGTTGAATTACATTCTTAAAAATTCATTTTATTCGTTTATGTCTGAACTATTTTGTTGAAAATTCATTTTCTTGGGGTTGATAATTATTTTTTTAAATTGAAAATGTAACTATTCCATTCTTGGTTGAAAAATGATCCTTTATAGTTGAACATTCAACTATAAAATTGTTCATTGTGAATTCATATTTTTTGGTTGACAATTTAACTACTTGGTTGCAAGTTTGAACTACTTTGTTAAAAATTCATTTTATTGGTTTATGATTGATTTATTGATTTACTTTGTTGAAAAATCGTTCTTTTTTTGTGGAAAATTAATGTTTTTAACTGAAAATTCAAGTATTCCATTTTTGGTTGAAAGTTGATCGTTTTTAATTGAAAATTCAACTTTTAAATTTTTCCTTGCAAATTCATCTTTATTCGTTGAAAATTCAACTACTTGGTTGAAGGTTGAATTACATTCTTGAGAATTCATTTTATTGGTTTATGATTGGACTATTTTGTTGAAAGTTCATTCTTTTTTTTGTGCTGAAAATTATTTTTTTAAACTGAAAATGTAACTGTTCCATTTTTGGTTCAGTTGAAAATTCAGCTATAAAATTTTTGATTGAAAATTCAACTATTTAGTTGAAAATTGAACTCATTTGTCAAAAATTCATTTTATTGGTTTACGATTGAACTCTTTTCTTGACAATTCGTTTTTTTTGTTTGTTGAAAATTGATCCTTTTTAGTGGAACATTCAACTAATAAATTTTTCATTGTAAATTCATATTTTTTGGTTGAAAATTCAACTATTTGGTTGAAAGTTGAACTACTTTGTTAAACATTCATTTTATTGGTTTAAGATTAAATTATTTTGTTGAAAAGCCAACTACTTGGTTGAAAGTTGAACTTCTTTGTTAAAAATATTTTTTTGTCTTGAAGAATCATAATTTTAGTTGGAAATTCAACTATTTTGTTAAAGAGTCATTTGTTTTTGGTGGAAGATTTGAGTATTTTGTCGAACATTCGTCTGTTTGGATAGAAAATACGTCCATTTGAATTGAGAATTCAACTGTATCTAAAAAATTCGTCTTTTTGACTTGAAAATTGAATTATTTTTTTCAAAATGCAACAGTTTTTGATTGAAGTTTGAAATTCGTCCCTTTCTCTTAAAAGTTCAACTCTTTGATCATAAATGTAACTATTTGGTTTAAAATTTATCTTTGTAGGTTGAAAATTCAACGATTTTGTTCAAAGTAATCTTTTTCTTCCAAAATTCAACTTATTTGTTGAAAATTCGTCCCTTCCTCTTGAAGCTCAACTATTTGGTTGTAAATGCAGCTGTTTGTTTGATAATTCATTTGTTTTTAACTCAACTATTTTAGTTCGAAATTCAATCAATTAGTTGAAAATTCAACTATGTTCTTGAATCACTTGCGTCAAAGTTCAGCTATGTGGTTGTAAATGCAACTGTTTGGTCTAAAATTAATCTCTTTGGTAAAAAATTAATCTCTTTTTGTTTACAATTTTCTAAAAAAGTAACAAAATTTAGAAAAAGTGAACTATAGACGACAAAATCAGCTCACTAGCAAGTCTCTTAGAATAACGAAGGTGATAAAGAAAAATCGGAGAGAACATTCGGAATATCGCTTTTTTTATTAACGTTTTCTCAGTTACAATTTTGATTACATACATATAATGGTGGACTTTTAAACACATGTTTCTATGATACAAATGACAAGGATAAAAATTTTTGGGCGTACGTAAAAATGTAATTAGATGACAATTTTCTTATTACTTTATTGGTCATGGAAATGAGCCAACTTTGAATGTATATTAATATAATATACCGAGCCGGCCCATGTCCATTTGAAGGGTAAATGTTATATCCTTGCACGCAATAGTCGCACCCTAATTCGCTATTATTTTATACACTATCCGTGCACATTCGTCGCTCGAGACTGGTCCAGTATAGTCGAACCGACACCGTAAAAAGACTGGACTTTACAGACTTTTGCTGGCGTTGAACAAGACTAAAATTGAGATGATAACTACGTAATAAATAAATCTAACGATACCGAATGTAGCACAATTAGAAACTGTACACGATAATATTATTATACAAGAAAAGACTTTTTACAATTCATTGCAGAGAAACCTTCTAAATGAATTAATTCGTACAAAAATACAGACAATTAAATATTTCTATTCGAAACGAATTCTTTGGAGGATACTCGATACTTTATAATTTTATAAACTGGTTGTCTTCATCGTTATCTCTGTGAGGTTGCGAAATATTAGTCTTGTTGTCGATGCAATTGATTTGAGTTTTGTTATTGATTTTAGAAATAGAGACAAAAAAGAAACTTTCATCAATCAGTCTTCAATCTGATATTCATTAAGGTAGGCCGAAAACCCCGAATTTTCCAAGCTAGAAACGGCTTAGTGTGGAAAAGTTGCTTTTGGGGAAGTAAAATCGAGGCCAAAAACATGTTGAAATCGGTTAATATTTGCCCCTCGCGCATCGGAGTCAAAGTTTCAATTTTTGATCTACTTTTTGACAATTTTTTGGGGGCCACAAAATTATGGTGAATTTTTTGTAAGTAGAGTTTTTGTTAGTAAAAAATAATATAAAATTAGAAATGAAAATAAAGTTTGTGTTGAAGTTAGAATTTTTTGAAATGCGCACAAAACACTTTTCTGAGATTTAGTTAATTGTACATTTTTTTCACAAAAATTAAAAATGTCGGACTTAAAATTCTTGTTCAAGTTAAACCGACGAAACATGCAATTATTTGGACATCACGAAAACATTTTTTTTTTCAATTTCTTTCGTTACATCACAATCAGAATTTTTTCCTTTTTTGTGCGGTTCTCTTTGTATGATAACGAAATAATGGCATGTTTCTTTGATTCCAGTTGAAGAAAATTTCAGGCACTACACTTTCAATTTGAAAATTAAAAAAAAATTAATTAAATAAAACGTGTTTTTTCGCATTTATTCAAAAAATTTTAACTTCAACACATTTTTTTCTAATCTTATATTATTTTTACTGACAAAAACTCTACATATACAAAAAGCCATAACTTTTTCGCCCATAGACAATTGTTCAAAAATTGAACCTTTGACCCCAATGCGCGAGGGTGAAATATTAACCGATTTCAACATTTTTTTTTGGCCTTGATTTGTTTTCCGCCAAAGGCAACTTTTCCACGCTACGCTGTTTCTAGTTTCGAAAATTCGAGTTTTCGGCCCACCCTAATATACATATCTGTATTATCTTGCCAAATCTGGATTCTCAAATTCCTAATTTTTGTATTGGTTTGAAAATTGTGCTCTGCAGAGCAGGATTTGTCATTTGCCGTGATTAATTTTTTTACTTAAATCATTTGTATAAAAAAGACTACTTAAGCCCATAAAGAAGGTCAATAAACGGAAAGTTGTGCTAAGATTATTTTATTCGTCTTGATAAATGTCAAAATGCACTCTACCTATCCGAAAGACCGGAAGTATCGATTATTGGAAATCTTAATATTTCAACTTCTTATCCCTGAGCCGAGAGATGACCTGCCCATTCTTTTCTTGAATAATTGTATTTTACAAACACGAAAATAAATTCCTAAATAAGCAGCGCTGCTGCAATATGTGGCGAAATCCCTGATTATTAGTCTAAAATAAGCTTCGTGCCATTTCAACTTTCAAAATGACTCTTTGCAGTTTTACAATTCAATCTTGGAGCACAATTAAGGGGCCCGATGCAATAAGGGCACATAAAATTTTCTCTTGCGAAAGCAAAGTCTCCAGAAGGATTTTAAACAAATTTTAATTTTTAAGGGATGTATCTGGACGTTAAATTTTATTGCGCATCTTTTTTTTCTTAGAAAAAAGTTGCAGCTTTTTTACTTTTCAAAGAAAAGTACAAAAAACTGTATTTTTTGGAAAAATAAATTTTAATTCTTTTTTCACTTCAACTCGTGCTCAGTTTTTGAGATTTTTAAATAAAATTCTCAGGGATTGCACTTCAGGGTATCCTTCAACTGATATAGCATTAAGAGTTTGAAAATGTTATTAACTTTTTTCTGATGTCAGGAATAAATTTTACTTCTATGTCTTCTAGCGTTTCGTTTATCGAGGGAATTTTGGGCAGGCAAAAATTTCTCACGACAAAAATTCAAAGAAAGGTATGATAAAGGTTTTTGGCAAATTTTAAATCAAAGCATTGAATATTTTAGGAGCAACCATGATTTTAGTTTATGGCAGCGCTTGAGTTTTCGAGTTTATAATAGGCTTGAGAATTCGTTTTGTAAACAAACCTATCCACACGTGTCTTGCACTTTGTCTAAAAATATTAAAAAATGAAAACAAATCAGTTAGTCCTTAATTCTTCTCTGGACATTAAACATCTAAGTTTGGAAAAGTTTTTGAATATAAACTGAATAGTTTTTGCTTGATAAAAAGTGATTTAATAAACAAGTGGGGATTTTTCAATTTATATTGAAATGGAAAATCCAACAAATTGAAGTGGAAAACGAAAGAGAGACGAGAGTAAATGAGCGCGAAATGTACGAAAAACTTGTAAAAACAAGGTAAATTCAAATAATTTTTCTATTCAAATAAAGAATTACTACTGTTCTATCAACTACCAATACATAAATTGTAGGAAAAATTCTACTTCGTTTATCTCACCATACTTTTCTCTGAATTTTCGTCGCGAGAATTTTTTTCTTGAACAAAATTCCCTCGATTAGCGAAACGCTAGAAGAAATAGAAGTAAAATTTATTCTCGGTGTCAGAAAAAAATTAATAACATTTAAAAAAAAACATGCTCGAATTCTTATTGCTCTGTCAGTCGAAGGATACCCTGAAGTGAAATTCCTGAGAATTTTATTTAAAAATTTCAAAAACTGCCGAACTGAGCACGAGTTGAAGCAGAAAAAAAATCATCCGGCTCCTCAATTGCTGATAATTCTTTGTCATAATCAAGCCGTCCAAAGTCCGAAATAAAAAAGTTCGAAGTTTGAGATTTGTTAACAAAATTGACAAAGAAAAAAGTTTTGTGCGATTGCTCCTTAAAATTCTCTCAATTTCCTTTTTTAAGTCCGTTTAAAAGTAAAATGCATTAGGGATTGGCGATGAAAATTATTATAAAGAATGGAAACAATGTATCATAAGGTTGTTGGAGTGAGTGACCAAAAATTACGGTAAAAATAGTTGTTTTTTTAAGGGAAGTCAGGGGGGGTAAAAGCACCTTCATTTGAAGTTACGTCTCCAGGGTTGCTACAAAATCCAAATTTTGAAATTCCCTGACTTTTCCCTGACCAATTTTTTATTTTCCCTGACCGCTATAGATTTTTCTTTCAGACGTAAAAGCAACTTTACACCTAGGAGATTAATAATGTTAATGCAAAAAAGTGTTTGTTTTTAAATTTATCTTAAACATTTTTAGTGATAACAGTCACACAGAATTTTATAAACTTCAACTTCAGTTTAAAAAAAAACTCCCTGATTCTTTTCAGGTTTTCCCTGACATTCCCTGACCAGTTTTATATTCCCTGACTGTCTGAAAATCCCTAACCTGTAGCAACCCTGTCCCCTTAAGTAAAAAAGATGCTTTACACTGAAAACTATTTTACCGGCATTTGCGGCAAATCCCAATAATACTAAATCTCAATTGCACCAACCCCTTGAAAGGTTTATCAAGTTTACTATTTTATTAAAAACATGCACTGGCTCCCGATTCTCTTAAATTAAATAAAAGCACGAATGAATTAAGATAAGATGAAAGAAATGAATTACCTTGA
This sequence comes from Melikaiella ostensackeni, assembly GCA_032362435.1. Taxonomy (NCBI): domain Eukaryota; kingdom Metazoa; phylum Arthropoda; class Insecta; order Hymenoptera; family Cynipidae; genus Melikaiella; species Melikaiella ostensackeni. Next base: position 4,235,508 of record JAUMHM010000079.1, read on the forward strand.
TTTGGTTATTTTTACACAATAGTATTTTCACCCTTCTTGCAATATCATTTTCAGTGATAATTGACAATTGTTTTCATTTGTATATTATCTTTAATTGCTAGTATTTCTATCTCACCGATAATGACAAAAAGCGAACTTGAAATTAATTCGTTTTAGTAGGTACTCAATTCGAGAACAAGTGCAGTTTATCCAACGGTACCATGAAATAGATCGATACCTCCATGTTAAACAATGTTAAACAAACCTCTCTCGGAATGTACGTCTAAAACGACCACTCTGGCGTTGGCCTTCTAAACCACTCTGCTTTTTGGGTTGGCCCCTCATTTTAATACGCATACGCGGCGCTAAATGCTTAACCAAACAACAGATAGGTTTAGTAATCAATACTCTCTGGTTTAGTATATTATTTTGAATTCCTTTGAATTCTTTTGGTATCTTTGAATTCTTTGTATTCTTTTCAATTGCATGGAATACTTTAAAACTCTTTCAAATTGTTTTTGATTCTTTTAAGTTACCTTTGAAATCTTCTGCATTCAAAGAACTCAAAAGAATTCACAGGAATTTAAATGAATTAAAAATAATTCTAAATAATATAGTAAGTATTAATTACTAAACCTGTTTGCTGTGTGCCGCGTATGCGTACCAAAACGAGGGGCCAACACAAAAAAGCAGAATAGTTAGTTTAGACGACCAGCCCAAAAAACAGTGTGGATAGTTTCGAGGATCAACGCCAGAGTGGTCGTTTTAGACGTAGACTCCGAGAGAGATTGTTTTAACATGGAGGCATCGTCATAAAAGTGCATATTCAACGATTCTATCATTCCTCGTGTGCTTCGCAAAGGGAAAGCCGTCATTCGAAACGGATAAGCGAATGAAATAAAGAAAAGACACTGCAACAATAATTTATACTCATTTATTTACAATAGATGACAGCGCACGAAACGGTTGCTCACGATTTACAATAATTTACGAACCATTACGCAGTTCCAATTTTAACAACTCTAGTGTGCAAGGCGCACGAGTCATTCGACGTTGATAATGCACTTTTTATTGTAACGCTTAATATTTTTGTTTCGCTTCTTTTTCCGTGCTCCTTCTATCGATATTAAACCTTTTGAGCGGATCGGTTGTCTATGCAATTTCGACCAAGTCTGTCTTAACAGCGTCTTCGTGTGCTTTGCTAACAATTAAAAATTTCCTATTACTTATCATTCATGTATTTTTGTCGTTTAAATTCAATTCACATTATTAGGGTATATTAGTTAATTATAATAGTTGTCATTATAATTCGTAATAATATACAACATTTGTCAATAAATCATTTATCCTAAAACCCCACTGCATGCTTGTGTCAAAGTCTTTCGATTTTTCTCACATATGCAGACACGCAGATTCACGCATAAAACATTCTTCGCAATTCTTTCGTACACACTCGCGCTGTGGGACTGTACTGGCTTCACGCGTGGCTTACTGAACTAATGCTTGATTAATGTACGTGTACTTCTGTGAGAAGCATCTCGTGCGAACACAATACGCTCTCACAATTTTGTTATGTATGTGTCTTTGTAGTCTTTTTGTATTATAAACTACATTGGCTTTCATGTATATCCTTCTTTATACATAATATTAGAAGACACTTTTCCTGTACAAACCTCAACCATGTTTCAAAATCAAAAGATTAAAAAACGAAACAAAAATCCAATAGATTATACTAAAAACTAAACTTCCTACACTATTAAAAAAAACTTTTGACATTCCTCTAATCTATAATATTTAGAAAAGTGCTATAATTGTAAATTAAAACAAAATTGCCGAATATTAGAGTCAAGAGTCAAGTTCTCTGAATTCACCAATTGGGAAGTACAAAGTTGTAAAAAATCAACTCTTGACTGCAATCATAAAATCGGGAAACTCGATTGACGTTAAACACAAGAAAAGCGTCTAAAACGGCGATGAGAGAAAAGGTTCATTTAAATAACAAGTCTGATATCTATATTTTTTCTTACCGTTCCATTCCTGAAGAAGACAGTAAAATATTTGTTTTGTGTGTGTTTGCTTGTTTATATGAGTGTGTAGAGATTTTGTACATACGCGGCAAAACGCGCGACTTGATAATTTCCTACGAGCTTTCAGTTTAACTCACACCGTTTGTAAAAGAGTGGCACGAAGCGGAAAGTGGCCTAAAAATTCAAAAAGAAAATACAATATCTGTAAGTCATAAAATTCATTTTACAAATCAAAGCGTTACTTAAGCTAGGCTTAACCTTCCGTATGCCAATTATTGATTTATATAAATACATATAAAAATAATTAAAAGTTTAAGAAAATAAAAAGGGTTTCTTATTTGTCGATTATCTTTATAATATCAATTTTTACAAACAGCAATATATAATTGATTTAATTTCATTCTGTGATTAAAATTTTCGAGTAGAGACCTTTATCTAAAATATGAGACAAGAAAATAAAATATTATTGCAGCAGAAAGAGATTTTTCGGTGCAAATAATGAGGAAAAAAAAGTTTGGATCTTGAGATTAATTTATTAGTATTTAATTATTATTCAGGAGTAATATTTCCCCCCGTAGTTCGAACACGGAAGATGTCGATGTTCGAACTTTTGGTGGAAGGTGTCACATCTAATCAGGATAATTAATTATTAATTAGATACTAGTGTATAATATTCATCAAAGAAACGTAAATTTTGTCTTGTACTAAAAGTCGCCGTACTCGAAAAATATTTTGCTATTCGCAAATGGAATTTATTTCATAGTCAAAGCTACTGCTTCCAAAATGCACCCCATAGGTAAAAATAGGTAAAGTTAATTTTTTGACGCATGCGTGTCACTGTCCACCAGGCCAACTTTGAGGACCTTGCTCAAAGCAACAATGATTACATTCGTATGCAATTGAAATTCGTAATAAATAAAATATTTTGATATAAATCCATGTCTGTAAGGGAAAAAAAGAGGGAAAGTCCTAAAGCGAATGCAGCTTCTGCCACTCTTGCATCCGAGGAGACTGTACTTTCGTGCGTACTTGCGTGCACTCGCGTTCAAAGACACTCTCTCACTCTCGTGCTTCATTAAATATTAAAAATAAAGATTAAAATTCGACGGCGAGCCCCGATGGGCGGTAGTGCCTGTGCGTTGGCTTAAAATCAGGCTACGCACTTGAAAATCTTGAAATCGAGCACACATCACTGAGTCTTGTTTCATCTCGTTCGTCCACTCTCACATCTCTTCCTTTCTCTCGCACACGCTTGCACAGTACGTACTTAAGCTAAACCTCTTATAGTATTATATTCATTTACTCTATTAATTATATCAATACTGTTGACGGATAGAGATTCATTCACAGATCCACGGCAGAGTGTCGCTCATCCCTGTCGTGCGTGGTTTACAATCTTCCTTAGCGTTTCACAGTGCAGAGTCACACGTTTAAATTTATACTTGTTTTCTTCTCTACATTCGATTTATCACACGCCAGATCTCACTTTCTTTCGCGTCGCTTTTCACGGATGGAGCAAGTTCAAGTGGATCAAGCACATTTAACCTTCTGATTTTCAGCCTTGTTGCCAGTTTATCCTGCAGAATGGATAGAAAATTGCTAAACACTCCCAACTCCTGTCTTGTAGATCTGATTGGTTCATCAGAAAATCAGATGTGACCACTTTGAGAGAGAAAATACTGGAGCTGTTGCAGCTGCGTCAAGCAGACAAGTTGCTGTACCATACTCTGGAGTGGATCCTGGCCTTGAGATTGACTCTGCTGTCCCTGCTGAAGCGGCTGCGTCGAACCTCCACCAGTAGGCTGAGCAGTCGTTGACAGCATCGAGCCTGGTCCTGAGTGTTCGGCTAACAATTGTCGCTGCTGCTGTTGCTGAGCCGTCAAAAGCTCCAAGGATTCCATCCCCATGGAGGACACGTGACCCAGTTGTACGTGCTGCTCCGGACGAAGACCAGACAGTGAGGGTTGACAAGTCAGAGGTAGGACACCGATCTGCGACAACCGAGCAGCTGAGGAAGAAGAGGTGGCCAGGTAGGAGGAGGTGGGGAGGCTAGGATTCTCGCCCCGCTAGGGAGCCACATTTTTGGGCCTGCGCCCCCGACGCCCCCTGGTGGGGGGGCGCGGGGACTCCTGGCCTCACTGGCTCACCGCGGGGCTCTTCTTGTCTTGCTGCTGCTGACTCGCGTCTTGTGATCCCTGTATGCCGGCTCCCTGTCCACCCTGTGATCCCTGGACTCCCTGAAAATTTTGTTAACACGTTAATCAACTCTTTACTTCATGCGTTAACTAAAGAAAACTTCACAGATGTAGGATATAGGAGAAATGATAGTGTTCTAATATAATATAATATAATATATATAATATAATAACACTATACAGGCAACAACAAAATATAAATAGAATAAGGGAATGGAGGAACAGAATTGTGGAAATAATAGGATTAATTACCTGACTACCAGGTCCTCCTTGTGGAGGTCCTGGACCACGGTCCGGTGGCCAAGAATTCCCAGGTGTAGGTTCCGAATGGAACTGGTGCGGATGCGGAGGTGGCCCACCCGAAGTGTCGTGACTGTGAGGATCTAGACTATTCGCGGCATCGTACTGTGTGTTCTCCAGCCTTGTGATAAGTCGTTCGTCCTCGTCACCAAATTCACCGCCCATCAGAGATGGCTCGCCCACTACCATCACATCCTGCTCCAAGATTAAAGACAAAAAATCATCAAATAAAATGAACTTTCAGCAGCTTAGTTGTCTTAATTTAATTTCAACATTATACAAGTAAAGCCTTAGAAATTTGGAGTTTAAAGTTTAAAAAAATAAACAGATGTAAATATGAAGAAGCAAGTAAATAGTAATTCGGTAACTCCTTATTAAAAGAACCTCTCTCAGAGTGTACGTCTAAAACGACCACTCTGACGATGGTCGTCTAGACTAACCACGAATTCAAGGGAATTGAAGTGAATTCAAAATATTTCTAAATAATATGCTAAACGAGGGGTCAACTCGAAAACTAGAATGGTTAGTTTGACAACCAACGCCAGAGTGGTCGTTTTAGACGTACACTGTCGTGTTAAGAAAAAACTTACGTAAGTGAATTTGCCAATATGGTTTGTTTTCTCATACCTGGCAATGATAAAATCGACCTGAACGACAATGTCACTTACGTAAATTTTCCTTAATACGGCAGTACATTTCGAGAGAGGTTCCTTTAATGTATCGAATTGACAAAATATTTAACTCGACTAACCTGGGACGCAAGCGAAAAGTTCGGACCAGGTGATCTTTTTTTACTCGGTGCTGGAGGTGCGTTGTTCCCAGGACCTGATGTGCTACCTTTTCGCTTTCTTCTCTTACTAGCTGGCCTTTGGGACTCTGAAAATAAATAAAAATTGACAAACACGTGTCTACTTGCACACACCTAGCGAATTTTCTAAGCGTATGCATTTTACTCTAATTTAATCTATATCACTACCCAGCTGTGGACCTTTCTCAGTATCAAAGGTCTCTGATGTATGCACGTTAGTCATACAGGCACGCATGCAGCGACAGACAAATGCACAGATACTTTACATCGTTCTCTATAGAATCTACGTACTTATTCGACTAAATTTTTCTCATTTATTTACTGAGAAACATGTTGGATGAAATATTGAATAATGTCGCGCACGCTTGGTTCCAAGGCTCCTCTGACCTTACAAAGGATATACGGTTGTAGGTACCAGCTCAAGTGCGAAAGAGGAGCAAAAATGCAGGTAAGAACGGAAACGCGGTGTGCGCGCATACGCACGATTGCGAAGAGCGATAAGACGACTTTCAAGCGGTTTGGGTCCAAAGTGTGCAACCAAGGATAACCAAGGAGGGAGTGTAGACGATTATACAGAGTGTAAACTAAATATAGGTTTCAAGTTTAGGTCTTCAACTTTGTCATGAACTTAAACATCATTGCAGTAGAAAGATATTTTTCGGTGCAAACAAAGTAAATAAAGAGGGAAAAAATTTTCAATCTTGAGATTAATTTAGTAGCATTTAATAATTATTCATGAGTGACACCTCCCCCCGTAGTTCGAACACGGAAAATGTCGATGCTCGAACTTTTGGTAGGAGGTGTCGAATCTAATGAGGATAATTAATTATTAATTAGATACTAACTTATATGTGTTAAAAGTGTATAATATTCATAAAAGAAGCGTAATTTTTGTCTTGTATTAAAAGTCACCAAACATTGCATCAACCTTGTTGGAACAACTTTAAAGCTGACCTAGACTTTTAAATTGGAAGAGTTGAAAAATAGATTCTTTGAAAACAATCTTTTTTGAAAAAGAGTTTTGTCTATTTTTAAAACATTTGACATTTGGCAGAACCGGTACAAATTTCAGAAACCATCAGAGCAAAGTTGGAACCAAATAGCGTGAGCAAGGTTGCGGAATTAAAAGGAAGGTCACGTAAAAAATCGATATCTTCAAAATCGATTCGCGTATGGAAACCGTAGCAGACCGGCTTGCTGACTGGCTCCACTGGCTGGTGGTTCTCATGTAAAGCAACTGTCCGTCTACCTCTCTTACCCGGCGGGGCAACCATCCTCTGCCACTTCTGGAATAGAGTCGTCTTCAGGCAATCTCGCGGCGATAATGCGTACGCTTTGTGCCTCGACATAAGCTCTTGCATTGGTTCTAGAATCACGCATAACTGAAAGAAAGAAAACGAATTAATTCATTAAATTCTCCTCAAACTGTACTTAGATTCTGAACGGCATCGGTTTAAAGGAGACATTACAGTAGGAGAGGACAGGTGAAAGCGCTCAGGGATCGAAAGAAGGTGGATCGTAACCCGGATTCTTTCTACTTTCGCGAACATGAACACAGCTTAGACCTAGATCAAGTGAAAGAACTGAAACTTCGTTTTAAAATTTTGTTTAATTCAGGGGGCCACTCAAACCTTCCAGGTTTATTCCCGGTTTTCAAGCTTTTTTTCCAGGACAGTCAAATCTAAAGGCTTCCTGTTGGATAAATAATGGAATTTTTTTACTATAACTGAGAAAGCTTCTTGACTGGAAAACCTTTTTTTTCATTCTAAGAGAAATTTAAGGTGACATGAAAGAATAGTCGATGAACTTACCCTAAGGTAATTGAGGGTGGAATTAGTTATCCCTTGCCTCGTGATGTTTTTACTAATTTGTTCTAATAACGCTGGGTCCTGTTGCGTCGAATGCATTCCAACAACAGATCTCGGTACGAATTCTCGATGCTGTCTCACGGTCATATGCCACGACTTTATCCTCATGAGATCGTCAAAGGTGAATTCAAGAATTAGCCTACCCTCCGTACACACCTGAAAAGGGACAGCAGGCTGTAAACCTCATCGTTAGTTATGAAACGATCAAATGAAAATATTAAAACCTTAATTAAAATGATAAGTAGTTTAGAAAATAATCGGGTTAACAATACCCCTTCATTTAAACATAATCTGAAAACTCTATACCAGGCCTGGACAGGGTTGGGGAAATTTGCTCGTTTCCCAGGTTTCAGCGTCCCCATTATTGATGCTCCCGAGTTGCTCACGAAATTTTCCGTCTCGCGAACAACGAAAAAACATCGGTAGTGGGGACGCCAACATCTGTGAAATGAGAAAATTTCCCTGACCCTGTCTAGGCCTGCTCTATACTTTCTCAATTTGAATTAGTAGAAACTTTTCTAAAATATTAGTAGAACTTGACTATAAGTTAGTGAAATTTGAGATTTGGAGAGTAGAGGTCCTTGAAAGGGATAAAAACTACGAATTTTAATGTCATGGAATTGAAGCTTAAATGAAGAATCAAACTCACCTTCGTAAACATTGGTTTCGCATGATGCGTGACCATAACGCAGTGATCACAGTCTAATGTTATACTCGTATTGTGAAACGATTCCTTCGGATGCTTCATATTATAGTAAAGCTCCGTCACTCCGCCCTCAAATATCGAGCGAAAATACCTAGGTATTAGCGTCCTTCCTATAGCTATAACACAAAAAAAAGTGCGTTAAATCGTTTGTAAGTTCAATAGAAGGTGAAATTGTAATAGAGTCCTTGCGGCTTGTCAATAGGTAACCATTCATGGTTATGATTTTTATCCAGGATGTCGATTTTGGATTCAATTTTTCATCTTTCAACTCATTTAAAAATAATTTTTTTTTTGTATAATTTACTCAAAACACAACAGTTTAATAGGCTTTTGAAGTTTATACTGAAGTTCATATAATCGCAAGGGACGAAATAATTTCAAGAAAGGTGTTATTTCTCTGTACTTTCATGTTTCAAATCATTTTAGGGAAAAAATTGAAATTTGGAAAAAAATCAGACCTTGAAGAATAAAAAACTGTAAAGTAGAGTTAAATCTTTCTCAGTTCGATCGAAATCCTGTATAATTGTTTTACACATAAGAAATGAATTCAGTGTGAGAATGACTTTTGATCAAAATGTTGAAATAATATAAATTATTAAAGTCGTCCCTATCAATGTAAGTTTTGTGAAATATTTTAAAGCAATACATTTTTTTTCCAAAATATTAAATCAATTGTTTGATCAGTTAATATAATCAACTGATGTTTCCAGGACTGAAAAATAATTGAGACAATTTTTTTTTAATTGCTCTCTAGATTCGAATTAGAGAAATTTCACTAGTAACCAGTGCACTTCTGGTCATCTCAATCAGTGAAACTCAAATCACGTGTCACTCATTTTTCAGTATAAAAAGTTACTAAAAGTTCGATGATGTAACTTTTATCAATTGACAAATCAGTGAATAAATACTGGACTTTCAGTGACTTTTCACTGATAAAAATCATGAAAAACGAGATACTGATTCTCAGTGAAATTCCACTGATTAAAAATTAGATATCAATACTAACAATATAATTGGTCTAACTTCTTTTTTAGTGTGAGTAATGTAAATCTGTACTATCGGATTTTGAATGATTTCATCAATACCATTCTAGTGTTTCATGCACTATAAATAAATATCGTTGTGTAAAATGAGTGTAACGAGACTTACAGTATACGTCATTCGACTTACAATATCTCTTCGGTCCATCTTCCAGACAAAACGCTAGAGTGAGGGTTGCATCGTCTTCGAAAAATTCAGTCGCAAATGCATCCCACCAAAGGTTATCGCTTTCCTGAAAAAATAAAATGTCAAGAAGTTGAAAACAGAAACTCATTTTATTGATTATAAAATATAAACCTAAGGAATTTTTTCATATTCTGAGTAATCTGAAGGATGTCAGGCCAAAACAGCTTAAACGCCTACGGCCTTATAAATAGAATGTAAATTAAACAAAATATTTTAATAAATAAAATCAATTAAATAAAAAAAAATATATCAAATAAAATAACATTATTATATTTCTAGGGATGCAGTCATTGATATTCTGAAATAGATCAGTTTGAACAATTATTTCATTGCGGTACAAAGCTTTAAAACTACACAAAAAATTGAAAAAGACGTCAAATTCTCTATTTAAAAAATTAAGTAATTATACATCAAATTTTTTCTTGCGAAAACGAAGTCCCCAGGAGACTTTTAAAAAAACTTTCAAATTTTAATTTTTAAAGGATGTACCTGGATGTAAAAATTGTATCGCGCATCTTTTTTTACTTAAAAAAGTACTAGCTTTCTTAGTTTTCAGATTAAAAAAAAAACTGTCTTTATTGGAAAAATCAATTTTAATTCTTTTTCCACTTTTACTCGTGCTCAGTTGGTCAGTTTTTGAAACTTTAAAATAAAATTCTCAGAGACTTCATTTCAGGGTATCATTCGATTGATAGAGTAATTAGAATATGAAAATGTTTGTTTAAAAAAGTGTTCTTAATTTTATTCTGACGCCATGAATAAATTTTACTTTTATTTTTATTATTCTAGCGTTTCGTTTATCAAGGGAATTTTGGACAGGTAAAAACTTCTCGTCACGAAAATTCGGAGCAAGCTATGAAAACGTTTTTTTGGAAAGTTGAAGATCAACATATTGAATATTTTAGGAGCAGCAATAATTTTAGTTTATGACAGCGCTCGAGTTTTCGAGTTTATTATAGGCTCCCGGGCTTACAGCCGTGCCACGGTGTCTCGCTAGTAAGTTTTGGCTTACAAGACGATATTGCTTAAGTTTCTTAGTGAATGTAAATTTAACAAAAGTAAGTTTACAAAACACTCATGAATTTTATTTTATTCCTAATTAATTTCTACACAAACTCCACAATTTAATGAATAGAAAATTAATAGTTTCGCAAACTATTTTTCTTATGGATAATTTAATTCAATAAAATGACTTTACTTCTGAACAATATAATTACATAATCTTTTTTTCTATTTATATTTCAGTTAAAATAATGCCACAAAAAATTTTGACTTGTAAGATAAAAGAAGTAGAAATTTTCTTACAATTTATTTATTAGTGGTTAATAGAACAGTAATAATTCCTTATTGAATATAAAACTTATTTGAACTTGAATTTTCAACAAAAAAGTTGATTCCCAATCAAATAGTTCAATTTTCAACCCAAAAAGACTAATTTTTTACAAAACAGTTGAATTTTCAGCCCAAAAATATGAATTTTCAAAAAAAACTTAATTTATTATAACCAAATAGTTCAATTTTGTACCAAAATAGTTTGCATTTTCAACCCAAAAAGACGAAATTAAATTAAAATGATAAATCTTTAACCAAAAAAATTAATTGTTGTCTGTTGAAAATTCAAGAAAAAAATGGCGCCTTGTTTTCAAAAAATCGACTTTTTTCCAAACTTTTATTTTATGGATTGAAATCTTTATTTATTAAATTTTTATGTAAAATCAAGTAAATATAACATTTTTAATACTTGATTTTAATATAAAATTCGCTTTTTCTCGAATTTTCAACTGTTGAAAATGCAACCATTAAAAATTGAAGGAAAATTAAAATTGATTTTTAAACAGTTGAATTTTCAATTTAATAGGATTTCAAAGGATTTGAAATATTACCTTAAAATCTTTAAAATCCTTTGAAATCCCTCCAAATGGTTGAAATCTATTAAAAATGAAATATCACCCTAAAATATTTAAAATCCTTTGAAATCCGTTCAAATGATTGAAAACTATTAAAAATTCTGATTTTTATCCTAATCCTAATTAATTAAAATACAACTTTTGAAAATCTAACTGGTGAAAATTCAATTTTCAGTTTTCATCAATTTTCAACAGTTGCATTTTGTATTAAAAACAAGTGTTATAAATTTTATATTTACATGATATATTTAAATATTATTATAAATTGTTATAATTATTAATTATGAATTATTATATATTATTATTATTATATTAATATTTACTATTGTCAAATAATGTTCTAATACGTAGATTGATTTCTTTTTTTGTTTTAGGTAGAGTAATTTTGTTAGACATACCTTTCTTTAATTTTTTATTTATTAGAAACTGAAATTTGTTAGTTCGATCAATTTTTAAAATCATTTTACTCAAAAAAGTAGCAAAAAAGTAGCCTTGCCTAAAAAAGTATCAAAAAAGTAAAAAAGTGTGGAACTTCCGAAGCCTGTATTATCAGCCGAAACTCACTAGCGAGACACCGTGGCGCGACGGTAAGCCCTGGGGAGCCTATAGTAAACTCGAAAGCTTGAGTGCTGTCATAAATTAGAATCACTGCTGCTCCTAAAATATTCAATATTTTGATCTGAAGCTTTCCAAAAAACCTAATAATACCTTTCTCCAAATTTCTGTCGCGAGAAGTTTCTGCTTGCCCAAAATTCCCTTGATAAACGAAACGCTAGAAGACATGAAAGTAAAATTTATTCCCAGCATCAGAAACAAATTAATAACATTTTTTGAAACAAACATTTTACAATTCTTATTGCTATATCAGTCAAAGAATACCCTAAAGTGCAATCCCTGAGAATTTTATTTGAAAATCTCAGAAAATGACGAACTGAGCACAAGTTGAAGCGAAAAAAAAATTATTTTTCCAAAAAATACAGTTTTTTAACTTTCCTTTGAAAACTAAAAAAGCTACAGCTTTTTTCCTAAGCAAAAAAAAAGATGCGCAATAAAATTTACCGTCCAGATACATCCTTTAAAAATAAAAATTTTCTCGAAAGCCTTCAGGGGACTTCGTTTTTGCAAGAGAAAATTTTATGTGCCCTTATCGCATTCGGCCCCTCAATTTTATTGTAGAGTGCAGAGCGAAAAGAGCATTGGTCACGGTGAAGGACGAAAAGGGGTCGGAGAGCGTTGTACTCAGGGTTGAATAACGCATGACTGTCTGGCTTGAAATTATAGCATTCCACCCACCCCCACCTCCTTTTAGAAAGAACTACCCCCCGGCACTGTTCACCGCATTTTCATTCAATTATGCATTTAGCCGCGGGGCCTGTCCTCGTGTTATTTTCGCGCCCCCTTTCTTTCCTCTTTTTGTCTTTTTTTTTCTTAAATTCTTTTCAAAGGCCATTTTGTTAGGCCCATCGGAGTTCAAGGTGCACTGAGAAAAAAATTTAGTAATCGCAGTAGTCGCAACAAAACTGTTTTAATGAGCTGCTTTTGTTGTCACAGCAAAATTTTCATCAACACAAAATCATTTTGTTGAGTCTTATTTTCTCGTCCTAAACAAAGTTTTGTTGAGTCAACAAAACTATTTTTTCTATAGTTCGCAAAAAAGTGCCAGTATTTCCACCTGTTTTTTGTGTAAAAAGTGACCAATTTGTTGTCTATGACCTGGCGCATGCGCAGTGTCGACCTTTCCGGGCAACAGCCAAAAAAGTGACGCACAGCGAAAGAAGTAAATAAAGTGCGAACTACTGAACGAACCCTGTGGCCTGCTTGAGTAAGTGCAGATGAACTCACAACTATTGCGTTGTATCTAATTCTACCACGCCTAACCATCCTGACCAAACATTGTTACCAACTTATTGTTAAGGCTATATTATTGCCATGGTTTTGACAATTGCCATTGTTCTTGTTGCGTTAATCGACAACAAATCGCCTCCTTTTTAAACAAAAAACAGGTAAACAAAAACTAGCGCTTTTTAAACTAATTATAGAAAAGTATCGTGTCCCACACGTTGAAAAAGCAAAGATTTAAAACTCGTGTGGTACTGACTTCACACTCGTTTTAAATCTCTCGCCTTTCAAATTGTAGCACAATGTAATATTGTTGGACCAACGATATACACGACTACGCAGGTGCACTCTTGCGGAGAACGCATGAACGTTTGTTTCCAATGTGGCGGATACTATATACTGTTAGTGGAAATTGTAATCGGAGTGAAATTGTGTTTTGTCTCAAGTTAATGAAACTTAATAATGATGAAAGTATACATTAATTACTGTGATAAGATTAAAGAATAGATAGGTGATAATATTATGTGAAAGTATTTAGATGACAAGGTTTTTACCTCGGCTGATGCTGATCAGTGATCAACACTTTCAAGTGAAAATACTAACCTATATGCGTTTCCATTTGATACTTTATATTCACAATTAGATGTATGATTAAATATTTAAGCCCAAATCAACATCCAAATCACTTTCCGAATCACGTAAATAAAAAAACAATACAGCTTTATTAGGACTAACAACAGTGAGAAAAACAATTCATTAAAGCAGACAAAAACTCAATATCTGAACGTTGAACTAAGCCAGATATCTAAGATATTACTGCGTTATATCGAAAGTAAACAAGATAATAGGTTATAGTTATATATAAAATTGCGTAAGGGTGTTTTTTGTTATGGATATTGTGGCCTTCCTGCAAGGGTTATGGAGATGTTCCTTGGTTCAATTGAAAGCTTATGAAGTCCAGTTTATGGAAAAAATAGAAAGAAGGCTCTATCAGGTATCACTTTTTAGTTACTTTTTTTTTTAATAGTGATAAATTAAAAAATTTACGATTTCTGATTATAACAATTCTGGCTCTCTTGTAAAGATTATAGGGATGTTTCTTGGTTCATTTGAAAGCTTATAGAGTCCATTTTATTGGAAAAATAATGAAAAAGCTTCATTAGACATCAATTCTTAGTTTATTTTTTTTAAATAGTGATAAATTAAAAAATTTACAATTTCCGATTGTAACAATTCTGGCTATCTTGTAATGATTATAGGGATGTTTCTTGGTTCATTTGAAAGCTTATAGAGTCCATTTTATTGGAAAAATAATGAAAAAGCTTCAT
>JAUMHM010000079.1:4258094-4288153 GCA_032362435.1 Melikaiella ostensackeni
CAACTTAGAAGAAAGTCCAGCAGAAATTCGATCTGTTAGACCAAAATGTTGAAAATTTTACCTTTAAATGCTTTAAATCCCTGGAATTTTAAGTAAAATATTGTATTTTCAACAAAATAGTTGAATCCTCAACCAAAAAAGATTAATTTTCACCCAAACAGTTGCATTTTTAACCAGAAACATGAAATTTCGACCAAAAGAAATTAATTTCAAAACCAATAAGACAAATTTTCAATGAAGAAGTTAAATTTTCAACCAAGTAAGATTTTTCAGTCAATAAAGAAAAAAAATAATCTAAAATGTTCAATTTTCAAGCCGAAAAGTTGAATTTTCTACAAAAAAGTTGCATTTTCAACCAGAAAATATGAATTTTCAACTAAGAAGATTAATTTTTGACCAAAAAAACGAATTCTATATAAAATAGTTGGATTTTCAACGTAAAATATGAACTTCCAAATCAAAAGAACGAATTTTCAACCAGAGAGTAGAATTTTCAACCAAGAAAGATTTTTCAGTCAATAAAGATTAAAAATTGCATGAAAAAGGGTAAAGTTTCAATCCAAAAAGACGAATTTTCTACAAAATAGTTAAATCTTTATTTGAAACACATTAATTTTCTATCAAAGAGGATGACTTTTTAACGAAATAATCAAATTTTAAACCAGATAATTAAATTTTAACCACAAAAGATAAACTTTCAACGAAGAAGATTAATTTTCTACTGGAAAGACAAATCTTTTAATAAAAAGAATAATTTTCTATCCAACAGAAGAATTTTTAACAAAATATATTAATTTTCAACTTAAATGATGAATTTTCAGCCAAAAATAATGAATTTAAAAAAAAATAGTTGAATCCATAACTGAATAAGATTAATTTACAACTAATCAGTTGCATTTTTAATTAAAAAAGATTAATTTTCTACAAAAAAAAAGACGGATTTTCAACAGAATACATAAATTCTCAACCAAATAGTAGAATTTTCTACTAAAAAAGATATATTTTGAAAATAACACGAATTTTTTTGAAAGAAGGTTAAATTTTCAATCAAAGGAATGATTCTTTATCTAAAATTATGAATCTTTGACCAAAAAAATAAATTCTTAACAAAGAAGTTCAACTTTTAACTAAGTAGTTGAAATTTAAAGCAAAAAGGATGAATGCTCATCGAAAAATCGTAATAGTTGATATTTCAAGCGGAAAATATTTTAATTTCACAACTAAAACAGTTGAATTCATCCAAAGAATACGAATTTTCAACAAAATACATAAATGTTCAAATGAATAGTTGAATTTTTTACTGAGAAAGATAAATTTTCAACAAAAAAACGAGTTTTCAACAAAATAGTTAAACTTTTAACCAAAGAAATAAACTTTCAACTAAAATGATGAATCTTCGAACAAAAAATTAATTTTTATCAAAGTAGTTCAACTTTCAAACAAGTAATCGGATTTTCAACCAAAAGAGATGAATTCGAAACAAAGAACGTCATTATTGATATTTTAACAAGAATATATTTTCATTTTAACTCTATAACAGTTGGATTCATGCAAAAAAGACGAATTTTCAAGAAAATAGTGAATGCATAACTGAAACTGATTAATTTATAACCAAACAGTTGCATTATTAACTAAAAAGATTAATTTTCCACCAAAGAAGACGATTTTTCAAAAAAATACATAGATTTAAAACCAAACAGTTGCCTTTTTAACCGAAAATATTATCGATCTACCAAAAAGATAATTTTTTTTAAATGCATGAATTTTCAATTAAATTGTTAAATTTCCTACTAAAAAAGATAAATTTCTAACAAAAGCCCGAAAATGGTTAAATGGCTAATGGTTGGTTAACAAAATGGTTAAATTTTCAACCAAAAGAGACGATTTTGTAATGAAAAATGTAATACTTGTGATATTTCAACTAAGAACGATTTTAGTTTTTAATAAAAAACAGTTGGATTCAACCAAAACAGACGCAATTTTCAATAAAATAGTTGAATCCTCAACCGAAATTGATTAATTTTCTATCAAACATTTGCATTTCAATCCAAAAAGGATGAAATTTATACCAAAAGAGACGTATTCTCAAACTAGAATATATTATTATGTATTATTATATTATAATGATCAAAATATAATAGTAAAGTTTTCAAACAAAAAGAATAAGCTTTCAAACAAAAAAATAGTTGGATTTTGTTATTGTGTTCTATTAATTCAGTTCTCGTTTAAGCTGAAAACGATAAAAAGGGCAAACGAGGAGAATAGGGGAAAATCTGTGAAGCCTGCGATAAATACATAGAAATTTTGATAATTTATAGGCTGAGGAATAATAGTTTAAATAATCTTTGAAGTTCATTTTTAATACTTTAAAAATATTATTTTAGAAAACTGGAAATTTTCTCTTCTAAAACTAATTTCATTAAGATTCTACGTTTACTTGATCTTAGGGTATCTTACATGGGAGTGGTGTTGTTGAAAATTTCAGAAAAACACCTTCCGCAACTCGTAGATGACCCCTAAGCTTTCATTTTTAGATTTATTGGAAAATTTTTTTCACTACTAATCAATTCATTAGTCGGACTTTTTCTTTAAGTAGGACAATACTTTGTATTAAATGAACTGCAATTGTCAAGCAAATCCTTCATTCAAATCAAGTAAATCGTATCAAACAAATTATTTGTTTTAATCAATGAGGTAGATATTTTTTATTTATTGAAATTAAATAAATATTTTTAGTTAATTAAGAAAAAAATTATTTCTTTCCGTCATGTGATATCAAATTTATTTATTTTTTAAAAAAGATCGAAATGAAATCTACTTTCTCATGAAAATTTTTTGTGTACTAATGCAGGATGTATTGATACTATTGATGATTTTGTACTTTCTTTACATACACAAAATGTGGATCCCCTACTTAATGTTTTCAATAGTATACATCCAAGATTGAAGTTCACTGTTGAAATTGAAGTAAACTGAATTTTCTTGATTTGACTTTAATAAAAACTGATAAAAATCATATTATCACTGATTGGCACACAAAAACAATTCGTTCGTGAAGGACTCTAAATTTTATTTCTAATCAATCCATTCAAAACAAAATAGGAGTTGTAAAGAATTCAATTTATAGAGATCTTAAATTACCTGATCCAAAATTCAATGAAAAGAATATTGAATCATGTAAACAGATTCTTTTACTCAACCATTATCCGATTGCATTCATTGAAAAACATATGCATGAAAGAATTTTTCAAATTAAGAGTAAAGGCAATAATCAGAACAACAACAATATACAAGATTACAATAGATTCAATACGGTTGTCTTACCTTATTTTGGAAAAATCTCAAGTATCTTGAAATCAATGTTAGGAAAATTGGGCTTATATACGATATAGAGTTCCATTCAAAAGTAATCTGATTTTAAAACGGTGTAGAGATAAATATGAGAAACTTGATAAACAATGTGTGATTTAGAAATTTAAATGTAGACAGTGTGATGCTGCTTATATAGAGCAAACAAGGAAGTCACTTAGAACAAGAAAAGATGAACATGAAAATAATTTTCATAGAAGGGCAAGATATTATTCGGTCTTTACAAAAATACTCACACATGGTCATGAATTTAATTGGGATGATGTTAAAATTTTGTATCAAGAGACAAATAAAAAAAGAGTTCATGGAGATGCTATTTATAAAGAGAGAAGGTAACAAAGCTATTAATTTAAAAAGAAATCTTTCGAGATATAATAAAATTTGGGATGGAGTCATTAAATGGATACATTGACTGTAGTTTTGGTCAGAATTTTTCCTATGTTGTAAATCAATGTCAATTAAGGAATGAAATAAGTGACTTTAGTTTCGATTCAGAATTTTTGTCTATGTGAAAATCAATTTCAATCAAGGAATGAAATATACACCAAAATAACAATTACTACTAATAATCTCTTTTATTTCCAGGTAATAATTCTTTTCTTATCTTATTACAATGGATCCAAACAGTTTTTGGACCCATTTACAAAAAAAAATCGAGTGTTATTTTGTAAACGGATCCAAAAACTGTTTGGATCGGATTTTAAGTGACCATTCATAGTTTCAAAAACTACTTACCGCGAAATTGTATCCAAACAGTTTTTGGATCCATTTTAATCGAACCTATCGGTGCTTGAGGAACAGTGTGTGCTACAGCCTAGTTTACTTGAAAAAGTGAAAAGTGACCTATTTATACCGAAAAAGTGACCAAAAGTGACTAATTTCTGATAAAAAAGTGACTAAAATTTACTGTGCATTAATAATATGATTAATGTTCTTTTGAATTCAAAAGAATAAAAAAGAATACTATGAAATTTGATGAAATTCCAGGTGAATTTTAAAGAATTCAGCATAAATTCATAAGAATTCAAAACAATTCAAGTTAAATTCAGCACAGAAAACGGTGTTTTAAAGTGAAAAGAATTCAGGGTAAATTCAAAAGAATTCAAATTAACTGAATAATTTTTTCAAGTCCAAAATATTCCATTGATTTCAGTAAAAGTGGACTAAATTTAGAAGAATTCAAGTGATTTAAGAAACTTTGATGAAATTCATAACAATTTAAGTGAGCGGAACAAAATTAAAAAATCAAATAATTTCCATTGAATTGAGGAAAATGGGAATAAACAGAATTCAAGACAAATTTAACAGAATTTGAGTGAATTAAAAAAAAAATTAATAAATAAAAACAAAACCAATGAATTAAATAAAACTCGAGTGAATTTAAAGAAATTTACGAAAAATGTAAAAAATTCGATGAAATTCATAAAAATTCTAGGTGAATTAAAAAAAATTCAAGTGAATTGAAAACAGTTCAAAAATATTTTTTTTAATTAATTGAATTCATTACATTAGGAGTAAATTTAAGAAAAAATCAACGGAATTCAAAAGAATCAAATGAAAGACCTAAGAATTCAAGGTGAGTTTCCAAGACTTTACGGTGAATTAAAGAAAAAACCCAAAGAGAAAATTTTAAAAAAATTAATTCAATCAAGTAGAATTGAAATCCGAAGAATAAAAAAAAATTGATAGAATTCAGGATAAATCAATAATAATTCAGGGTGAATACAAATGAATTCAAATAAAATGAAAAAAAAAATTTAATTAGAAATATTTCATTCCATTTCCAGTTCAATGAATTAAATAAAACTCGAGTGAATTTAAAGGAATTTAAGGGAAATAACAGGAATTCGACGAAATTCATAGAAATTCAATGTGATTTGAAAAAAAATTCAAGTAACTGAAAACAATTTGAAAATATTAAGAAAATTAATTGAATTCTTGAAATTTATAGTGAATTTAGAAGGGCCCAAGGTAATTCAAAAGAATCTGACAAAATGCCTAAGAATTTAAGGTGAGTTTAAAGGACTTCACGGTGAATTAAGAAAAATTAGAGAAAAAATTTACAAAAAAAAAAAAAATATTTAATTCAGCAGCATCAAGCTAATTTAGAACAATGGAAGTAAATTTAAAAGAATTCAGGGAGAGTTATAAAAAAATCAAAAAAATTTAGAGAAATCAGGATAAATTAATAAGAACTCAGGGTGCACTACAAATGAATTCAAATAAATTGAAAACAATCAAAAATATTCCATTCATTTCCAGAGAATTCGATGAATTTCATACGAATTCAAGGTTAATATAAAATAATTCAGGGCGAATTAAAAATAATTCAAGTGAATGGAACAAATTTTTTAAAATCCAAGAAATTCCATTGAATTCAGATGAATGGCAGTGAACAAAATTAGCGAATTTAGAGGAATTTAAAGGATATGAGAAGAATTCGATGAAATATTAAAAAAATTAATGAAATTCTTTAAATTTGGAGTAAATTTAGAAGAGTTCAAGGGAATTCAAAACAATTTGATATAGTGTCTAAGAATTCAAGGCAAGTTTAAAAGATTTCAGGGTGAATTAAAAAAAAACTAAAGAAAAAAAAATTTATTGAACTGAGTAGAATTCAGTAGAATCAAACAAATTTATAAGAATTCAAGTGAAATAAAAAAAAATCAAGAAAATTCCAAAGAATCAAAAATAATCCAGGAAAAATGAATAAGAATTCAGAGTTAATTCCAAATGAATTCAAAAAAATTCCAAAATTCCAAAATATTTCATTGATTTAAGTAAAATTAGAGGGAATTTAGAATAGTACAAGTGAATTCGATGAAATTCACAGGAATTCGAGGTGAATTAAGAATAACTCAGGATGAATTAAACAAAATTCAAGAGAATTCAAAGAAATTAAAAAAAATTCAGAAATAGGAGTAGACCTGAACGACCTGAATTCAATAGTGGTTAATACTTGGGTTTTAAGTTTTAATTTATCGGAAAAAAGTGACAAAAGTGATATTTTCATTTGAAAAAGTGACTACAGTGATAAAAATTCAAGATGAATTTTTAAAAAATTTTTAAATATTGAAAAACTTCATTGAATTCATTAAATTGGGAGTGAATTTAGAAAAATTCGAGGGAATTAAAAAAAATGTGATGAAATGTCTAAGAATTCAAAGTGAGTTTAAAAGACTTGAGGGTGAATTTAAAAAAAAAATCCATTAAATTGTGAAGAATTGAGTGAATTTGGAAGAATTCAAAAGAATTTTAAAAAATCAAGAGAATTCTACAGAATTAAAAAAAATTAAGATAAGTCAATAAGAATTCAGGTCCAATTCGAAATGAATTCAAATAAATTGTAAACAATTTTTAAAATCCAAAATATTCCACTGATTTCAGTAAAATTTGAGTGAATTTAGAATAATTTAAAGCAATTCAAGAGAATTCGATGAAATTCACACGAATTCCGAAGAATTCAGGAAAATTCATAAATAGATAGACCTGAATTTAATAGTGGTTAATCCTTGAGTGCGAGCTGACAGAAATCTAGGGACGCAGTAAGACGAGGCGCGGTATGTCAAGAGTTGAGTGTAATTTTATTACATAATTAAAGCAACAAACAACGTGACTTACGTTCAAGCCGTCTTAATTAACTTGTAAATCCCTGTTTTTTATTCTTAAAATATGCTCAAATATATACTAAGACTTTCAAAAAGTTTCCCCACTTTCCCCACTTGTTCATTATTTATCAGTATTACAGGGTGTCTACTCAAATCTTGGAAAAAAAATCCCTTACAATTCCAGGTTTTTCCAGGTAATTCTAGATTTTTCCAGATACATATAATTTTTCTTAATATGGAGCCATCCAAGTAACATAATAATTGAATAATCCAAATTTATTATCCACTTATGAATGGTTAAATTTTAAGTAATTAACATTTTTTTTAAATCGAAACATGTATCCAATTTCGCAAGTTTCTTATAAATGATGTTTTTTCAGTCATTGTAAATATCTAAATGGGTGAAATAATAACATTTTTCTAGAAAATTCATATTTTCGGTTTAAAAATTCCACTGTTTTGTACAAAGTTTGTATTTTTGCCTTGAAATTCCAACAGAGTGGTAGAAAATTGAAATATTTGATTAAAAATTAATTTTTTATTGTAACGTCATATTTTTGTCTTGAAAATTCAACTCTTTTGTTGAAAATTCGTCATTTTCGTTCAAAAATTGATCTCTTTTGGTAGCAATTACATCTTTTTTGGTTAAAAATGCAACTGTTTGATTGAAAAATAATCTTTTTTGATTGAAGAATTAACTATTTTGTTGAAAATTCAACTATTTGGCTGAAAATTCATATTATCGGGTTGAAAAATCAACTTTTGTTGAAAACTCGTGTTTTGGTTTGAAAATTTATTTCTTTTGATAAAAATTTCAGTTTTTTTAGTTATAAATGCAACTTTTTGGTAAAAAATTAACCTGTTTTGGTTAAAAGTCCAACTATTTTGGTAGAAAATTCAACTCTTTTCTTCAAAATTAACTTTTTGTTGAAAATTCATATTTTCGGGTTAAAAATTGAATTGCTTTGGAGAAAATTCGTCTTTTTGGTTCAAAAATTCATCTCGTTTGATAGTTATTTCATCTTTTTTAGTTAAAAATGCAACTTTTTGGCAGAAAATTAATCTGTTTTGGTTTAGGAATCAAAGTATTCTGTTGAAAATTACCTACATACTTTGTAGAAAAATCGTCTTTTTGGTTGAATTCAACTATTTTCGATTTAAAATTTGAATCGTTTTTGGTTGAAAATTGAACTACATATGTGGTTGAAAATTTATGTATTTTGTTGAAAATTCGTCTTTTTGGTAGAAAATTAATCGTTTTAGTTGAAAAGGCAACTGTTTTGTTAATAATTAATCTGTTTTAGTTGAGTATTTAAATTTTTTGGTGAAAATTCGTCCTTTTCTGGTTGGAAATTCAACTATTTGGTTGAAAATTTATGCATTTTGTTGAAAATGCGTCCTTTTCGTAGAAAATTAATCGTTTTGGTTAGATTGTCAACTGCTTGGTTGATGATCAATCTGTTTTAGTTGAGTATTTAACTATTGTGTTAAAAATTCGTCTTCTTTGTTGGTTGAATTTAAGATTTTTTTATTTGAAATTAAAATATTTTTTTGTTGAAATATCAACTATCACATTTTTCACTAAAAATTCATTTTTTCAGGTTGAAAATTTAACTACTTGGTTGAAAGTGGGACTACTTTGTTAAATCTTTTAAGGTTGAAAATTTAACTACTTGATTGAAAGTGGGACTACTTTGTTAATAATTCTTTTTTTTTTTGGGTTGAAGATTCATCATTTAAATTGAAAATTCATATTTTCGGATTAAAGATTCAACCTTCTTGTTGAAAATTCGTCTTTTTGGTTTGAAAATTAATTTCTTTTAGTAGAAATTTCATCTTTTTTTCGTTAAAACTGCAACTGTTTGGTTGAAAAATAATCTTTTTTGGTTGATGATTCAACTATTTTGTTGTCAATTCATCTTTTTCGGTAGAAAGAGATGAATTGACAACAAAAAGCGAATGAGTAAATAAATTAATAACACTAAAAACATAATTATTCATTTCTTAAATTTGTTCCTAAATTACATGAGTTTGAATGATGATTGAAACGAATTTTTTTTATCTTCATACTCAAAATTTAGTGCATATTTAACATATTAATTCTTTAAATAAAAGATATTTCCTGAGAACAGTGAAAATGATACAAAGAAGTTTGATTTAAAGCAGTATAAATCCAGTACTATAAAAGTTACTTTTACAAATAAAAATTATTGTTATTCAATTTTATATTACAACTTGGAAAACAATTTAACAAGCTCGAAAAAATTGCCTGACTTGAGAAAAATTTCCCTGAGATTTCCAGGTTTTTCCAGGTACATAAAAATTCCCTGACAATTCCAGGTTTTCCAGATGAGTAGACACCCTGTATTATGACTTGAAAAGTTTTTCTATCCCCTCGTACTGGTTTCCCTATACGAATCAATAATGCACCGATATCTCCTTGGGCTTTACATATATTTGATTTTCTTGACCACCAGACATAATATAAATAACAATTCCACTTGTGGCTATCACGTTTCATTGACTTCTGATATCACAAAACTTTCGTACGAATAAGGCGACCGTGAATTTTCAAGATTCTGACCCCTCGCGAAAAAATTGACTTCTGAACTCTTTGATTATCTTAATTCATTTTCTAATGAACGTGAATAAAGCGTAAGAGCGATTTATTGAGGCGTAAGTCACTTTTCCAATGTCACTGGAATACGTTCTACTGACCTCGTGGTATGATTGTGTCGTTAAACTTTTATAGGAGAATAAAGCTACATGCTTTCAACAGCTGAGAATATTGGAGGATTCTGGAGAATTTAAGAACAATTTTGAAACTATCTCAGGGTGTCAACTAATTCTCGCCAGCAAAATTCCCAGTTATTTCCCGGTTTTTCCTGTTTTTTTTCCGGTTTTTTCCAGCTGTAAATATCAAATTGCCTCTTTCTAGAAGTGCGAATAAAACGCACCTAACATAAGGTCTTCCCATGCGTAATTTTATGCACTTCCATATCTTATTATATTTACGCAAAATAATATTTTTCTAATTTATGGTGCGTGAAACTAACAAACAAATATAACACAATTTCGATGTTTTAATTATCTGCGCAGATTTGATTAACATTACAGTTATTATTTTTTATAAACATATTTTTGGTTCGATATTTTGGTATTTTAATTAGTAAATAATTCTCAGATAGAATTCTAAATTTCTTTGGTATTAGCATTCCGAAAAAATTCACAAAGATTTCAAAAGATTTCAAAAGATTTTTAATCAATTCAGAAAGATTTCAGAAAGATTCGAAAAGATTTCAAAAGATTTCAAAAGACTTCCAAGAATGGTAAATGATTCTTAGATATAATTCAGAAGATTTCAGAAGATTTCAAAGATTTCGCAGATTCAAACATTTCAAACATTTTAAAAAAATTCACAAAGATTTAAAAAGATTCCAAAAGATTTTAAATCATTTCAGATTTCACAAAGATTCCAAAAGGTTTCAGAAGACTTCCAAGATTGGTAAATAATTCTTAGATATAATTCAGAAGATTTCCAAGATTTTGCAAAGATTTCCAAGACCTCAATAATTGGTAGATAATTCAATTTCAAAGATTTAAAAAGATTTTAAATCATTTCGGAAAGATTTCATAAAGATTTCAAAAGATTTCAGAAGACTTCCAAGATTGGTAAATAATTCTTAGATATAATTCGGAGGATTTCCAAGATTTTGTAAAAATTTCTAAGATTTCTTAGAGTGGTAAATAATTCAATTTCAAAGATTTCAAAGAGATTTCAAAGATTAGTAAATAATTCGAATTTAAAGATTTCAGAAAGACTTCGAAAATTGGTAAATAATTCTCAGATATAATTCATAAGATTTCAAAAGATTTCCAAGATTTCGCAGATTCAAACATTTCAAAGAAATTCTTAAAGATTTAAAAAGATTTTAAAAGACTTTAAATAATTTCACAAAGATTCCAAAAAATTTCAATAGATTTCAGAAGACTTCCAAGATTGGTGAATAATTCTCAGATATAATTCAGAAGATTTCCAAGATCTCAAAGATTGGTAGATAATTCAATTTCAAAGATTTCAAAAAGATTTCAAAGATTAGAAAATACTTCCATTTCAAAGATTTCAGAAAGATTTCATAGATTGGTAAATAATTCTTAGATATAATTCAAAAGATTTCGCAGATTCAAACATTTCAAAGAAATTCACAGATTTAAAAAAATTTTTAATCATTTCGGAAAGATTGCACAAAGATTTCAAAAGATTTTAGAAGACTTCCAAGATTGGTAAATAATTCTTAGATATAATTCAGAAGATTTCTAAGATTTTGTAAAGATTTCTAAGATTTCAAAGAGTGGTAAATAATTCAATTTCAAAGATTTCATAAAGATTTCGACGATTAGTAAATAATTTGATTTTGAAGATTTCAGAAAGACTTCAAAGATTGGTGAATAATTCTTAGATATAATTCAGAAGATTTCCAAGATTTCGCAGATTTAAAAATTTCAAACATTTCAAAGAAATTCTCAAAGATTTAAAAAGATTCCAAAGAGTGGTAAATAATTCAATTTCAAAGATTTCATAAAGATTTCAAAGATTAGTAAATAATTCGATTTCAAAGATTAGTGAATAATTCGATTTTAAAGATTTCAGAAAGATTTCAAAGATTGGTAAATAATTCAATATCACAGATTTCAAAAAGATTTCAAAGATTAGTGAATAATTCGATTTTAAAGATTTCAGAAAGATTTCAAAGATTGGTAAATAATTCTTACATATAATTCAGAAGATTTCAAAGATTTCGCAGATTTAAACATTTCAAACATTTCAAAGAAATTCACAAAGATTTCCAAAGTTTGTAAAGATTTTAGAAAGATTTCGAAGAAATTCACAATAATTCCAAAAGATTGTAAATCATTTAACAAAGATTCCAAAAGATTTTAAATCGTTTCACACAGATTTAAAAAGATTCCAAAAAAATTGTAATCATTTAACAAAGATTTCCAAACATTTCAAGGATTTCACAAGATTTTAAATAAATTCACAAAGATTTTTTAAAATTTTCAAAAGATTTCAGGAGAGTTCCAAGACTGGTATTCTAATTGGTAAATAAGACTTAAATATAATTCAGAAGATTTCAGAAGATCTCCAAGATTTCGCAAAGATTTCGAGGATTTCAGAAAGATTTCAAAGATTCTAAAATTTCACAAAAATTTCAGAAGATTTAAAAGATTTCAGACATTTCAAAAATATTCACAGCGGTTTTAAAAGATTTCAAAAGATTTTTAATAATTTCAGAAAGATTTCACGAAGATTCCAAAAGGTTTTAGAAGACTTCCAAGATTGGTAAATAAAACTTAGATTTAATTCAAAAGATTTCCCAGATTTTGCAAAGATTTCCAAGATTTCAAAAATTGGTAAATAATTCAATTTCAAAGACTTTGAAAAGATTTCAAAGATTAGTAAATAATTCGATTTTAAAGATTTCAGAAAGATTTTAGAGATCGGTAAATAATTCTTAGATGTAATTTAGAAGACTTCAGAAGATTTCAAAGTTTTCACGGTTTAAACATTTCAAACATTTTAAAGAAATTCACAAATATTTAAAAAGATTTCAAAAGATTTTAAATCATTTCAGAAAGATTTCACAAAGATTCCAAAAAATTTCAAAAGATTTCAGAAGATTTCCAAAATTTTGCAAAAATTTCCAAGATTTCAAAGATTGGTAAATAATTCAATTCAAAGATCTCAAAAAGATTTCAAAGATCATCAAATAATTCGATTTTAAAGCTTTCAGAAAGATTTCGAAGATTCGTGAATAATTATTAGATATAATTCAGAAGATTTCAGGATATTTCAAAGACTTCGCAGATCCAAACATTTCAAACATTCCAAAGAAATTTACAAAGATTTCAAAAGATTTCAGAAGATTGAAAAGATTTCGCAAGGATTTCAGACATGTCAAAGAAATTCACAAAGGTTTTTAAAGATTTCAAAATATTGTAAATCATTTCACAAAGGTTACAAAAGATTTCAAAGATTTGATTTCAAAAGATTTTAAACTATTTCACACAGATTAAGATTGCAAAAAAATTGTAATCATTTCACAGAGATTTCCAAACATTTCAAGGATTTCACAAGATTTTAAATAACTTCACAAAGACTTTTAAAAAATTTCAGAAGATTTCCAAGATTGGTATTCTTAATTGGTAAATAATACTTAAATATAATTCAGAAGATTTCCAAGATTTCGCGAAGATTCGGAAGATTTCAAAAGATTTCAGAAGATTGAAAAGATTTCGCAAGGATTTCAGACATGTCAAAGAAATTCACAAAGATTTTTAAAGATTTCAAAATATTGTAAATCATTTCACAAAGGTTTCAAAAGATTTCAAAGATTTGATTTCAAAAGATTTCACAAGATTCACAAGGATTTCACAAAGATTCCAAAAGACTTCAAGAGATTTTAGAATATTTCCAAGATTTCGCAAAGTTTCAAAAAGGGTTCAAGGATTTAAAAAGATTTCAGAAGATTTCAAAGATTTCACAAATTTTTCAAAAAATTAAAAAGATTTAAAACATTTCAAAGACTTCGAACATTTTAAAGAAATTCAAAAAGATTCCATAAGATCGTAAATCATTTCACAAAGATTTCTAAAGATTTCAAAACTTTCAAGATTTAAATTTCGATATTTTTAAGAAGATTAAAAAAATTATGAAAGGGTTCAAATTAAAAAGGTCTGCTCAACAAAGTATAATTTCATAATAATTAATAATTATATCTCTTAGAGAATACCATTTGTTCAGAGCTTGAACACTATTCTCAATTGTTATAACATTTTTGAAATATTATTATTTCTGAATACTCTTTTTTATCATATTTATTACAACGCTTTAATTTATTAATCTTGCTAAAACGATTAAAAAAAATCACATTTTCGAAAACCTTAAATGTGATTCCCGGTTAGAATTTGTATTCCCGGTTAATTGCCGGTTTTTCACACACCCTGTATCTTTAATCGCCTTATAATACAGGTGGTTTTATGAATTTTTAATACTTTTTAATACTTTTTTTCCTCAATTTCGGGATTTTTACACAATTTATAAACCTCTCAATTTAAAACTAAATAATTTTGAACGTTTTTAATACAAAATTATGGAAGTTAAAACCACTAAATTAATAAGACTTTCAAATTAAAACTAAAAACGCTTTTAATTCAAAATCGTTTAATTGCACAGGCTTTCAATTTTAAACTACTGATTTTCAATTTCCATTCATTTATAAAGTTCATATGCACAAAAGTTTATAAAACGTTTAAAAGGTAATGAATTTTGATGCTGAAAAAATACGACAAATGCCCCGTCTTAGGAACCCGGTATTCTAAGACGGGCGCCTCTTTTAAAAACTATAAAAATTATTTTATTTAATATTAGATATTGATTAATTGTATTCACGGTACATTTTTTAAGCATATGCACCTTTATGACGCATTATAATATATATGCAAAATACATTACAATACGTGAAATAAGCGTTAAATAAAGCCAATATGAAATGACTATTAAAAAAGGTAAGAAGTGAAAAGTTGTAAAATCATGACTGAATTTAAATCACCAGAACTATTAGGAGTAGATTACGACTTTTAAAATAGGTAGGAATTGCTAACTAAAGTGCTAAAATAATTTTTACTTTTTGTTCATGTTAATTTCCATGAACATTGTAGAAAAAAATACTTTATAGTTAACTAGAATACTAAGCACGAATATGATGAATATTGAGGCTTTCAATTTTAAACTATTTAATTACTAAACGCGCTTCATTAAAAAATGTTTACTTTCGAACGCGCAAACAATTTTGAATTTGTTATTACGGTTTTGAACGTTTTGAATTTAAAATCGTTCAACTGTTAAAACTTTCATTTTTAAGTTAGTGTGATCGATTTAAATTTGACACCAAAGAATTTTGAACGTTTCGATCTAAAACTATTCAATTCGGAACGCTTTTAATTTAAAATTGTTTGATATTTAATTTATAGAATTTATATGCACAAAAGTTCAGAAAACGTCGATTTGAAAGGTAATGAGTTTTGATGTCGAAAAAATATGACAAATAGCCGGTCTTAGGAATCCTGTATCCTAAACCGAGCCCCTTTTAAAAACTATAAAAAATATTTTATTTAATACTAGATATTGATGAATTGTATATTCAATTGTATATTCAATTTTTAACCCTGTTAGTTCAAAATTTTTCAATTTTAAATTATTCAGTTTTGATAACTTTGAATTTGAACGAAATTTGACAGATTTCTGGAGAAGTTAGGAAACTTTATAATTTAAACAAAGAAAATGTTTATTGACTTTACGATTCGAAAGTTCTGTTTACAGTTTAATACGTGAAAATGGAAAAATAGTTCCAATTCGAAATTATTTCGTCTGTGCTTGTTTTTTATTTCAATATAGTATGTAAAATTTTGAATTTTTCTTTCGTTCATAGGATTATTAAGTTATGTATTTTTCTTTGAGATAGATAAGCTTCAAAAGGACAAAACTTTGATATCTTTTGTAAGGGAATAGTAAGGGAAGGAAACAAAAAAGGTCGAAAGGTCATACATTACACCTTTCTCGATTGAAACAAAATAGCCTCAATTTAGGCAAAAATTTGTGCCGATTCTGGAATTCAGATATTGACGTCTTAAATATAGACCAAATTTAATTAACTGCGAATAAAACAATTTTTAGGTGGAAGAAATTTAAGTATTCGTTTATACCGTGTAAATTGGAAATTTCTGAATGCAAAATTCTTTGCAATTGCTACAAATATAGAAAAAAGTAAAAAGGAAGATGAAAATGCATAAAATGCACATAAGAAACGCAAAAAACTTAAAATGTGGAAAGTTACCAAACATGAAGAAGGTTATTACAGGTGTAATCGAGTCACCATATTAAACATAAATTACGGCTTTATTGTTTATAACTTCTGTGTGCACTAAGATATTTATTCACAAAAAAAAATTCTAAAATCATGTTTAGCATTTCTAAACAAAAATAAAACTTTTTTGCCTGTTGCACTTTTTTCAAAGGACGAACCATTTGCAAGTTAGAGCGTTATAAACAAATGATTTTTTAACAAAATTGAAAGAAAAAATAAATCTTCCGATCAAATAAAATCTTCACTCCGTGAATTGTTGTTAAATAATTGCTATTTTTAAGAGGAAATTGTCTTGAATTTTGATTTGTTAATATAAAACCATCCCGGCCGACCAGTGTCATAATTTTCGCTAAAATTGTTGCAAAACCTATACATACCATAGTTAACATTGCTTATTGTTCATAAACTCTCTTGCTGGATTTTTTATAGCAATTCTTATAAATAAAAACCCTCATTTAACATAACTGATTTAAAAAAAAATTTTTGGTTATCTTTAACACAAAATAAACCTTTTTACTCTCTTGCTATTTTCTCGTACGATGAGTCATTATTTATTAACACTTTTTTGTTTTTATTGATAACAATTTCTACAAACAATAAGAAGCGGGTACAAAGAACGCTACCCAAGATAATTATACTGTACACGGTAAAAGGAATATTATTATAAAAGGTTATCACAAATAACTTCAAAAATTTTGGCTTGTAACGGAGCATAGATTTATGAAAAAATATATTGTTTATACAACTGTAAATAAATAATCGCTTGTCGTACGATAAAGTGTCACGAGAATAAAAAGTTTTGTTTTGGGTCAAAGATTAAATGTTTCTTTTAATGAATTATGTTAATTGAAGGTTTTTGTTGATGACAATAGTTATAAACAATAAGATTCGGGTACAGAAAACTCAACCCAAGATAATTATACTGTTTAAGGTAAAATTAACTTCATGAGAAAAGGTTATCGCGAATAACTTCGAAATTATAGCTTGTAGGCGAACGTAGATTAATAAAAAATATATTATTAACAAGGCTGTAAATAAAGAATGGCTTATCATGCGAGAAAATATCAATAGATATCATGAAGAAATATCAAGAGAGAAAATATCAAGAAAGATAATAAAAAAAAAAAAGAAAATAAATAATTATGTTAAATAAGGCTTATTATTTATAACAATTGTTATATACGTTGAAGCATGAGAGTTTATGAATAATAAATAGTGTTAAATATGGTAGGTATAGGTTTTGCAGCAATTTTAGTGAAAATTATGACACTGGTCGGCCTGGATGATTTTTTTATTAGCACATGAAAATTCTAGACGATTTCCTCTTAAAAATGGCAATTTTTTAAACAAAATTCACGGAGTAAAGTTTTCATTCGATCAGAGGATTTACTTTTTCTTTCAAGAGATCTAACCTCGGAATACACAATGCATAAGTTTCAAATTTTTCTGAGCAATAGATTCTGAAATACAACTAGGCAAATGTGTAAATTTCATTAAAAATCATTTGTTTATAACGCTTTAAGTTGCAAACGGTTCGTCCAACGAAAAAAAGAGGCATAAAAGTTTAACTGTTGCTCAGAGATGCTGAAAATGATTTTAGTAAATTTTTGTGATGAATAAATAATGAAATTGTTAAAGAAATGGTTTAAACCAAACTTGACCAGGATTTCGAAAAATCAACTCAGATATTTGTAATCGTGGCACTTATTTTGATCTTTTAAAAAAACATTGTTTGACAAGAGTGAATGAAATTTGCTGAGATGGTTTGGTCATATTGAGAGAATGAATGAAGAAGATTTAAGGAATGAAGTGTATTTAGCTAGAGTGGCAGCGTACCCAGAGGTAGACCGAAGAAAGAATGGTTGGAATGCGTGAATGATACTCTGAAACCAGAACTGTAAATATCGTCACGCTGGACGACTTTTATCTTTAAAAAAAGGCCGTGATTAAAAAATATTTTTCGATTTCCGACAAATAGGGGAAGAATTTTTGTTTACTAGGGATTAATTGCAGCTTTCCTTATTTAAAATGCAGCCTTTGAATTTAAATATAAATCGAAGTTTCATAATTTCGAGTTTTTATCGCATTTTTAACGTTGGGAATTTCAATTCAATGTAAATTAACGCCAGCAGCATCAGAGCATTCACCTGATACCCTCAGCGCAATATCCATTTGCAAGTACCCCTTTAATCTTTATAAAATAATTACGCTAAAATTGTCTGCAAAAATTCTACAGTGAAGGGAAGGAATCATGCGACTAATACATTATAAAATCCTACTTTAACAATAATTCGCATAATAAATCCCATTCTGATAAAATAATTCCCATAATGTCAATTTAATTTTAGTTTAAATAAATTATCAGGCTAATCATTACATTTCTATTATTAATAAAAATCTTATACCTAATAATGATTTAATCTCATATTAGTTTCATATTACTTTTTTCACAAAAATGCGAAAATTCATTTTGTGCAATTTTTTAAACACCAATAATTTAATATGACTTAATTTACATAATGATTACAAAATAAGAGATGATGATAAATTCTTTTCACGGTTATAATCGACCTAGAAAATGATACCTACGCATATCAAAATTACCAAAAAATATAATACAATTTTGATGCCTGTATTATTTCGGTACTCTGGCAAATAAATCTTAAATAAAATTCTAAATTTCTTTGGTATTAGCATTTCAAAAAAAAAATTCACAAAGATTTTAAAAGGTTTCAAAGATTTCAGAAGATTTTAAAAGATTTCAAAAGATATTAGAGAATTTCGAAGACTTTAAACATTTTAAAGAAATTCCCAAAGATTTCAAAACATTTCAAAACACTGTAAATTATTTCTCGTTTCAAAATATTATCAATCATTTCACAAAGATTTCAGAAGATTTCAAAAGATATTAAATCATTTCACAAACATTTTAAAGATTTTAAAAGATTTTAGAAGATTACAAATACTTCAAGCATTCCAAAAAAATTCACAAAGATTTCAAAAAACTGTGAATTATTTCACAAACATTTCAAAAGATTTTAAAAAGATTCACAAAAATTTCAATTATTTCAAAATATTTCAGAAAGATTTCAAACATTTAAAATAAATTAACTAACATTTCAAAACATTTCAAAACACTGTCAATCATTTCTCACTTTAAAAGATTTTAAATCATTTCACAAAGATTTCAAGCATTTCAAAAGGTTTCAAAGAATTCAAAAGATTTTTGAAGATTTTAAACATTTCAAAGAAACTCACAAAGATTTCAAAAGATTGTAAATCATTTCACAAAGATTTCAATGATTTCAAAAGATTTTAGAAAGATTTAAAACATTTTAGAGAAATTCAGAAATATTTCAAAACATTTCAAAAGATTGTATAAATAATTTCTCGTTTTGAAAGATTTTAACTCATTTCACACGGAATTCTAAAGATTTCAAACACTTCAAAGAAATTATGAAAAACGAAGATTTCAAATGATCAAATCTCCCCTCATATATTATGTGTCAAATAATTATATAAATAATGAAGATTGCTTACAAAAAACTATCTTTAATCTTTAATTATGACAGTTTAATTCTAACTACACATGTTTATAACATAGTTAATGTAAAATTCACTTAGGAATAAAATAAATAATTTTTATAATGGTTTTTGTAATCACACTTCAATAATAAATCGCTAATACCAAATAAATAACAAATTATATCTAAGAATTTTTTCACAATTCAAATTACAAAAAATAATTAACCAAGGATACGTTTATAAAAAATAACAACTGCGATGATAACTAAATCTATGCAGATAATTAAGACATCCAATTATCTAATTGTATTCAACTTAAAAATGTCCAATTTGTAATTTTAAAAAATTAAAATTTTGAATATGGATTCACGTATTTAGAAATTGTTCAATTTCAAACGTTATTAATTTAAAATTTTCCAATTATAAAACTTCAATGAGAAGTAATTCATTTTTAAATGTTCTTAATCAAAATGGTATTAATTATAATTAATTAATTAATAATTATAATTATTATTAATATCAATTTACAATACCTTAAACTCTTAAAAATCTTTTGAAATCTCTTGAAATTGATCAAATCTCTGAAATTTTATTTACTTTATTTATAATATATATTGTTTTTTATTTATTATTCTTATATTTATTTCAATAACTGAATTTGAAATTAATCAATTTTAAACTTTTCAACCTAAAAATGTCCAACTTGTAATTTGAAAAAAATTAAAACTTGGAGTACGGATTCACGTAATTAGAAATTATTCAATTTCCAGCGTTATTAATTTTTAATTGTCTAATTATAAAACTTCAATGAGAGATTATTCAATTTTTGATGTTCTCAACCAAAATGGTACAATAGTTTCTGGTTTTTAATTCCAATACTATAAGTTTCATTATGATTAAAATTGAAACTAAGTAGCAAACTCTTGAGAAAAACGAAAAAGTCGATTAGTTGCATTTTTCTTCAAAAAGACGCAAAAAGTCGAAAAAACGCACGATCCGAGTCCTGAGAGCTTAAACATTATTCTTGATTGTTGTACAATCTTTGAAATGTTATAATATCTGGATACTTTTTTTACCATATTATTACATTTCTTTAATTTATTTGTCTTTTTATCACGATTAATAAAAAATATCACACTTTCGAAACTTTTAAATGTGATTCCCGATTTTTCCGGTTAGTAGAAACTCTGTCAATAAACTATTAATATCAACGTTCTTGAAATAGATAAATCCCGTCCGAAAACTTTCCCGACGATCTGTACGCTGGGAAGTTAGATGATTTTTAGCTCGGACTGTACCACCCTACTGTTGTTAGGGGGAGGGGGGAGACTAGGGGTGGTATATGATCGTGTATATATGCCGTCGCGTAAGTATTGTCAGCGTGCTCCACCTCTGGCTTTTCGCGCGAAAATGCATTTGAAACACAAGGCATAAATCGATCTGGAAGAAAGTTATACTGAAAATATGGGAAAATTCTCGTTTACAAGCCCATCAATTTGCAAAAATTTTCGAGTATCGAGAGGCTTGATATTGTAATTGAGAGATTTCCCTCTGGCTCGACTGCGCCGGACAAAACTCGTTCAGTCAACTCGAGTATATACGGCCAGGGGCGGCGGGTGGGGGGTACAATATGGGTTATCGAGGGGGCCCCACCCCCGAGGGAGAGCAGGGGTCCTCATTTTATTACCCAGACTCCCATGAAGGTTCTCAACTTCTTACAAAGTTCTTATACCACCGCGGATTATCGTGTTGCAAACACCAGGAGGGTCGAATGGAAGGAAAGTGGTCGTGGGGACGTCACTAACCGTAGTCAACAATCGCGCTTTAAATCGCCGCTATGTAAAGTCCGTAGGCTATAAGAAAACAATGTCCTAGACTACCTAAACTTGAAAATCTGTTTATCAGGGTTCGAAGTGCTCTATAATAACTTTAAAAAGTATCAAAAAAGTATCTTTTTGAAGAAAAAAGTATACTCAAAAATAAAAAAAGCATTAGAAAAGTAGCCTTTTTAAATCAGTAAAAAATTAGTTTTCAAAGTAAAAAACTAGGGTAGAAAATACTTTAAACCAAAAAAGGACGTATTTAAAAGGAATTTCTTTTATAATTTTCTGTATGTAAATAACCGCGGTTAATACTGATATTTTCTTAAATCTCATAAATACCCTGAGAGGCCACTGGATTAATATCCAATGGCGACCCGTTTACGAAAAAATCGACTTTTTCAAGAAAATTTTCTTATGGATTGAAATGTTTATTTATCAAATTATTATATAAAATTATGTAAATGTAACATTTTTCTACTAGAAAAGACGAATTTTCAAGAACTAAAGGAATTTTGAACAAAAGAGGCCAGCTTTCAACCACGTAGTTGTATTTTCAACCAAGATGATTAATTTGCTATAAGAAAAAACGAATTTTTAACAAACTACTAGAAAAAAAAAATTCCACCAAAAAATGAAGTTGTAACAAAGTAGTTCATATTTCAATCAAGAAGTTGAATTTTCGACCAAAAAAGATTTGAATTTCGAATCAAAAATGGTATAGTTCAACCAAAACAATAATTTTCAATGAAACAGTTGAACTTTTGACAAAAAAGTAAATTTCTACCCAAAGAGATAAGGTTTCAAACAAATGGACGAAATTTAAGAAAAGAGTTGAATTTTCAACCAAAAAAGATTTTTCAGTCAAGGAAGAGAAACAATTTCAACCAAATTGTTGAAGTTTCAAGCCAAAAATACGAATTTTCTACAAAGGAGTCGAATTTTTTACAAACGAGTTCATTTCCAACTAAATAGTTCAATTTTCTACCAAAATAGTTGAATTTTCATCCCAAAAGGACGACAGGGTTGTTACAAGAGTCTGGCTTCAAAATTCCATGACTTTTCCAGATTTTCCAAGTCTAATTTTGAAAAAATTCCTGGTCCACTTTTTTAAAAAATTCGACCCAACCAAATCTAAGCAACTATGCAGATGACACCACAATGTTGCCAACATCGTAATCTTGCTGCCATCTTCCCGCGCTCGTTCAAATCGTTTACATGTAAAAAAATCACTTCTTATCAATTTTCAAATGTAGAATTTGCTATAAAATACTAAATTATTAAGACTTTCAAATAGAGAAATTAAAAAAGTTCCAATCATTTTTTTCAAAAATCCATGACTTTTCCAGGTTTATCAGTCACTTTTTAAAAATTCCATGACTTTTCCAGGTCTTCCAGGCCCTCCAGGTCTTGTAGCAATCCTGGACGAATTTTCAACAAAACAGTTGAACTTGCAACCAAAAACACGATTTTTCAACCAAAAAGGATGACTTTTTGACAAAATTACGCCGAAGACTGCACTTAACAAGATGATCAGAGTTGGGATTTTTTCCTAAATCTCCTAATTTTCCTACTGAGATTCCATTGGATGAACATTAATTTTCCAAAACATTATTTGCCAATGGCGACCCATTTTCAAAAATATCGACTTTTTCAAAAAAAAATGTTATGGATTGAAATATTTATATACTAAATTCTTATGTAAAATTATGTAAATATGTATAACATTTTTCTACCCGAAAAGACAAATTTTCAGCAAAGTACATGAATTTTCAACTAAAAAAGGTAAATTTTCAACCAAGTAGTTGAATTTTCAAAGAAGAATAATAATTTTCTACCAAAAAATGTCGAATTCTCAACAAAATACATAAATTTGCAACCAAATAGTTCAATTTTTAACTAAAAAAGATAAATTTTCGTCCAAAGAAAAAAATGAATTGATAACAAAATAGTTCAACTTCCAACCAAGTAGTTGAATTTTTGACAAAGAAAGATTTTAATTTCAAATAAAAAATAGTTGAATTCAATCAGACGAATTTTCAACAAAGTAATTGAATCCTCAACCAAAACAGATTAATTTTCCACCAAACAGTTGAATTATTAACCAAAAAATATGATTAGAAGAAATTTCTACCAAAAAGATAAAGCTTTAAAATAAAAAGACGAAATTTAACAAAACAGACGAAGAATTTCTACCAAAAGAGATGAAGTTTCAAACCAAAAAGACAGAATTTAACAAAACAGTTGAATTTTCAGTCAAGAAAGATTTTTCAGTCCAGAAAGAATAACAATTTCAACCAAATTGATGTAGTTGCAAGCCAAAAAGACTACTTTTCTACATAATAGTTGAATGTTCTAAACAAAAATATGAATTTTCAAAAAAAAAAAAAATCAATTTCCAACCAAATACTTCAATTTTCTACCAAAATAGTTCGAATTTTCAACCCAAAAAGACAAATTATCAACAAATCATTTGAGCTTTCAATCCAAAAAGACGAATTTTAAATCAAACAGTTAAACTTTCAACCAAGAAAACGATTTTTCACAAAATTGTTACATTTTCAACAAAATGATTAAATTCTCAACCAAATAATAAGATTTTTCAATTTTAACCAAAAGAGATGAATTTTCAAACCAAAAAGACGAAATTTAACTAAAATGATGAATCTTCAACAACAACAAAAATGTATTGTTAACTGTTGAAATTCAAGAAAAAAACGGCGACCCGCTTTCGAAAAAATCGACTTTTTTCCAAATTTTCATTTAATGGATTTAAATATTTATTTAATTTTCATGCAAAACTATGTTAATATAAAATTTTTAATACTTGTTTTTCATATAAAATTCGCTTTCTTCTCGAATTTTCATCTGTTCAAAATTTAACTATAAAAAATCGAAGAAAATTTACAATTGAATTTTAAACAGTTGAATTTTGAATTTAGTATGATTTCAAAAGATTTGAAATATTATCCTAAAATATTTAAAATCCTCTGGAATCCTTTGAAATGATTGAAATCTGTTAAAAATAAAATACTACCCTAAAATATTTTAAATCCTTTTAAGTAACTTTAAATGATTGAAAACTGTCAAAAATTTCTCGTTTTTTTTATACCAATTTTTATCCCAATCCCAATTAATTAAAATTCAACTGTTGGTAATTCAATTTTCAATTTTCTTCAATTTTCAACAGTTGGATTTTGAATTAAAAACAGGTGTTGAAAATTTTATATTTACATAATTTTACATGAAAATTTCATAAATAAACACTTCAATCCATAGAAACAAATTGGAAGAAAGCCAATTTTTTTCGAAAGCGGGTAGCTATTGTCAAATAATGTTCTATTTGATTGATTTCTTACTTCAATTTAGGTAGAATATGTTAAAGCTGAAGAATTTTTTACTTGAAGTAATCAAAACTAAACTACAAATTAAAACAGCCAAAACTGAACTGTTCTGAATTTTCAGCTTTTCAAATTAAAACTTCAAAAAACTGCCATTCAAAAACTTTTAATTTAATCGTTTAATAATGAGTAAATAATAAAATGGAATCCTTCTAATTACAACAGGTTTCATTCTAAGGGCTTCAAAATAAACATTATCTTGAAATGAAAAATTCAGAATGGTAAAGTATCAAATTCACAAACTATAATTAAATAATAAATTAAATGGTAAAAGTTCATAAATGCCTCCCACTTTTATTATTTAATAACCAGTCAACAGAAAATATTTCAAAATATACAAATTGAATTTCGCCACTTTTACCGCTGAAAAAATCCCAGTTTTTAAAGAATTTTTCTCGGTCATACAAATAAAAATAGTTCTTAGTAATTAAAATTTAATATACTGTATTTTCTTGCTCCATGAATAATTTTACATATATTTTTTACCATTAAGGATTTTTTATTATGTGCTGCTGTTGAAATTAAAACTAACTTTTTTCCACTAATTTAATCGGCAACGAAAAGTGCTTCAAGCATACTTTATTAGTAGAATAGAATAACTTTTTCAAGATTATGAAAGCCATATTTTAGAATTTGTAAATATATCTCTTTATTTGAAATTCTGCACATCAAATTAAAATTATTTTATAACAATTGAGGTTACACGAAAATCGGAAAGGTTATAAAATTCTGAGTTTAATAGGCACAGGTTGAAGGTAAAACGTCAATTTTACAGAAAGATATTGCTAATAAACGTCAAATTTCGATGTTTTCGAAAAATTAGAATAACTATAGAAAGAATTAACATTATTTAATGTTCTCAGATTCATTTTGAAGGTAAGTCTCCATAGTATTTTTCTTAATTGTTAAGCTTCTTTTAGAATTTTTTCCCTAGATTCAGCCCAGGGTCAACTTTAATGCAAAAAAGTAGCAATAATTCAAAAATATGTAAATACTTACAAAATTTTAAAAAAGCCATTATTCATCATATTTTAATAAATTTTAGTAATATTTATCAAAATACTATTGTTTTTATTATTTTTTAAATCATGTGATGAGTACAATCATTATTCGAAATTTCCCGACTTTTTTGCACCAAGGTTAACCCTGGGGTAGAATCTAAGAAAGAAATTCTAAAAATATCTTAAAAATTTATCAAAATACTACGGCGACTAATTTTTTTCAGAGTTATTTCAACTTTTCAAAAACATCGAAATTTGAGGTTTTTGGCAATATCTTTTCATTAATTTGACATTGTGCCTCCAAACTGGGTTTCTTAGACGCATAATTTTTTTACCTTTCATGTTTTCCGGGGGAAAAATTTGTCGTGTTAATATTATAAAAATTAAGGCATTTTATAATACTTACGAATTTACTGAATTTCTATTTCGATAATGTCTACAGATTTTTGTGCATTTTCCAGTAAAAGTTTAAAGTTTTTTTATTGAAAATTAAACAAAATTCCCGTTCCACGTAAAACTTCCCAGACCTTTCCTGGGTTTTCCCGGTTTTCCGGTTCAGTGGCCACCCTGAATCATGGAAAAAAATTCCCGGTCATATCCCGGTTTTCTCCCGGTTCGAAACAATTTTTCACGGTCACTGAAATTCAAAAATTCGAACTCTTAGGCTAAAAATATTTTTATTCTAAGCAATAAAAACTGAATTGCAAATTGAAGCACTCAACGTGAAACTATTTTGAATTTTAAACTTTTAAAATTGAAGCTTAACAAATTTTTAATTCAGAAATTTTTAATTCAAATTCTCATAAATTTGCACGTAAAAAATGGAAGCTTTCAAAACTTTTCGATCAAACAATTTTAAATTAAATGCCATTAAACTGAAAAATTTTTACTTTTATAAATTGAATAGTTCAAAGATATCTGGTAAACAAATATAAATCCAACCAAGTATAAATTTGTAAATGTTCACAATTATTTCATTTTAAGGGGATGACATAATTTCACCAAATAAAAAAATCCCGAATGCTGAAAAATACCGAAAATATAATTACCGAAATAGAAAATTTCGGAAATTTAAATCAATTGTCTTGAAAAAAATCGTCTTTTGGGATTTAAAATTCAACTAGTTAGTTGAAAGTGCAATTGTTTTTGGCTAAAGTTTAATATTTTTGCTTGGAAGTACAATTATTTGGTTGGTAAAACAACTGTTTGGTTGAAAATTATTATTTTTTTATAAAAAACTATTTGATATAAAATACATCTTTCATGGTCGGAAATGAATTCTTTTTGTTGAAAAATCATTTTTTATGGTAAGAAAATCATCTTTTTCGGTTAAAAATTCATCATTATTGGTTCAAAATACATCTTTCGGGGTTTCAAAGTCAACTGTATTTCAAAATATAAATCATTTATAAAAAGTAACATCTACTAGTCAAAAATCATGATTTTACATAATTTATTTAAATTTAATGACAATTTACGATGTATAAGAATTTGTTTACTGCTGTGTAGCTTTCGGAGGATAAGTATAGGTGTAAGTTTTAACTTTTAGAAACCTTTCCATCAATGAAAAAATCGTTGCAAATTAGAAAAATATCCTTTAATCATTCAAAAATGAGATTTTTCTCTTTTTTTCAACTTTAATAACTATTTACGATCTATCATAATTTGTTTATTGCTGCATGGTTTTCGGATGATAATTATACACTCAACTGTGGATTTATGTCCAGTATCGGGTATGGTTTCGATAGCCGTGACTCGATTCCAAGAATTTCTATGATGTAAACAGTCAGAGGGAACTGCGTAACTCCGCTGAGCTCAGGCACCTCTCTTTCGGCCCCTCGGACCCCGTATCCACGAATGCGAGGCGGCGGCAATCCTCTCTCTCGGCGTCTTGGACCCCCTTATCCACGAATGAAAACCAGCAGCAATTCTAGGAAGGCGGTATACCGAGGCGAATTAAATAGAGAATTGAGTCTATATATATTTTTCCACTCCGTGCTAATGCACAATATACTACTATATATCGATAAGCTCGTAAAAGCGAAGTTTTGGGAATGTGGAATCTAAACTTCGCTGCAAACTATAAGAATCAGTTTTTTGGGGAGTCGAGAAGAAACTCTCAAGAGAAAGCACATAGAAGTTTCACACTTCGATTCTTTCGATTCTACCGTGAGAGAAACGTGAGAGTAAGGAAGGTATCTTCTCCCAATAGGACCAAAGTACTTATATTGTATAAGGGTACCGGGGCCCTAGGGTACAGCCCTGCCAAGAATCTTCTTCTCCCACTTCAACTTCTACTTCTTCTACTACTTTTGCTACTACTATATTTTTTATCCTTTTTATTTTTTTTATTTTTCTTGTTCGTTTCCCTGCCAGTATGTCTTCCTTCGTTTTGCCCCTATTTCCCTTCTCTTAGCTCAGCTAGAGGCTAGACTACGTTCTCTACCTTCGTTTTTTTTTTGTTTTTTTTTTTTCATTTGCTCACCGGACCACCTACACTCACCTGAAGCAGCTAATGCTCCTTGCTCATGACTTTATGTCGGCAAAATCGTTAGCAATAAAATATTACTCTACATCAATTACTAATCATTATTACTAGTCATACAATAATTAGACTTTAATCAGTGCAAAATTATAGTACTGCAATCTGTAATCATGGATAGAGTAACAGCCACTGATAGTAGCTTTATACATGACAATGTTTTATTGCTTCATTAATAAATATGTTTCTCGATCCGCTAAACCATTTCAGGTTTGTGTCACGCCTTATTTATACCAAGCACTTGGCTGATATAGTCATAAAATCACTCGCAAAAACTCGTCTGCAGGTGACCGGCAGCACTTAGGAGTTTCGATTTTCTGCAGTTTTCTACTCCCCTGGCCAAATTTTCAGGCAAATGCGAGCGCTTTTAATATTTCTTAGATATGCAAAAACCCCAAAAAGGATATAGATGGAGTAAAAATGTAACTTAAACTAATCTTATTCCCTGACATTCACTGTAATATAAAAATAAAATATTGCAGCTTCCTCAAAAATTTTAATGTCAATGTAAACTTGAATTCATTATTCAAAAATCGAATTGACGATAATTGGAAGCAGGTCACCAATAAAACTCACCTGATACAAAAGAAGAAACTACATATTCACTATATAAATTTCAGGTGAATTTCAAAGAATTCAGGATAAATTCATAAGAATTCACAATGAATTCAAAACAATTCAAGTTAAATTTAAAAAACTCAGGGTAAATTCAAATTAATTCGACAAAATTAAATTTTTTTTTTAATATTCCATTGATTTCTGTAAAAATGGAGTAAATTTAGAAGAATTCAAGGGAATTCAAGAGATTTTGATAAAATGTATAAGAATTTCAGTGAACTGAACAAAATTTTAAAAATGAAAAAAATTTCATTGAATTGAATAAATTGGAAATGAACAGAATTCAGGGTGAATTCAACAGAACTTAAGTGAATTAAAAAAAAAAAACAATGAATAAAATAAAAGTACAGTGAATGTAGAGAAATTTAAGGGAAATGAGAAGAATTCGATGAAATTGATGAAAATTTAAGTATGTAATTTGAAACCAATTCAAAAATATTTTAAAAGTTGATTGGATTCATACAATTTTGACTGAATTCAGAAAAAATTAAGGGAATTCAAAAGAATTCAGGATGCATAAATAAGAATTCGTGTTGAATTAAAAAATGAATTGAAAAAAATCCAAAATATTGTATTGATTTCAGTAAAATTGGAGTGAATTGAACAAAATTTTAAAAATCAAAAAATTTCCATTGGATTGAATAAATTATGAGTAAACAGAATTCAGGGAGAATTCAACAGAATTTAAGTAGACTGAAAAAAAATATTTAAAAAAAACCATTCAATAAAATAAAATTAGAATGAGTTTAGAGAAATTTAAGGGAAATGTGAAGAATTCGATGAAACTGATAAAAATTTAGGATGAATTTTTAAAAAATTCAAGTAAATTGAAACCACTTTAAAAAATATTTAAAAAATTCATTAAATTCATTAAAATTCATTTTTTACTTCATTAGAATTTAAAAAATTTGAGAGTATTTCAAAGAATTCAGAGTAAATTGATAAGAATTCACGTTGAATTCCAAAAGAAATTGAATTTATTGAAAAAAATACAAAACATTCCATTGATTTTAGTAAAAATTGAGTAAAATTTTGAAAATCAAAAAAATTCCGTTAAATTGAATAAATTGGAAGTGAACAGAACTTAGGGCGAATTCAACAGAATTTAAATGAATTCAAAACATTTTAAAAATTTGAAAAAAAACTGATGTTATTTCATCGACCAGGGTAATTAATTCATATTTTGATGTTCTTGTATCGATTACTGGTCAAATTGATTTTTGGAGAAATGAGAAAAAATCTACCTCG
>JAUMHM010000079.1:4294105-4304645 GCA_032362435.1 Melikaiella ostensackeni
GGACATTTAGTGTACATTTGTCTCTAATGATCCGGAAAAGCGGGTAGCCTAGAAGTCTAGTTTTGATTTGTGAAATTTTTGGGTGTTCTTTTTTCAGTGTACACCAAAAATTTTCATACGAAAGTAGATTTCATTTCGATCATTAAGAAATTTTAAAAGAGAGACATTAAACAAGGATTTGTTCCAATCTGCAGGCTTGCCTATGAATACTTAACATTTCTTTAAATTAAAGTATTAATGGTTAACTTAATTTACGAAAACATATATATATATATATATATATATATATATTTAACTTAAATATAGTTAATAAATTTGAGGAAGTTAGCAATTTTTTAGAAATATGTTATTGGTTTGGATTATTACCTTTTTCTTTTTTGAAAAATGGAATTATCTTAATAGATTGTTTCTAAATCAACTAACAAAAAAGATATCTATTTTTATTTGAATATAGTGCACAAATATGAGTAAGTTAGCAATTTTTAGAAATGTGTTATTGTTTTGGATTATTACCTTTTTCTATTTTCTATTATTATGAAAATTTTGTACACTAAAAAAGAACACCAAAAAGTTCACAAATCAAAAATAGACGTCGAGACTACCCGCTTTTCCGGCTCTTTGAGAGACAAATGTAATAAATGTACCACAAAAAGAAAAAAGAGGA
The DNA here is from genome assembly GCA_032362435.1 of Melikaiella ostensackeni. Lineage (NCBI taxonomy): Eukaryota > Metazoa > Arthropoda > Insecta > Hymenoptera > Cynipidae > Melikaiella > Melikaiella ostensackeni. The sequence goes on from JAUMHM010000079.1 coordinate 4,294,770, forward strand.
GAAAAAGAAAGAATCAACCGATACCAACCTCTCTCTTTCTTTTCTCCGCCTTTTTTATACTAGTGGGGACCAGCTAGTTATAAATAACGAAACCTGTATTAATTAAATTAAAATATTACCTGAAAATGAAAGGTAAAGAATTTAATATCAAATGTTGTTTTGTCAATTTTCGTACTTTCTTATGAAAATCAAAAATCTTTAAGATCAAAATGAAATCTACTTTCTTACGAAAATTTTATTGTACTAAAATAGAAAACACCAGAAAGTTCTGTGTATCTGTGCATGCCAAACTTTTTTAACCAAATCAAGATGGATTTCCTAAATTTAATGTTAGTCTCATTGAAATTTTCTTTGTTTCTTTTATTGTCAAAATCAAAACATACTTCCTTGTTAATATCAAATATCTTTTTTGGAAAAACCCATAAATCTTGCATTTCGTCAATAAATCCTTCTGTAATGCATCCAATCTCAGTTTTTACTAATTGAATAAAATTCTTTAATATTTTTCAGCGGTCTTCTAATCCAATCCATCACATTCCCTCAATTTTTATCAATTTTACTGAAAACCATAACACCGAAAACAGAAAAATCCGAATAGATAACAATTTCTTTGCATATAATTTACTGCGTAGAAAATCCACAACACTAATTGAACAAACATCTCAATTATGTCAAGGAAACAAAATATATAGTCAAAGTATCACGTCATCAGGAAGATTTAATTTTTAAAAACTTAAAAAGAAAAAATTTGTTTTTCAAACATAGAGACAGTAATCCACTTTTTAAATACAAATTTTAATTTATGAGAAACAGATTCTTCACAGTGAAAATTCTTTTCGATTGTAACCAAGAAGAAACTTCAGAAATACGAAGTGTAGTGTACAGAATCTCGCCACGAACTGACATTGACTGTCCAACGAGAGACCTCAGAGAAAATCTCATTTTTAGGGAAATCATCAATCAACCAGTCTCTTTCTTAACGACTGCACCGTCCAGCAACAACCCTCGTAAAAACCATATGCTCGATCAACAGATTTTAGAAAATTATTCAGAAAGTTTTATCCCCAAATATCAAGATCCAGAAATAAGTACAAAGAGACAATAACAAGATAGTAAAATATTTTTACATTCAATTATGAAATTTTATTTTAATTTTATTCAATTATTATATCTAAAATTATGTACATCCTTCTGGCAACCTTATTAAATTTATAATAAATACCAGGATGACATTTTATTTGTATTAACAGTATATTTAGAAAAAACAAATGTATAGTAGACTGAAAAATATATATTAAATATATCTGAAATCAAAAAGATCTGTAAAAATCACAACATTAGAGAAAAATGTAAATAAAGTACTCAATGGTACATAATAACAGAATGCACATATTGTCCATATGGCACCTTCCTCAGAATACCACCATTTTTTTGTAGGCAACGAGAATATCATTTCTTTTACCTGAATATATGTCAAACCTTTTGGCAACCTCATTTTTTGATAAAAACCAAGTTAACATTTTAATTAGTTATAAAATTGACAGAACCTGAAAAAAATTGTACAAGATTTATGTACACAGAACATTAGAAATGAAGGAAATAGATTGATCTTGGCACTATGATCTATTTCCTTCATTTCCCATGTTCTGTGTACATAAACCTTGTAATAATTTTTTCAGGTTCTTTCAATTTTACCACTAATTGAAATGTTAACCTGGTACTTATCATAAAATAGGGTTGCCAAAGGTTCGACATAGATTCCGGTAAAAGAAATGATACCGTCGTTGCCTAAAAAAATGGTATTCTGAGGGAGATGCCTTATGGACAATATGTGCATTACGATATTATGTACCATTGAGTACTTTACTTAAATTTTTATCTAATCTTATGATTTTTACAAATTTTTCTATTTCAAATATATTTTATATATTTCTCAGTCTACTATACATTTAATTTTTCTAAATATATTTTTAACATAATTAAAATGTCATCCTGGTACTTATTATACACATAATAAGGTTGCCAGAAGGATGTACATAATTTGAGGTATAATAATTGAATACAATTAAAATTAAATTTCATAATTGAATGTAAAAATATTTGACCATCTTATGATTGTCTCTTTGGACTAAACTCTGAATCTTGATATTTGCGGCTAATACTTTCTGTATAGTTTCCTAAAATCTATAAGCATTCTTCGAGCAGAAGACTTTTGCGAGTGTTTGGGACTGGTTATTCTCTCAAAAAAATGTTAAAATGATCATTTTTCTAAGGGTCTATGTAGACGGTCAGTCGTCGACCATCTCTCGATCGCTACACTTCGTTTTACTGAAATTTCTTCCTGGTGCAGAATTTTTCTCATAATTTAACAAATTTATATTAAAAAAGTGGATTAATGTTTCTATCTTTAAAAAGAAAAAGAAAATCAACAAAATTTAACAAATTTTTAAAAAATAATTGAAATGTTTGTTCAATTAGTGTTGTGGTGAAGGGTTTGCAAAAAACTGGATTACAGTTTTTTGGATTTTATACACAGAAAGTCATATAAAAAATTATTTTATTGGTTTATATTATTGGTTTGGATTATTACTTTTTTCTTTTTTAAAAAATAGAATAATCTTAATAGATTGGTTCTAAATCAACCCAAAAAATATAGTGTACAAATTTGAAGTCAGCAATTTACAGAAATGGGTTATTGTTTTGGATTATGACCTTTTTCTATTTTGAAAAATAGAATAATCTGAATAGATTGGTTCTAAATCAACCTACAAAATTCTAATAAAGTTTCATTGAAAATGGACGACTTCTCCAGTATAAAGCAGGATAAAAGCGGACTGACAACTTTTAATATTAAGCCATTTGTAGTCGTGTTCCGTAAACGGAACGTTGTCTTATTATCGACAAGTAATGATGCACATTAAGTGAAGCTAGCAGAGCTATTTGTAAAGCTAATATAGTTGAGAGGATATCCTTAGACATTCTTGAAAAATAGCAATGTCTGCATTTATATTGATACAAATTACAATTTTATCTTATATATTTTTAGCTCGGATCGGTATCGGTTACAAAAAATATTTTATGACTCAATTTAATTAGATATAAATTTTAGTTATCACATTTGAGACGATAAAAAAATAAGTGCTGAATTGAAAATTTGTCGTTAGATATTGCAGCGTGGGACTCAATCGGTGCAATCACCGATGGGCCGCTCGGAGCGACCCTTATAATAAAAAATAAATAAAAACCCTTAACATCTTTGAAATCCTATGAAAGTTCCTTAAATCTTATGAAATTCCTTGATACCCTTCGAAGTATTATAAAATCAGTTCAAATCTTTATAATCCGTTGAAATCCCATAAAATCTCTTGAAAAACTCGTGAAATTCCATAAAATCTGATATTCCATGAAATCTGATATTTCCTGAATCCCTTGGAAACCTTATTAAATTCGTTTAAGTTCCTTGGAATCTTTTTAAATTTCATAAAACCTTCTGGGTCCTATAAATCCAAATCCATAATAATTCCAAATCTTTCGAAATTCTTTAAAATTGTATGAAATATTTCTCAAATACATAAAAATCATTAAAATCCTTGGAATTCTGTAAAAAAAATTTCATCTCTTAGGATCATTTAAAAGAACCTGAGATATTAAAATTTTTTGAAAATCTTTTGAAATCCTTTGAAATTTTTTAAAGCTTTCAAAAAGTCCTTGGAATCTTTTGCAATATCAAAAATTCTTTAAAATCTTAGGAAATCCCTCGAAATCATTCAAAATATCCTAAAACCTTATAGGTCTTATAAAATCCTTCTAAATCTTCCAAAATTCTTTAAAACTGTTTGAAATTTTTATAAATAACTAAAAATCGTTTAAAACTTTGGAACTTCTTGACATTTTCAAAGCTCTTAGGATCTTAAGAAACATCCTCAAATATTTCAAAACTTTCGAAATCTTTTGAAATCCTTTGAAATTTCTTGAAGCTCTTGAAAATTTCTTGGAATCTTTTAAAATATTCTAAAATATTTTAAATTCTTTAAAATCTTTGGAAATAAATTGAAGTATATTTAAACATCTTCAAAACTTTGAAATTCTTTGAAATCCTTTCAAATATTATAAAATCCATTGAAATCCCGTGAAATTACATTAAATCTGATGATACTCCTTGAATTTCCTGTTAAATACCTTCAAATTCTTGAAATCTATTGAAAATTTCTTGCAATCTTTTACAATATCCTAAAATCTTCAAAATTCTTTAAAATCTTTAAAAATACCTTGAAATATTTTTAAATCTCTTTAAATCGTTGAAATACCTCTATTTTTGTGAATAAATTCTTTGAAATCCATTAAAATATAATGAAATCCCTTGAAATCTCGTGAAATTACATGAAATCTGATGATATTTCATGAAATATTTGAAGTTCAAAAGTCGGTTGAAATCCCTTAAAAATCCTTTGACATATTTGGAAATCCCCTGAAATCCCTTGAAATCTTCTAAAATATCCTAAAATCTTATATATTCTTTGAAATCTTTCCAAATCTTCAGAAATTCTTTACAACCGCATGTAATTTTTGAAATCGAGTGAAATCGCCTGAAATATTTAAAAATCTCTTCAAATCTTTGAAATCCTACGAAATTTCTTAATTATTGTAAAATTCTTTGAAATGTATAGACAAATTATCAAATATTTAGAATTTTTTAATATATATATTGAAATCCCTTAAAAAATCCCTTGAAATCCCATAAAAATCCTTCGAAATATTTGACATTCTCTGAAGTCCTTTGGAATCGTTAAAAATACCTTAAAACCCTTTAAATGATAAAATCCTTCAAAATCCTTATAATTTTTAGAAAATTCTTTGCAATCCCATAAAAAAGTTTTAAATCTCTTAAAACACCTTGAAATCTTAGAAATAATGTCAAATCCCTTAATTAATTATTGTGAAATTCTTTGAACAGCCTTTAAATCTTTGAGATTTTTATAAATTTCTCAAAGCGTTTGAAAGCTTTGAAATTTCCTTAAAATATAATTATTAAAAAATGATATTGTTTCCAAAAAAATTAGAAAACAAAATTTTTTAAAGGGTTAAATACCCTTGCACATCACTCATTATTCCGACATGCAAAAGACAGGTTTAATTTTCGATATTTGCATATTAAAAAACGTCAAAAGCCTTTTTTATGTCCCGAATTATAGGCCGGGTGAGACGTTTCGGCAATACCCCTAAAACCTGCCCTTATTATATGCACACTTAAATGTTAAAAATTACCACTTTGATTTTTGACATTTGCCAATTGAAAAACATCAAAAATCTTCTCTTTTTATGCCCCGAATTATAGGCCGGGTGAGAAATTTCGGCATTACACCTAAAAACTACCCTTGTTATATGCAGAACTAAAATTTTTAAAATGACCGGTTTGATCTTCGAAATTTCCTAATTGAAAAATGTCGAAAATCTTCTATTTTTATGCCCCGAATTATAGGTTGGGTGAGACGTTTCGGCAAGATCCTTAAAGGCTACCTTTATTATATGCACAACTAAACTTTAAAAAATAACCAGTCTGATTTTCGATATTTGCATATTAAAAAACGTCAAAAATTTTTGTTATTTGGGTCATAAAGAGAGAAGATTTTTGCCGTTTTTCAACTGGCAAGTATCGAAAACCAAACTGGTGATTTTAAAACTTTACGTGGGCATATAATAAGGGTGGCTTTTAGGGATGTTGCCGAAAAGTCTCACCCAGCCTATAATTGAGGGGTCGGATGCAATACGCGCACATAAAATTTTCTCTCGCGAAAACGAAGTCCCTTGGAGGCTTTTAAAAAAATTTCCGAAATTTTAATTTTTAGAGGATGTATCTGAATGTAAAATTTTATCGCGCATCTTTCTTTCACCTAAAACAAGTTGTAGCTTTCTTATTTCTCAAATTAAAGTAAAAAAATCTGTCTTTTTGAAAAAATTAATTTCTATTCTTTTGCTTCTTCAACTCGTGCTCAGTTCGTCAGTTTTTGAAATTTTTAATATAAATTCTCAATGATTTCTCTTCAGGGTATCCTTCAACTGATAGAGCAATAAGATTTCGAAAATGTTTGTTTAAAAAAATGTTATTAATTTTTTTCTGACACCGAGCATAAATTTTACTTCTATTTCTTCTGGCGTTTCGTTTATCGAGGGAATTTTGATCAGGAAAAAACTTCTCGCGACCAAAATTCGGAGGAAGGTATGATAAAGTTTTTTGGAAAGTTTCGGTTCAAAATATTGAATATTTTAGGAACAATAATGATTTTAGTTTATGACAGCGCGCGACTTTTCGAGTTTATTATAGGCTCCCGCCGAGCTTACCGCCGCGCCACGGTGTCTCGTTAGCAAGTTTTGGCTTATAAAACGACATTGCTCAAGTTTCTTAGTGAATACAAATTTAACAAAAGTAAGTTTACAAAAAGCTCATGAATTTTATTTAATTCATAATTAATTTGTACAGAAACTATACAATTTAATGAACAGAAGATGAATAGTTTTGCATACTATTTTCCTTGTACATAATTTAATTTAATAAAATGACTTTAAATCTGAAAAATCTGATTAAGGGCTAACTGATCTGTTTAAATATTTTAAATTTTTAGACAATGTGCAAGACACGTAGGGATAGGTATGCTTACAAAACGAATTCTCAAGGTCGCTTACTAGTTAGGCAGTTATGCAAGTATAAACATTACGTACATTATAGTATCCTACATTTAAATCCAAATATTACAAGCGAAAAAATTCATAAAGAAACTGAATAAAATTCATGAGTGTTTTGTAATCTTACTTTTGTTAAATTTTTATTCACTAAGAAGCAATATCGTCTTATCAGCCAAAACTCACTAGCGAGACACCGTGGCCCGGCGATAAGTCCGGGAGCCTATAGTAAACTCGAAAGCTCGAGTGCTGTCATGAACTAGAATCACTGCTGCTCCTAAAATATTCAATATTTTGATCCGAAACTTCCCAAAAAACTTTATCGTACCTTTGTCCGAATTTTTGTCGCGAGAAGTTTTAGCCTACCCAAAATTTTTAAATTTAAAAAAAAATTATTCCCAGCGTCAGAAAAAAATTAACAACCTTTTTTTAAACACACATTTTCAAATTCTTATTGCTATATTGCTTTCCTTTGAAAACAAAAAAGCTAAAACTGTTTTTCTGAGAAAAAAAGATGAGCAATATAGTTAACATCTAGGTACATCAAGCTATTTAATGAGCAATTTTCGAAAATAAAACCCGTCTTTTGTATGTCTGTATAACGGGTGATGTGTAAGGGTACTTAACGTCCTAAAAATTAAAAATTGGCAAATTTTTTTCGACAGAATATCAGTTTTTGTCCTCCTAAATACACTGGAACCTCCATTTAACCGGCCTCGGTAAATCGTCTTCTTAGAATTTCGGGCAGCTCGAGAACTCGCATGCATATTTCACATTTATTTTTAAATACACACGAAAAATCCTATTTTCATTAATTAGTCTTCATTACTAAAAAAGGTCCATCCTTTATGATAATAAAAATCTACATTTGTACACAATACAGTTCATTAATATTATGCATTTCTACTGGAAATGGTTCAAACGTCCCTAACTGTTTGCGCCATAGAAATTCTTGGAAGAGCCTCACGGCCATCGCCAAGCCATACCCGAGACCGCTGTTGAATGGAGGTTCCAGTGTAATTTAAGCAAAACAAAATTTGTTCGTAAATTCAGGTACATGTCCGCTTCTGGCAGCATGTTCATGTTTATTTTCTGGCTATCGACAACGATAATATGCGGAGAGATTCATATGACTTTAGACAGGCTTTGCTGTATATCTCAGGTTATATTATGTACATATGAGTAATAATTTATTGAATTTACTCACCTCGGTGCGCTGCTGTAACCTCTTGTTCAGCTCATAGAGTCGGTAGTCCGGTTGGCCATGGTTAAAGTATGGTGTGTGCCTCCTGGGGACAGGCAACGATCTGTCAGACCAGACCGAGAGGTCATGTTAGGGTGCTGTGTACAGTGTTTCGTGTGTGTCACGTGTAGCATGCATATTATACTATATAATCTAAACTATCTAACAGTATGACCCTGTTGGCAAACCTCAAACCCACGCTGTTAAAAATTTATGTTAGAACTTTACATTAAATGTATTGGTAGTTTACTTCCGAGACGCAAGGTAATGTTCCAATACATGATATTGTAGTTTTCAAATGCTTGTACTGTAATATTGCCATACACGTATGGTGAGATTAGCATACATGTAATGTAATGTTGTGGAAGAAAGTTTTTTGAAAAAATCGAAATTCGCAGCCACGAAGAATCGAACCTTAACCGCCAGGCTCTAAGTCGAGTACATTACGCAATAGACTAGTAAGACGAGTTAGAGTGTAAGGCAAAATTATAATACGGGTATCGTAGCGTGAAATTGCAATACTGGTAGGGTAACCGGCAAGTATACTTTGAAATTACAATAAACGTATTGCAGTTTCACCTTCCAATACCGCTATTGTAATTTTGCTTTACACTCGTATTGTGAAAGTGTTGTAAGAACCCAAACATTTTCAACAGTGCAAGAAAGGAGTAGAAGATCATTCACAAGTACATCAAGATTCTAATTCAAGATGATTGCAATATTCAGTCAAACTGTCTCAGAGTTTCGTATTTTCCCTGTTAGGATTTAGTGAGTATCATATATTAAATCCTTACGTATCTTTTTTTGATCCAATATTGGATCAGTACACAGAAAAAATTAGGGTTTCAATTTTGTTTCAGATAATTTTCATACAAACTCATGTTGAACTTCAACTATGTTCGCTGTAATGACCAATGTCAAAACTGAAAAACAACTACATTGCTTTCAATGATCATATTGCTTAAAATAAACCAATTGTGCACAGTGCGCTTCAACCAATCATAGGTATGATGAAAATGTCAACAAAATCTGGCTACAGTACTTCATTTTTATGTATTTTAGGCTTCGAAAAATGGTAACACGAAAATCGCAGCTGATCCTCTTCCCGAAATACCTTCCAATCAAATGTTCAGTTTTTTAATTATATTTAACCCACCAAAAATACTACGTGTGAAAACATTTCGCCAAGTACATGACTATTAATATTATATTTATTTATGTTAAAGGTAATCAAAGTTGTGAAATCTTATTACTGTTCTTGTTATATTGGCACACTTATGTTTATTATCTAAAGACAATAATAGGCCCGCCAATTTTATTTTTATTCCTCTTAACTATAAATTTAATTTTGTTATCAAACAGAAAAATGGTTAATAAAATAATTCATTGAACTAATTCATTTTATTAAAAATACTTCTATTTATAAATTTTCTACTATTCATACTTGGCTTTATTTTATGATTTCACAACTTTGATTACCTTTAACATAAATAAATAAAATATATTATTTTTGGCTTTTTCAACTTAACAGAACAAGTGTCTGGTCCTTGACTTTTAAAAATTATTGAACCTAAATTAAACGCCAAAATGAATAAAAAGAAAGTTTCTCTAGATTCCGCATATTGTATAAATTATCCAAACTTTCGGCAGAGAAGACATCTCTTTTCTGCTTTGTGTTCAGACCCACTCTTGATTTAGAACATGAAGTACTCAAACTAAATTATATACTTCGGTGGTCGTTGTTGTTGCTGTGCGTATCAATTTTTCACTTTCATATTAAAGTAACGACTTGCTTTTGATGTTTTTCTGGGAGTTTTTCTAAAAATTGTATCATATCACATTTTCTCGAATCTTCACAGGAGTCCGACAAGAATGATCAATACATTAGTCCATTTCTTGAAGACACTTTACAGATCTGAATCAGTTTTCTTCAATCATAAATTACTTTTTCAGTT
>JAUMHM010000079.1:4337986-4348765 GCA_032362435.1 Melikaiella ostensackeni
AGTCTGCATTTTTATTAATTAATTTTTCAACGTGCTCATATTCTTCCATATTTAAATGATCTAAACGCAGTAATTTTTCGATAGCCTCTACTCTTTCTTCACCTGTGATTTTGTGAAATTTTCAGAAATTATTAGAACTTCCATCAGATTTTAAAAAACTATTCAATATTAAATTAGTCAAATTTTCATCGTTTATGTTGTTGAAAATGTCAGATTTATGTGCTGAATTTTTTACTTCGCATTGTTCAAAATCTTCTAATTGAATACTAGGGATTGATATTTTTACAGATTCTTCATTTATATTTGCATATTTGACATAGGCTTTACCTTCGCAATTATTTACGATGGCTCGACCCACGAAAATTCCTTCTCCAATTGATAATTCAGGAATATAACCCTCACTTTTGTCTGTATTTTCTATTTTTACATAATCAAAAATTGTTCATGCCGGGATTGTAATAACATCAGTTTGTTCAAAAGGATAAGTTATATCATTAATTTCAATACATTTGCATGTGTAATTTATATTTACATTATTATTAAGAAAAAATTCATAGCCCAAGACTCCATCTTCATCTACAGGTACGCCATCAGGAATTATATTTAATATAGTTGAAAATCCAAGTATCATGACCTTAATTTGACCTAGAGTATAAACAGGTAGATCGTTGATTCCAGTTAGTCTCAAGACTTCGTTTTTATTTATTTCTATTTCGGAATCTAACGCATTTCCTTTAATCAAATTTCGACCAGCACCAGTGTTGATCATCATGCGTGCCCGGTTTTTTAGACCAACAGCAGATACCATAATCGAAGGAATTATATTATTCCTACTGAGATAAATTTTTATGTCATTTTCCTTATTTGGATTTTCCACAGGTTCTTTACTCAATGAGTTGGCGCCTTCCTCCCAGCACCCACGGGGGGAATAGCGTTGGAGTTTTCTTGGTTCTGTGTATAATTTTGAGAAGTTTGTTGTTCATTTTGATTTTGAAAATATCTAATCTTTTTTCTACAATCTTTAGCGATGTGACCAGGTTTATTGCAAAAATTGCAAATGATTTTGGATTTTTGGGCGGGATACGGGTGGGATTGTTGATTATTGCCATTTTGATTATAATTATTTTCTCTTTGGTTTTATCCAGGCTCAACATTTTGATTCTGTCTGGGTCTAAAATTTGGATTTTGTCCATGTCCGAAATTTTGATTTTGTTTGTATCCGAAATTTTGATTTTGTCTGTATCCGAAATTTTGATTTTTTCCTGGTCTGAAATTTTGGTTTAGTTCAGGTCTGAAATTTTGATTCTGTCGAGGTCAAAAATTTGGATTTTGTCCAGAATTCCATTTATTGTAATTATTAAAGTTTCCTTGAGGTTTATTTGGTGAAAAGAGGTTTTGTACTGAATTTGGAGCAATAGGGTTTTTGTAAATAAAATTTTGTCGAAAGTCCTCGAGGTAGTAACATTTTTCGGCAGCATGTCCCGGTCTCCCGCAAATTAAACATGCTATTTTAGTGTCCAGAGCAACAATGAATTTATTGTTTTTAGTAATAATTCGCGACTCTGATTCCTCTTCCGAAGATTTAATTGGTTTATTTTTTCGCAGTTCTGAACAAGCATTTAATTTCCTTTCAATTTCTACAGCGTCATTGATGAGAGTTTTTAAGGTTTCATCTTCGTTATCTTTTAATCTTATCTCTAATTCCGAACGTCATCCTCTTTTAAACCATTTAATTACATCATCTTCCAAATTTGCTTTGAATGCCTCATCTGTGACGCCACCATTGCCTAATTTATGCGCGTCTTCGATCATATCTGCCAATTCTTTTATTCGCGCAGCGTACGATATCACATTTTCCCTATCCCACATGAATATATTGCTTAATTCTCCTTGGAGCTGATATACGCTTTTCGCGGGGGCATAAACCTTTTTCAATTTTTCTATTAATTCATCTAAAGTTCTAAATGTGTTTCCGAAAATACACTTTCGCGCTTCTCCGGGTAATTTACTTCTGACTAACCTAGCAAGATTCTCGTGCACTTGTACAGGGATTATGGCTTTTGCTTCTGTGCAGCCCTTTATAAAATGGGCTAAAGGGATGTTACTCTCGTCAAAATTAGGGATCATTTCAAGCGCGTCGTTAATGTCGTTAATGTTTTATTTTGGTCTCTAGAACCACTAATCAAACTTGAATTCGTATTAATTAAGGTATCATTTGCAGGATTTATAAAGGCAGAGAAATTAAAATTAACTGTTTCTGAGGTTTCGCTTCCGAATTCTAAATCTAGTCTATCTAATACTTCATCAAACTTAATTTTATTTTGCCTATCACTTTTAAGCCCGTTCTTATTTAATTCTACTTGCTCAGCTAATTTGGGATCTTGTTTAGCAAGATTTCTGGTATTTCTTTTTCGAATATGCCCTAAATCTTCAGGGTGTTCAATAGGCATTGGTTATTTCTCAATTTGGACATATTCAACACAAACAATAAAGGTATAATAAAAATTATAATAAGTTACCTGTCTTTGGTCAAGTTCCTTGTGCTTAAAAATTTGTATAATAATAATTTTGGTTGGAATAAATAATATATTGGCTCTCTTTAGTTGGTTTCCCGGTCGATGCTCCATAAAAAGGTAGTATGTTACTTAAGTTCCTCGTTTCACTTGAGATTGGAGATCTCACACAGGGAAGAGGAAGGAGTAGCCAATAAATAATATGAAAGAATTTATTTTAACACTTACAACCAGAACTTATTAGTATTAGTAAATTATTAGTAAATTAGTATTAGTAAATTTATTATATAAAACTATTAGTAAATTAAATAAACAAGTAGCACAGGAAGCTGACGGAAGAGGAGTAGGTACTTCTATTCCTTGGCCAGGAATTAAGGAAATGTGTCATTAATTATTGAGTTATGACTTACCGGTTTATTCAATTAATTGAAGATTTCACAAGGGAGTTCGATTCCGATAACCTTCCGTGTGTGTGTGTCTGTGTGTACGTGTGTGTGTGTGTCTGTGTGTATGTGTGTGTGTGTGGAGAAATTCTAGCTTAGTGACTTCGGAGTATCCGGGGTGTGGAGTTTATTTTAATCCAGGGACCTTGTGATATTTTAAGTCCCAACTTGCACCTTATGTGAATAACACCTTGACACAAATAAGATCGCAATGATCAGAAGAGTTCCAAAAAATGGAAATCCACGGTGCACAACACTTTCACGGTGCACAACACTTCCACGATCAGGGGGACACACGCGAAGACGGGGAAGAGAAACTCCGGTTAAGGACACTGACCTCGACATTAGGCGGACCGAATTGAAGAAGATGTTGAAACTATGAAAACTAACTGACCCATGCCGGTTCCTTGGATTTTTATAGGGCCTTTTCCAATACGGCTTACGTTCATACAAGCGACGTCACAGGTGACCTCAAATCCCCTACTCTTAGCTTCCATTCATTCTTCCTTCATTATTATATATATAGATATACTCGACGCCTTACAACGTTCCTCCTATACCTTATAGCTATATGCTGCAGAGTGCAGTGTTCGTTCTATGTTTACTCAGTATTTACAATAATAATTATATCAATACCTGTATATATATTTTTATATATATATATATATATATATACGTCACGGGACGTGACAGTTGCTGCAAAAACTTTAAGTTTTTTAAGAGAACAAACTTGGAACACTTGAAAATTTTAAACCAATTAAAGTATTCCCTTTTTCTTTTGAAAACTTCAGTTTAAAGGTTGTAATGTTTTCTCCTCATGGTGAATTATTATTTGTTTGACTTTGACCTTTCATTTATATACTATATCTGTTTTTTTAATCTTTAGGTCGCTCCACTAGCATGGAAGTAATTACTAGTAATAACCGTCCTATTTTCAGGGTAGAGTCAATTGTGTATGCCGGGGCTTGGATATATTCCAACCAGTCGGAAGGCCACGATGTTATCATCATCTCTGCGGATGATTCGAGGTATTTAACATTTTGTCCTCATTATGGGGTGATCATTAAATCTTGCCTTTCTTAGAATTGCCTTTTCTCCCCTTTTTCTTTTTCTTTTTTAATGATCACTTAGCCAAGCTTTCTTTCAGGGTAAATATTGCATTGCTTAGTATTTCCTGTTTCATTTCAGCCTTTTTGACCACCGGACTGAGCCCATAGTAGCCGGCCAGTTTGAGGACGTCACGGAGTGAAATTTTAAAATATTTTTTTTTTAATATTCAATTCGACTTTCAGAGGATGTAAAATAACACTTTCTCTCCCCCTTATTTTTTTTGCCCCTTTATAGCTGTGAATGCTTCTAATTATGAAATTCCAATTCAATTATTATAAATGTATAAGTTTCTAATTACTTAAATTATTTCGATTTTAATGCAAAACTAAAAATTAATTGTAATATTTGTGAAGAGTTCTTATTAATTGTTCTGTAATGTTTGTGAATGAGTAGAAAAAGTTTCTCTGTTGTATCTGTGAGTGAGGTGAACGATTTTATTGAAGTTCTCATATTTAAACTCATTCTTTACAAACTTGTGCCATGAACTTCTTAACGTCTTTCTCGATCTCCATCTTTCTTGTCTTATTCCTATTAAATACTTGCATCTTGATCTTGCTCCTTCTGGTGCCCGCTTTTTAATATCGTCCAATTCTTGTTGTTCTCTCCACGTGTGCTTTCTTTCCTCTCTCTGTTCTGCCTTCTTCCTTGATCCCTTCCTGTTTTGTCTATCCAAATCTCTCAATCTCGCACGATGTTCCCTCCATTCTTCATTGATTTTTCTCTCTCCCTCTTTCTTCACATTCCCTTGCTTTGAGAATTTTTTCCTCTCGTTCGCTCTTTTCTTTTTTCTCTGCTTCTTGCTTGAGCATTTTTTCTTCAAATTTCTTGACTTCTTCGGCCATTTCTTTGGTCTTCAATGCTTCATCTTCCGCTCTTCTACACTCTCGCAATTTTGACAAATTTTACTTAGAAATTCTTCCTATTTTTAGTCTTTCGGTGTCTACTAATTTTTTTAATTCGAGATTATGTTTCTTCTCTTCATGTCTGTCTGTCTCTTCTGTTCTACTACTTTTCTTAATTATTTTCAATTTTCGCATCCTATCTGCCCATCTGTCTCATTTTTAAAATTCAATTTCGCTTTTGTGTTTCAAATTTAACGCTTGAACCGCTTGAAGTTCTGTCCCTAACCTTGAAAAAGCTGACGTAAGACTGTCGAAGAAGGTTTACTTTTATTTAGCGCAAATTATGAATCTTCTAAATTCTCATTCTATAATTAGAGATTTTTTTCTAGGTATGCCTTCATTGTCGTTTTAAGGGCATGTGACACAGTCAAATTCCTACATCACCGACCTCTTTTTTCCGGTGTACCAAATTTTTTTTTGAACCATAGAACTTTTTTTCAAAATAAGGTATCGGACTGAAAGTTTGGAAAGTGCATCAGAAGACAATAACCTACGTTTATGTACTTCATTTGAGTAGGATTTTTGCAAAAAATTATTTCCGAAGAAATTAAAACTGGGAGCTAATCGAGAAATTTTTTGAACCATAGAACTTTTTTTATGAGCAAAATATCGGCCTAAAACTTTGAGGAATGCAAGAGACGACAATGAAGTACGTTTATGTGCGCCACTCAAGTATAATTGATGTGAAAAAAAAAATTTCCTGCTAAATGTTGACCGGCGAACCTGTGCGTCAAAGCTTCGAAAATATGGTTCAAAAAAAAAAATTTGGTACACCGAAAAAAAGAGGTCGGTAATATAGGAATATCTGAATGTGTC
This sequence comes from Melikaiella ostensackeni, assembly GCA_032362435.1. Lineage (NCBI taxonomy): Eukaryota > Metazoa > Arthropoda > Insecta > Hymenoptera > Cynipidae > Melikaiella > Melikaiella ostensackeni. The sequence continues at coordinate 4,343,771 of JAUMHM010000079.1, forward strand.
ACATGCCCTTAAGGCAAGATGGAGGTCTATATGGAGATCTATCGGTCTATCCGGCCAGTGAAGGCAAGATAGGGACAAACTACAGCTATATCTCAACGAAAAAAAATCGGATCGAGATCAACCAAAAACGATTCGAAAGTGAATAATGGTACTTTGTAGTGAAACTGGTAGGAATGCTCGATAAAATTGCTATAGATTTTATAGATGGTCGAAAATGGCCAAAAACGGTATTTTTTGCATTTTTACATTAAAATCTTTTGAAATTCTAACGTTATAAAACAATTCTGTCACCAGATTCGGATTCAGCATCAAAAATTGCATTAGAAATGTCTACTCTGGATCAGGGGTCTGAGAAATGTAGGCCTGTGTTACTCCAATGGATTTAATACTGAAATTCCTAAATGATGGAAGCATTCTCTTAGATATTTTTAACATCCAAGAAGGAGGAAAGCTTTCGTAAAAATATGAATGTGTCGAGACTTGGTGACGAGTTTAACGCACCCTTCGGTACACAAGAACTATTTTTGTCTATACATTCGACGATTTCCTCAGCAAGAGGAATTTCATTCGAATGAAAGGTCAAATTGAAAATAGACAAAACTCTCCGAAGACCGGAAAAATCTGTTTGATTTTCTCTTTTAAACTATTTTTTTATCTTCAACAAAAACTCTTTGGTTGAAACAACAACAAAATATCATAATGTAAGGAATAAATTAGCTAAGATTACGGACTTAGTTCGTCACGCTAATGCAAGTAAATAACCCAGGAACCTTTTCAGCACCGTAAGAATCAAAACGTAATTATGAGTAATGATTCCCAAATTGATTTGTCGCAAGTTTGGCGCATAGTAATTGTGCACAAAGGAACCGAATCCTGATTAGCAACCTGCAGACAGAACACTCCAACGATTGCATCGAATTAAGTTCGCCTTAATTCGGACTCGAAACCCCTCATTTGCGTCCTGCAGTTTCGGTCGATTTGATTACAAGCTCTAACACCATAAATACTTCCCAGAAGCACCTATGATTACTATTTGGAATAAATTCAATCAAATTCAAGGACTTCTTTCTTTTTCGAAGATATTTCATAGTAACTAAGATATTCAAGTGAATCGACTTGAAAAATAAAAAGATTGAGGATGTTACTTGAAACCTAGTTAGTTGAAATATAAGAACAATGCACATATTGTCAATTTTCTAATCGATCCTTCAGTTATGAAAAGAAAAAAAAATATATGGCTAATGTTACACGCTATGATTCGCTGTTGACGTCTATCACTCAAATGAGCTATGGAAAGCTAAAACCACGTAACTTCACTTTTTCGCCGAATAATTGTTCTTTTATTGTGAAAAATGTGAAAATACTTATTTAACATCATTTGCTTAGTGATTTGTTGTATTTTTCTCATTATAATGTCATAGAATGCTAAACCGTCCTAAATTCATCAAAATTTCCAATAAATTATTAAATGCGTACGTAGTGCCATCTATTTATTAATATAGTGGTCCTTAAACTGACCCTCAAAACTGTACAAAAAAATCATTATTATCTCAATCTGTTGCAAATTATTCCCCTGAAAAGGTTTTTTGTCTCTCCTGTAAGATCAGGTAGGAGTTGGGCGGTTTTAGTTTTCCATATCTCAAATAACGAATACTATTTTGCAAATTTCACTAAAAGATTCTATCACCTGTGAATAGCTATGGAAGATATACAGAATTTTTTCATCAGGGAAGAAAAAAACAATAATGTACTTATGGGGCCCAATAATAGTCGTCATGAATAATTCCTTAAGTATTGTGTCTTACTTTTTCGGAGGAAATAAGTGCAAAACACTAGCAGGCTATTTTTACTCTGCAAAAATGAACAAATGTATTTGAATCTCAGTACGCACTCGTAAGATTTTTAATTGTCGAATAATTAGTATAATTGTTTAATTTCTGAACAATTTAGAGTCTGAACTAAGGTTGAAGACAGGTAGGTCTAACCCATTTTCTCAACGGAGGATAAATATTGGAAATGAACTTTTGCAAATGTCACGAAAGAGAGAGTTGTGCATCAAAGAAAAGCAAGCCACTGCAGTTGAAATATACTTTTGTATAATATTTGTGTGCATAAAAGAAACTGAATAATTCTGCTTAAAGTTTACTGGCGTGTTGCGACAGAACCATCATCGAAGAGTGCAGAGAGAAAATAACGGAACGACTTCAAGAAGGAACACTCTGGAAGCTTCGCGGATCGACCCCGATTTCGATCATTCCACTCACAATTTTTAAAAATCCTTTTTAAAAAACACTAGATTCTCACAATTTTATTTAGAAAAGTATGCGAATGTAATTAGTCACGAACTGTCTACCGTTGCGAAATTTTCCGCAAGACCAACCCCTTTTGGAAGCTTCGCGGATTGACCTCAATTTCGATCACTCCACTCACGACTTCAAAAAATCCCTTAAAAAGGCACCAAATTCTCACAATTTTATTTAGAAAAGTATGGGAATGTAATTAGTCACGAAGTATCTACCGTTACTGAATTTTCCGTAAGACTAACCCCTTTCCAGCTCATTCAAGACTAAAGTTACGGAATTTTCTGTAACTCTAGCCCTAGCGCTATATTTGATCGGGTTAGTCTTACGGAAAATTCCGTATCGCTAGTCAGTGCCAATTAGTCACTTGAAGAAAAGAGTACTCACGTTTGCAAGTATCGTATCATCTTCTAACCAATTACCAGAGTGATTCATAATTAATACATAATTATACTAATCTCTTACAATAATTGTTAAAAATATTTGCATGGCTTTTAAAAGCTTGACCGACCACAACACCGCAAGAACTGAGTCCGGTGCGAAAACTAGAACAGACTATATTGCTCTTAGGAGCACGTTTCTGGAAATTGAATTTCGAAAAAATTGGTTTGGCCCAGTTTCTATTTGAGGTTATGGTTCCAACAATTTGCCTCAATTTAACTTAAAATAATATATGAAAATAAAAATTTGACCTGGAAAGTAAACTGTGTTTATGATACAGACGAGTACCGCTGTTGGTTTAAACAAATTTGAGCAGATCCAAGCATTTTATTGCTTCTTACCTCCCTTCAGAAATGTGTGTCAACTACCTAAAAATATTTTATAAACATGAAGGGGAAAACAGAAAAGATACAAAACTTCATTTCAACAGAGCTGCCACGGGCTATTGTACTTCAAAAAAATGTAAAAAGTGACTAATTTAAGCTAAAAAGTGATTAAAAGAATTAATTTTGAACACAAAAAGTGACTAAAAGTGGCTACTATTCACACAAAAAAATTAGATGAAAATCTGTTGTTGAATTCGGGACTGAATATCAAGGTTTCAATTGCTATAATTAATATTTCAAGTAATGTTCTATCAAAAAAATTTAATAAATTACTCTATTTTTATTTAGAAATTTAATTTACAAAATGAAAAGGCACAGATGAATGTCACATTTATGTGCAATTTAGAAGAGAAAAACTCGAATTCGACAATGCAGAATTGAATTGAATCAAATAAGATGTATTAAAGAGTCTTTAAACTGCAAAAGTAGCTTTATTGGGAAATAATGAACGAAAATCGTGTTTTAACAACAACTAAAACATAACCATTTTCAGCACTTTCATAGCCTCATTAAAAACGTTATGTTTAGTTTTTTTTTAATTAAAACTTATCTTGTAAGCTTCACTTTTGGTCAGACTTTTCATAGTTATAGCCCTTTATTCAACTTCTCAAACTGAAATTCGAAAATCTTCGTTTTGAAATTCGACACTAAGAGTTTTGTTCATTTTCGCGGATGAATAACTCGTAGGGAGAAAAATGAAAAAATTCAGGATTTACAGTATGTATATGAAAATTAGGTCCTTATTTTATCTACTTAAAAATTAAATTTTTAAATATTCAACCAACTTCAACTTAGTCATTACCTAGTTTAACCAAACCTCAAAATAGCAATCTTTTGGGCTATCTTGAAAATTGATATTTTGGTGGAAAATCACTCAACATCTAAGCAAAATTTTCAGAGGGATAGAATGAAGGCCTGATATGCATATACTGTAAATCCTGGACTTTTTCATGTTTTTCCCTATCAGTTATTCATCCACGAAAATGAACAAAACCTTCAAAGTGTGGAATTTCGAAACGAAAATTTTCATATTTCAGCATCAAAACTTGAAAAAAGGGCTACAACTATGGAAAGTCTGACCAAAATTAACCTTACGAGGTAAGATTTAATTTAAAAATCTGAACACAACGACTTTACTGAGGCTATGTAAGTGCTGAAAAATAGTTACGTTTTAGTTGTCAAAACAAAATTTTCGTTCATTATTTCACAATGAAATTACTATTGCACATGTTAAATAAAAGTGTACAGACTGTAGGATGCAAGTAGATAATAGGCAGGGGGAGTTCTGACTCAAAAAGTAAGACGGAGTCTGGACCAACGAGTGTTAGTGCATGTCTGTGTGAGGTAAGCTAGTGTTAGTGCGTGTATGTGTGATATATAAATTGCGTCAAAAAGTTCAAGGTTATTTCTTATTTCAATGTAGCATTTCAAGGTTACATTTTGATTTGTCCTCGTATTTTTTACTACGTAATATACTTTTCATGAAGAAGAAAAACAAATTCAATTTTACATTAAAGAATTTGAGTTTTTTTCTATTCTATAATGCACATAACACTGTCCTACACGATTTTGTCTCCGATTTTTGACCCTATTTAAGTGTCTATAAAAAATGAACGAGAGGTGATAGAACCTCCTATTTCGGCTTAAATTAAAGCTTGAAACTTGAATTACAATCCTCTCGTTAATTTTTTACAGGCACTCAAAATATGGCCAGAAACACGTTTTTTCGACTTTCTTTCTTTCTTTTAGCAGATGTATGGGGGGGTTTCGAGCCTAAAAAGTAAGACGGAGTCTGGATACAAATTACAAGACGAACTCTGGATACAAATTACAAGACGAACTCTGGATACAAATTACAAGACGAACTC
>JAUMHM010000079.1:4374389-4386173 GCA_032362435.1 Melikaiella ostensackeni
GAAAATTCCGTAACTTTAGCCCTGAACGAGCTGGAAAGGGGTTGGTCTTACGGAAAATTCCGTAACGGTAAACAGTTCGTTTAATTAAATAGTTAAGAGCTTCCATTTTATGTATACGCGAAAATTATTGTGCGTTTGAATTTAAAAAAATTTAAGCTTCTGTTTTAAAAATTAAAAATTGAAACGATCGGGATTTTTTTCTTACATTGTAGCGGCCACCCTTTAAAAACTCAGGACCAGAATATGATCGGAAATTTACTAGAAAAAATAAAAACTGCTTTTCCCAAATGTCTTGTTTATAAATAAGAAACTTATCGACAAAAAAAATAACAGTAAGAAGACAGAAAAAAAACAGCACAAGAAATTTCTCTTGAGTTTGACTTTTATGCTGGTATTAGTAAACACATTTATTGCCTGCCCTGTTTTCGTTAGCAAATTTCAAAGATATCCCACCTTCTGATTGGCTAATAATAAATCGAACGACGTTCAAATCGTTACACGCTTTTACCCTTGAATCGTATAATTTCTTAATAATAAAAATAATAATTTCACACATAAAATACACATTTTTAATTTAAATTTACGATCACAGATTTCCCGGAACTTTTCACGAATCCCCGTATTTTTCCAGGTCCACAAAATTCCCGGATTTCCCGAGTCGCTAGACAGCCCGCATCATATAAGATAAAATAATCCTAATTTTAACTACATCAAGTCCGAATGTCACAATCTCAGTCTCCATTGTCTAACGTCTAACTATACCACTACTTTCCTGAAATTTAAGGGCCCCAAATCCCTACCGAACTCGAACTTTCACAATGTTTCCTTTACTCCTGGGATCTGTCAGTGTTCAAGAACTTTTAGAAGTCTAGAAAAAAAAACCACGAGTTATACCTGTAATATGGTGACCCAAACGGTGAGCAGTAAAACGGATCGTTGTGCATGTGAGGCTGTCCTGGAACTCCTGGGCCTTGTGGGTGAGGATGTGGTCCCATTGGACCGGCGGGGCCAGGAGCGCACATTCCTGGCCCGCCTTGAGGCTGCATACCAGGTCCCATCATTGCGCCGGGGCCCATGTGAGGGCCCGGATGGTGTGGGGACCCAACCATGTGGGGTCCTGGGAGGTGTGGATGCGGCGAGGGTCCGCCACCCCCCATATGGGGATGAGCGGGGTGGGGCGAACCACTCATCATACCGTGGGGCGGCATTGGATGGGGACTGGGGGAGGCTCCATTGAGATGAGGCCCCGTGACTCCTTGGTGAGGTGTTGGCGGTCCACCGTGTGTGGGTGTGGTAGCAGGTTGCGGGGGTGGAAGATTAGGTGGCCCAGTGGGTCCGCTTCCGAGGGGCGGTAGAGGCCCATTAGCCATATTGTTTAATTGCGTCAGCGATGCAGCAGCTGAGGCCATCGCTTGGAGAGGATTCGGAGCGTTCGTGTTTACGCCGCTCGTACCACCCCCTAGGCCCAATGAGGGCGGCAGTGGGGGGGAACCGGCCGGCGCAGGCCCACCGAGGCACCGGCCCGAAGACCCAGGGCCCGATAACGAATTCGGCGCTACCGGAACGCCGGTGTGGAGTATTCCACCTGGGGGGCGCTGCGCCACCCTCACCGGCATTACTCCCCCCTCCACGACGCCACCCGTCTCGCCAAACCCTAAGCTCTCGCTAAACAGGGTATTCTTGTTTGTAGGGCCCCTGCTCCAAATGAACTCTTGCTGACTGGGACCTAAGCTGCTCCTATTCGTCAACTCTCTTCTGTTGATTGGCCTCGATAAACGCTTACTCCTCGTAGCGCACCTTGCTCCAATTTCTCAACTCTTCCGTTGATGGTAGGTCACTACCGCAACATAACGACGTTCCCCATACGTCAAATTCGCACGTGTTTGGAAGTCACGACACTTTTCACCAACCTCACAAACTTGAAACTTGCACTATGTATCTCCACTTTCACTAGGAAGTTAAATAATTCCAGTAGTACACAAACTTTTGAGATTTTCGGGACGGAAGAGGTTTTTTTTGAAGAGTTTTTGACCTTTCACTCCAGAAGCACTACACTCTATCCTACGGGAGTCACTACACTGTGTTATGAACTCAGAATTTGAATTTCTCCACTTGAACTTTTTGTAAATAATGCTTCGTGTCGAAGCTAAGTTTTTTATAAATCAAAAAGATATTGCACTTTCTTCACTAATAGTATCACAAAATTCCTTGAACTCAGGGCAGTTTTTCCACCCGTAATTTGTAGCTCTAACAACCGGCAAGAGGGCACGTGGCTGTCACGTCGGCGTCGCGACGCACCTGGTCGCGATCACATCTTTCGCCCATCGTCCCTACACCCTTCTTCTTAAGGGCTCGCATCGATCCTGAGAAAACTCAAGTCAAAAAATCATGCCTTCAGAGATCAGTCACCACTCGGTATCCGACAGAGCGAGGGATGGCCGAGCCACGTGAAGCCAGTTCTTTTTTGAAAGAACATTGCTCACTTTTCAAATTGTGCATTTCTCTGCAAATGCCACCCCCGATGTTGGAAAAAAAAGACAAAACAAGACACAAATCTTCCGATGAGCCTTTGAAAATCCAGGAATCGGTCAAAAGTCCGAATATGATTAAAAATTGATAATTGATGGGTGTTTGTAACTTTATTCAAACTGGATCTCAGTTATAATAACAGTATTTAAGAACAACAGAAGCAAATAAGTAGGAATTGCGTGACACGGTAATTTCACGAGCAACTCTCACGCAGACGACTACGCTCTTCGGAAGCGGTCGCATTACTGCGGAGTGACTAGTGTAGTGGCGCTGCTATCGCAGCGAACGAAAAAAGTAGGGATGGAGGGGGGTGCAGGAGAAATGACGTTGGCTCAACGAGGAGGGGGGATGTTCACGCACGACGCTCAACTCGATCAAAGGGTGGTGGAAGAGAGGTGCGGAGGGTGGACACGTGAAAAGCCGACGCGTCCACACATCGCGACTAACCCTAACCCTTCTTTCAGCCTTCACACTGCCTTCTTCCTCCCAAGGGGTGAAACGCTAACCTATTTCTTTCAGGCATCTAGCAGTCCCCGAAGGACCTTCAAAAGTGGTGAAAGGTATTTTTAGACATTTCGACGTTGCGTTTTGAACGAGATCTAACGCAAGGAGTGTGATGTCCAATTGTGAAGAAGATTAAATGTGCCGAGATTCTCGTAAGAAGTAGGAACGTAGATTAATGTAGCAATGTGCCGTTTCAGAAATTTATATGTACTTTTTGAAACTTGCAACTGAAAGTTTCAATGAAAAGTTTCAAAGTCAGTGAAACTTTTGAAACTTTAGCATTTTCAGCTATATTTATAATAATTATAGATGGAAAATTATTTCAGTCATGTCAATGGTTAACTGTTGAAAATTCAAGAAAAAACGGCGACCCGTTTTCGAAACAATCGACATTTTTCAAAATTTTTATTATATGGATTGAAATATTTATTTATTAAATTCTCATGTGAAATTATGTAAATGTAACATTTTTAATACTTGTTTTTAATATAAAATTAATTTACATTCAAATTAAACTAAATTAAACTGCTTTACAGCTCAATTTTAATTTAATTTAATTTTCTACCAAAAGAGATGAATTTTCAAACCAACGTTCAAATTTTTTAACAGAAAAGATTAAACTTTAACCACGAACACTTGCATTCTTAAACAAATAGTTGAATCTTCAATAAAGAAAGATTTAAATTTTAAATCAAAAGCAGATGAGTTTAAACAAAACAGATAAATTCTCAACGAAAAATGTAATAGTCGATGTTTAAAGCAAAAGAGATTTTTATTTTTAATCCAAAACAGTTGAATTCACCTCTTTTGGTTGAATCCTCAATTAAAACAGATTCATTTTTAACCAAACAGCCAAAAAGGCGAAATCTCTAGAAAACAGTTGAATTTTCTACCCGAAAATAGAAATTTTCAACCAAATAGTTTAATTTCGTACCAAAATAATATAATTTTCAACATCAACAAAACAGTGGAATTTTCTACAAAACAATTAAATTTTCAACCCAAAAATATAAATTTTCAACCAAATAGTTGAATTTTTAACTGAAAACGATCAATTATTAACCAAAAATGGAATAGTTGAAATTGCAGTTCAAAAAACTGATATTCAACACAAAAAAACGAATTTTTAACAAAATAGTTCAATTTTAAACCAAAGTAATAGAATCTTTAACCCAAAACGACGAATTCTCAACAAAACAGTGGAATTTCCTACAAAATAATTGAATTTTCAACCCGAAAATATAAATTTTCAAACAAATACTTGATTTTTAAACTCAAAACGACCAATTTTTAACCAAAAATGGAATAGTTAAAATTGCAGTTAAAAAAATTATTTTTCAACAACAAAAAAAAGATTTTTCAACAAAATAGTTAAATTTTCAACCAAAGAGATTATCTTCAACTAATAAAATTGATTCTTAACAAACTAATTCTACTTTCAACCAAGCACATAGTTAAATTTTCAATGGAGAAGATTCATTTTCTAGCAAAACAAAACGAACTTACAACAAAATACATGAATTTCCAACCAAATAGTTCAATTTTCATTTAAAAACAATCAATTTTCAACCAAAAATGGTGAATTCTCAAGCAAAAATAGTTAAATTTTCAACTCATAAAATTAATTTTTAACCCAATAAAAACGAAGTTTCAACAAAATAATTAAGTCTTATAAACCAATAAAATGAATTTTTAACAAAGCAGTTCAACTTTCAAACAAGTAATTAAATTTTCAATGAAAAATTTAAAAGTTGATTTTTCAACTAAAAATTACCAATTTTCAGCCAAAAATGGATTAATTATATTTTCAGTTAAGAAAATTAATTTTCAACTAAAAAAAAAGAATTTTCAAAAAAATATTTAAATTGTCAACCAAATAGTAGAATTTTTAATTAAAAGAGTTAAATCCTGAAACAAAAATATAATAATCGACTTTTCATTTAAAAAGAAATAACTTCCAAAGAAAAATAGTTGGATTTTCTTGTTGGGTTCCATTGGGTTCGGAATTCAACTCATGTGAAAAAAAATTCTACTGTTTGGTTGAAAATTAAATTATTTTTCGAAAATACAACTATTTTGTTAAAAAGTCATATTTTTGGTCAAAAATTTAAATACTTGGTTGAAAGTTTAATCTCTTTGGTTGAAAAATCGTTTCATTTTTGGTTGAAAACTAATTTTTTAATCGAAAATTTAACTATTCCATTCTTGGTTGAAAATTGATCTTTTTTAGTTACAACTTAACTACCTGGTTGAAAAATTATCTTTTCTGATTGGATATTTAAATTTTTGGTTGAGAATTCATGTATTTTGTTAATAATTCGTCTTTTTTTTGTAGAAAATTGATCATTTTGGTTGAAAAATAATTTTTTCGGTTGTAAATTCAACTACATTTGGTTGAATGTTCAGCTCTTTTGTTGAGAATTCATTTTTTCTTTCGAAGATTCATCATTTTAGTTGAAACTTCATCTCTTTGGTTGAAAACTTAATTATTTTGTTGAAAAACTCTCTTTTTTTGTTGGGAATTAATTTTTTTAATTGAAAATGTAAGTATTCCATTTTTTGTTGAAAACTGATATCTTTAATTAAAAATTGATCTTTTATTGTTAGACATTCATCTATTTTGTTGAAATTTCATCTTTTTTGGTTAAAAATGCAATTGTTTGGTTGATAATTAATCTGTTTTGGCGGTCGATTCAACAATTTTTTAAAAATTACTCTTGTAGTTGAATTCAATTGTTTTTGATTTTAAATAAAAAAAATTTTTTGTTAAAATGTCAACTATTGCATGTTTTGTAGAAAATTTGTCTTTTTGACTTAAAATTAAACAATCTGACAGAAAATTAAGTTTTTTGTTGAAAGCTCATATTTTTGGTAGAAAATTCAACTACTTGGTTTAAAATTAAACTATTTATTTTAAAATTTAACTACTCTGAGAGGAAATTAAACTATTTGGTAGAAAATTAACATTTTAGCTTCGTTAAAAATTTCACTGATCATAGATTTCGTATTTCGAAACTTTCAACAGCACATTGCTATGTTAATGGAGGAGAAAAGAGAATATGAAAAATAGTAAAAAAAAATTTGTGTTTCGTAACTACTAATAACTAAAGTATTTTTAGCTATTTTCGAAATTCATTAATTTTGTAAAAGGAATCAGATTTTGTATTTTTGAATCGCAAAATACTTGATTACGAGATACTTTAATTGAGCTTTTGATTGAAAATTAATCTGTTTTAGTTGAAGATTTTTTTTAAAAATTCGTCTTTCTAAGTTGAATTCAATTATTTTAGATTCAAAATCAAAATCATTTTTGGCTGAAATATCAACTGTTTCATTTTTTGTTGAGAATCCATCTTTTTGGCTTGAAAGTTCAACATTTTGCATGAAATTTTTTTGATTTATTGACTGAAAAATCTTTCTTGGTTGAAAACTCATCTCTTTTGGTTGAAAGTGGAACGACTTTTCAAAAATTCATTTTTTTGGTTGAAGATTCATCATTTAATTTGAAAATTCATTTTTTTTGTTGAAGATTCATCATTTAATTTGAAAATTCATCTTTTTGGTTGAAAATACATGTATTTGGTTATAAATTCCTCTTTTTGGCGGAAAATCAATCTTATTGTTTCAACATTCATATTTTCGGGTTGAAAATACAACTGTTTTTTTTTTTTTAGAAAATTAGTCTTTTTGGCTTGAAAATTAAACATTTTTGATTAATTTTTTTTTCTTTATTGATTGAAAAATCTTCTTTGGTTGAAAAATCAACTCTTGCTGAAAATTTGTCTTTTTTGATAAAAAAATTAATCTTCTTGGTTGAAAATTCATCTTTCTGGTTGAAAATTCATCTATTTGTAATGAAATTCATCAATTTTGTTGAAAATGCAATATTTTTACTTACTTTTATTTACTTCACTTTCAGAGTTTTCAAGTATTTCAAATTAATTCAAGTTAAAAGTTTCTAAGAGTGTACCAAAGGCCAATCCAATAGATTAATTATTTCAAAAGAATCTTGTTCACAGACAGACATACATACATAAAGACACATACACAGACAGACACATTCGTAAAACCCTATTTTTCGGGTTCAGGGGGTCTCAAAACGTGGACATTTGACAAAAACGGGGGGGGGGGGGTCAAATTTTACAAAAATCTAATACCTTCTCTGACGAGAATGTAAAAAGATGGAAATCGATTAAAAGTCCTCGGCTCTAGGTTCTCTTGAAACAAATTTTGACGTTTCACTCCACTGTGCGCCCCTAGGCTAGAGCCTACATTAGCCTATTGGTTAGGCTGGCCCTGTAATTAAACCTGGTAGTCTAAGTGTTGGGAATACATCTTCCTCGGGGAATTTGGGTTATGAACTGAAATTTTAGATAATCGGATGGTTTTTTTAAAGGTCTTGTTGTTCCAATAATTAAACCTGGTAGTCCAGGTGTTAGAAACACATCTTCCTCGGGGAAGTTGAGTATTGCAATTTGAGGTACTTTGATGTGGTTTCGAAGGTTTCGTCGTTCTTAAAAGTAATCCTGGTTGTCCAGGTGTTGAAAATACATCTTTCTCTTAGAAGTTGGGTTGCGAACTGAAATCTGAGATACCCGAATGGATTTTTCAAAGGTCTTGTTATTCTAATAATTAAACCTGGTAGTCCAGGTTCTGATAATACATCTTCCTTGGGGAAGTTGTGTTGTGAACTAAAATTTAAGATACCCGGATGGTTTTTTAAAGGTCTTGTTGTTCCAATAATTAAACCTGGTAGTCCAGGTGTTTGAAACACATCTTTCTCGGGGAGGTTAAGTTGAGTATTGAAATTTGACATACTTTGATGGGTTTTCGAAGGTTTCGTCGTTCTCAAAAGTCATCCTGGTAGTCCAGGTGTTGAAAATACTTTTTCCTTGGGAAAGTTGGCTTGTGAACTGAAATTTAAGATAGCCGAATAGTTTTTTTAAAGGTCTTGTTGTTCTAATAATTAAACCTGGTAGTCCAGGTTCTGATAATACATCTTTCTCGGTGAAGTTGGCTTGTGAACTGAAATTTTAGATACCCGGATGGTTTTTTTAAGGTCTTGTTGTTCTAATAATTAAACCTGGTAGTCCAGATGTTGAAAATACATCTTCCTTGGGGAAGTTGTGTTATGAACTAAGATTTAAGATACCCGGATGGTTTTCTTAAGGTCTTGTTGTTCTAATAATTAAACCTGGTAGTCAAGGTGCTGATAATACATCTTCCTCGGGGAAGTTGTGTTGTGAACTCAAATTTGAAATTCCCGGATTGTTTTTTTAAAGGTCTTGTTGCTCCAATAATTAAACCTGGTAGTCCAGGTGTTGGAAATACATCTTCATCGGGGAAGCTGTGTTGTGAACTGAAATTTAAGATGCGCGGATGTTTTTTTTAGGGTCTTCTTGTTTTAATATTTAAACCTGGAAGTCAAGGTGCTGATATTATATCTTCCTCGGGCAAGTTGTGTGATGAACTGAAATTTAAGATACCGGGATCGTTTTTTTAAAGATCTTGTTGTTCCAGTAATCAAACCTGCTGGCCCAGGTGCTTATTCAACATCTTCCTCGGGGAAGTTGAGTTAAGTATTAAAATTTCAGGTACTCTAATGGTTTTTCGAAGGTTTCGTCGTTTTTAAGTGTGAAAAATACATTTTCCTCATGGAAATTTTTATTTGTTAACTGAAATTTAAGATACCCGAGGAAGATGTATCTACCACACCTGAACTACCAGGATTATCTTTGGGAACGATGAAACCTTTGAAAAACCATCAGAGTACCTTAAATTTCAATACTTAACTTAACTTCCACGAAGAAGATGTATTTCCAACACTTAGACTACCAGGTTTAATTATTGGAACAACAGGACCTTTAGAAAAACCATCCAGGTATCTTAAATTTGAGTTCACAACACAACTTCCCCGAAGGAGATGTATTTTCAACACCTGTGTTCAGTCCTACTATGAAAACTATATATAACTACCAAATAGAAAACATTCACGACGATTCATATTGTTAATAATTTATAGCCAGGGTTTTTTATAGTTTGAGGAAATTTTTTTTACTTTCCAATTCCATGTAAACTTCTACATCTGTTCAGGATTAAGCATTATTCCATCAGCTTGGAGAGAAGTTTCAGTCTGGAGTTGTATACTTAAGCACTTTATGATGAGACCATCGAAATTCAAGGAAGACCTTACCCAGAATATTTTATTTCCGGAAAAACCCGACAGCTGCATTTTTCACTTGCCCTCTGCAGAAGGTGTCGCCTACCGATCTCACCAACGAACTTCCGAATTCTAATTGGTCAATCCTCCTACTTGTACTTCGATTTGCACCTCAATGTAACTTCGACCGTAAGATCTCATCAGATACTTTCGAACCATCGGTACCTTCACCTCGTCTTTTAACTCTGTTCACTAACTCGCGTGTATACTTAGATTTATCATTTTCTTTCCTACAAGCAGTCCTGTAAATAGTTTGTGTTGTGTTATCAAAAAATATATGTGAATTAATAATGTGAAGATCAGAGTAAAATACATTTCTGGACCTTCCCCCACTTGCAACATAAAACTATTATCCTTGCAGGCATGAACGAGTATAATTTAAAAATTTCTAAAATTCAACCATCAATCATTTTTGTTCTTTCGAGCCGGATTCTACCTACCGGTGCATAAACATTTATAAAAAAGCAACAATTAATTTCGTGAGATTCAGTGGCTGTTACGCAACCGAAGTAAAGGGTGGCAAACTGTGACAATAAGTGAATAACAAATGGTGAAATCGTACAGTGAAGAGTGCACGCTCAATATGAATTTACATTATTACTTCGGGACGACGGTTACGAAACATTACAAAACATTAAAAAGGTTACAAAACATTACAAACATTACACAAAAAAGGACGAGTTAGTGGGAGTGCAAGTGCTAATACAAGTTAAAGAAACTGAAGCGTCTGACATTTTTCAAGACCGATGTATGATAAAAACAATTAGTGGACAATAACAATTAAAGGCCACAGTGAACGAGCAAATTCAACAAGGTATCCACCCTAATGACACGGAACGTTCCAGGCACGTCGTTGGGCTGTGTGAAATGTTCGCCCTCTTGGAACGTTCCAGCAACGTTCCACTGGAACTTGAAGGTGACTTACCGTTATTATTATTTTTAACAACAAATATCTCGTAAACCATAAGAGATAGGTAAAAATGGATGTCATTTTTGAGTTTTAAGAACCGCGTATACTATACTCTAATATGATATCCATATTATAAACTAACATCGATTTTTACCAACTTCCTACGGTTAATGTGATATTTATTGTTAATAATAACTATAACAGTAAGTCCCCTTTAAGTCCCCTTCAAGTTCCAGTGGAACGTTGCTGGAACGTTCCAAGAGGGCGGACCTTTCACACGGCCCAGCGACGTGCCTGGAACGTTCCAGTGAAACGTTCCCAAAGTCCCAGCGGCTAGTTCCTGGAACGTTTCCGGAAAGTTCCGTGCTATTAGGGAACCTGAAAAACTGAACTGTGTGAAGTTAGTTTAAACATTAAAAGGAAGTTGAACACGGTTGAAAGTTGAACCGAATGAACTTTTATACAGGCTAAATGTCTAAACGGTTAAACGTAGAAATTATTCGAATTTTTTAAACGCTTAAATGGTGAAGCGCGTAACACTGCCACTAAACTTTACTGGCAATATAATTTAAGGACTGACTTTAAATATCCACACAGAAAACTTATTTGCATAATTGGTTTATGAAACTTACAAATAATATAGGGAGACATATTTTCATGATCAAGTATCACTTTGTTAATAAAATAAAGTAATTTTAATGCTGACTTTGTCAATAAAAGAAAGCAATTTTAATGCTGAAATATCCTTTAGAATTTGTTTATAACAATTACTGCTACAAGTCAACCGTTTTTTTATTCCACGCACCCCTAAGCATTAAATGAAAACCATTCTGAGTATAGGGAAAAATTTTCCAAGAAGGTAAAACAAAAGTTGCAGGTTCTATCGTTCGTGAGTCGCGACACTGACGGCGTAGCGCACAGACTCACTGAAATGAGGATATCTCGGGAACCAGAAGAGTCTTCGTGATTTTTTTTTACGAAAAGTGGTTTTAGACGGGTGTCTAGCGATCTTGAAACCTTTAAAACTTGTAATTCTCCTTGATTTTTTTTTCCTTGACAACCTGGAATTCTCCATAAATTTTTGATGAAAACCTTGAATTTTAATGTTTTCTTATTCTTTGCTTCTAAAACATTTATTTTATTGAAATGCGAGGAGTAATTTAAATCTGCTAAGCTACTATAAAAGAAACTTCTTATTTAGAAGAAGTGATCTTGCTGTTGACAAGTTTTAAAAAAATTAAGATATAATTTATCTTTTGTTAATTATAGTTGAAGCCAGTAATAGGTCATTACCAAGCTTGTAATTGGCTACAGTAATACTCGTAAGATGCACTTTTCAGCCATTCTCAAGAAAAAACGGCTTCAAAAAGTCACGCACATTTTTCATATGAAAAAAAATGGTTAAAATGAATTTTTTGGCTCGATTTACATAAATTTAATGTTCAATTGCAATAAAACAAATTGGAATGAAAAAAATTGTAGGCAGCAAGAATCGAGCCCAGACTTTCCGATTACAAACTCGGAGCGCTACTGCCTGATATAAACAGGAGTTGGAATACAGTTCCATCGCGGTCAATATAGCGTAACGTGGATTTTTTTGAAGCCGATTTCCTCGAGAATG
>JAUMHM010000079.1:4386273-4396515 GCA_032362435.1 Melikaiella ostensackeni
ATAAAGTTAATATATGTTTCGGTTGAAGATTCAACTATTTTGTTGAAAATTCGTCTTTTTGGCTTAAAAATTGGACATTTTGATTACAAAAAAAATTCAACTATGAATTTTATTGAAAATTCGTTTTTTTTTAGATTCAAAATTCATTTCTTTTCATAGAAATTTCATCCTTTTTGGTAAAAAATGCAACTGTTTGGTATAAAGTTAATATATGTTTCGGTTGAAGATTGAACTATTTTGTTGACAATTCGTCTTTTTGGCTTAAAAATTGGATAGTTTGATTACAAAACAAAATTGAACTATGTATTTTGTTGAAAATTCGTTTTTTTTATATTTAAAATTCATTTCATTTGATAGAAATTTCATCCTTTTTGGTCAGAAATGCAACTGTTTGGTATAAAGTTAAAATATGTTTCAGTTGAGGATTCAAATGTTTTGTTGAAATTTCGTCTTTTTAGTTTCAAAATTAATTTCTTTTGAAAGAAATTTCATCCTTCTTGGTCAAAAATGCAACTGTTTGGTATAAAGTTAATATATGTTTCGGTTGAAGATTCAACTATTTTGTTGAAAATTCGTCTTTTTGGCTTAAAAATTGGACAGTTTGATTACAAAAAAAATTGAACTATGTATTTTGTTGAAAATTCGTCTTTTTAGATTAAAAATTAATTTCTTTTGAAAGAAATTTCATCCTTTTTGGTCAAAAATGCAACAGTTTGGTATAAAGTTAATAAATGTTTCGGTTAAGCATTCAACTATTTTGTTGAAATTTCGTCTTTTTAGATTCAAAATTAATTTCTTTTGAAGGAAACTTCATCCTTTTTGGTAAAAAATGCAACTGTTTGGTATAAAGTTAATATATGTTTCGGTTGAAGATTCAACTAATTTGTTGAAAATTCGTCTTTTTTTATGGAATTCAACTGTTTTAGATTGAAAATTCAAATCGCTTTTAGGTGAAATATCAATTACTTCATTTTTCGTTGAGAAATCATCTGTTTTGTTTGAAAATTCTACTGCTTGGTAGAAAATAATCTTTTTGGTCACAAATGCAAATGTTTGGTTAAAAATTACGTGGTTATATAGTTGAGGATTCAACTATTATGATGAAAATTAGACTTTTTGTCAGAAAATTAATCCTTTTGGTTCAAAATAGGTTTAGTTGAAAATTATATGGTTTTAGTTGACGATTCAACTTTTTTGATGAAAATTAGTCTTTTTGAAAGAAAATTAATTCTTTTAATTCAAAATTGATCTCTTCCAGTTGAAAGTTCATGTATTTTGTTGAAAATTCGTCTTTCTTAGCAGAAAGTTATTCTTTTTGTTGACAATTCATACTTTTTGGTTAAAAATGCAACAACTTGTTTAGGTATTGTTTGGTTTTAGTTGAGGATTCAACTATTTTTTTGAAAATTCGTATCTTTTAGTTGAATTCAACTTTTTACGACTTAAAATTAAAATCTTTTTTGCTTGAGATATCAACCATTAAAACTTGTCTTCAGAATTCATCTCTTTCGGTTGAAAATTCAGTTACTTGGTTGAAAATGAAACTATTTTGTTATAAAGTCATTTTGTTGTTGTTGAAGATTACTCATTTTAGCTGAAAATTCATTTCTTTGGTTGAAAATTAATCTATTTGATTGAAAATTTACGTATTTTGTTGCAAATTCGTCTTTTTGCTATAAAATTAATCCTTTTGGTCAAAAATGCAACTGTTGGATTGAAAATTACATGGTTTAGTTGAGGATTCAACTATTTTGTTTAAAACTCGTGTGCTTCGTAGAAAATTAATCTTTTTGGTTGAAAATTGAATCTTGTGGTTCAAAATTCATTTTTTTTTGTGTTGAAAATTCGTCTCCTTCAGTTGAATTCAACTTTTTATGATTTAAAATTAAAATTTTTTTTGGCTGAAATATCAAGTATTAAAAGTTTCGTTCAGAATTGATCTCTTTCGGTTGAAAATTCAATTACTTGCTCAAAAGTGGAACTACTTTGTTATAAAGTCATTTTTTTTATTAAAGATTACTCATTTTAGCTGAAAATTCATTTCTTTGGTTGAAAATTAAACTATTTGATTGAAAATTTATGTATTTTGTTGAAAATTCGTCTTTTTGCTATAAAATTAATCCTTTTGGTCAAAAATGCAACTGTTGGATTGAAAATTATATGGTTTAGTTGAGAATTAAACTATTTTGTTTAAAACTTGTGTGCTTCGTAGAAAATTAATCTGTTTGGTCAAAAATGCAACTGTTTGATTGAAAATTATATGGTTTTACTTTAGGCTTCAACTATTTTGTTAAAAATTCACCTGTTTGAAAGGAAATTAATCTTTTTGGTTGAAAATTCAATCTTGTGGTTAAAAAATCATATATTTTGTTGAAAATTCAGCTTTTGCAGTTGAAAGTTTAATTATTTGGTTTAAAATTTAATTATTTTGTTAAAAAGTCAATATCATGATTGAAACTTAATCTGTTTTAGTTAAAGATTTTTGTTGGAAAATTCGTCTCTCTTAGTTGAATTCAATTATTTAAGATATAAAATCAAAATCTTTTTTGGTTGAAATATCAACTGTTTCATATTTTGTTGAGAATTCATCTTTTTGGATTGAAAATTCAACATTTGGCATGAAAATTTTTTTCTTTATTGACTGAAAAATCTTTCTTGGTTGAAAATTCATCTCTTTTGGTTGAAAGTGGAACTACTTTTTAAAAATTCATTTTTCTGGTTGAAGATTCATCATTTAATTTGAAAATTCATCTTTTTGATCGAAAATGTATGCATTTGGTTGTCAACCACTCTTTTTTGGCAGAACATCAATCTTCTTGGTTCAACATTCATATTTTCGGGTTGAAAATACAACTGTTTTTTCGAAAATTCATCTTTTGGCTTGAAAATTAAACATTTTTGATGAATTTTCTTTCTTTATTGACTGAAAAATCTTCCTTGGCTCAAAAATCAACTCTTTTGTTGAAAATTCTTCTTTTTTGATAGAAAATTAATCTTGCTAAGATCGTGAAGTTGGGCTGGTAGATTTTTTGATTTACTAGATTGGATCATTTTGATATTACATCAAAGATTTAATTGAGCTGCAGCACTTTTGATATCTCAGGATTTACTATGAAATTATTTTTAACTTACATACTTTTATGCATCCTAAAGTAACTAGAAATCGAATTATTCTACAGGCAAGGACACAAGGAAACTCAGTAATTTGATTATTCGCCGAGTGATACGGAATAAAAAAAAACTATCCCTCGTCAGTTGCAATAAATTCCCTTTGATTGATGGATAAGAACGAGAAAAGTATAGAGATGTTAAATATTGAGACCTTCTACATATAAGAGTTTGTTTTCAAATCCTTTCACCATCGAAACAAGAAAACAATCTGGCACAAAGAAAGCAAAGAGTTAGCTTGCGCTTTCTGAGGCTCAGGTATGCAATTGATACTAATCATCAAATCACTGAATAAATGATTACAAATTTCATTCACCCTTGGTGGCTCATAATAGCACGGCTGGATTGGCAAACCGAAAGGCTGCTACCCTTACTCGCTGAGAGCAAACCAGGTTGACAGATTGTGTGTTTTGACGTAACAATAACAAGGATCAGGTAGGCAGACACCAACTTCACTTCCTGAGTTAGATTTAGAATTTGCAGTTGAGTGCCGAATTGTATAGTAAATTTTACCATTCCTTCATTGCAAATTATCTAAAGAGCTAACCTCAAAAATTGATCTGGAATAGCTTCCAAACGGTACAAAGGTAATGACGAGGTTTTAACCACGACCTAAGACCTTACATTATATTAGTCATGACTCAGGGTGGAATCTCAGGTAACTTTGAAGCTGTTTCACCATCGCTAAGACGTATTTCGACCCAGGTAAAGGTTGAGACAAGAGCTGTATCATTGTCCAACGAGAGCCAGATGGCCGTAAGTCCGGACTCTTACAACTTATACAATAAGCAAGGGAAATTCCAGGTATACGAAGAGCAGAGTCACATGGAGTTTTGAGGAACGATGAAGGCATTTCTAGTCAACTGATGGTCTAAAATTTTTGTAATCACGGAAATTCATTATTTCATCATCATCATTATTATTCATTAATCATTAATTAAAGTTTGCCGATCTGCCGACTGTTTTTGATCTACTAGTCGTTTTATGTATAAAAAGTTTATTAAACAAGCTTGTGTCCAGCGACGCCGGACCTTATCAAGATACATATATAGTTTTAGAAACAAACATTGAAGCAGTTGGTGAGAAAGTGAGATTTAATAGTGACTTGGAGTCAAGAGTGATAAAAATGATTTAAAATTGAAACCGAAAGACATTATAGTCATTATATGTAAGTTATTTGATCCACTCTTGGACACGCAGTACATTTTTAGTGTTAAAAATTAATTATAATATGGGCAGCACTCCTCTTCACCATGGCTGCATGTCCAGGAGTGGATTAAGTAACATAATACATAATAACACAATGACTATAATGTCTTTCGGTTTTAATTTTCAAAAATTTTTATCACTCTTAACTCCGTCACTATTTAATCTCTGTTCTTTGCCAACTGATTCAATGTTCGTTTCTAAAACTACATATGTATCCTAATGAGGTCCGACGTCGCTGGACAAAAGCTTGTTTAATGAACTCTCTATACATATAAACGACTAGTGCATCAAAAACCGTCGGAAGATCGAAAAACTTTAATTTACACATACTAGTCAACAAGCTGAAGATTGAAATAATATGCTGTCATAAATATTTACGTTTAATTTCAGTTTTTATGCGGCAACAAGTATTAACTTGGAAATATTTTTTAGGTTGGAAAATATTATTCAAAGTAAGGCGTTTGGCTAGCGCCTGAGGTCGTAACTAAATAGCTGGCAACGTCGCAAGCCCGACCCGCTTTTCCCTCTGGGTCTGGGATTACGGAGCCGAGCACGGGAAGTGGGAAATCGGTGTTTGTACCTGTCCCTTTTACGGTATTAGCTGAGATTTTCAAAAGGCTTTAACTTACATTGATAAGGACAGTATTTTCTGACGATGAAAATGTCTGGATTATGCACGAAAAAACTGATTATTATGTAAATTTATCAGGGCTGCCACGGACTAATGTATTTGAAAAAAGTGCAAAAGGTGACTAAATTAAGCTAAAAAGTGACTAAAAGTGACTACTATTCATACAAAAAATTAGATGAAATTCTATTGCTGAATTCCGGGTTGAATATCAAGGTTACAATTGCTATAATAAATTTTGCAAGCTATGTTCAGACAAACTGTACACTTAATTTTATTACAAGCTAAATAAGGGTCATTCCATTTTATTTCACCGAAGTCGCATTTATGAAAGTCGCATTATAGAATAGAGGAAAATTCAAATTCTACAATGCAAAATTGAATTGAATCAAATAAGGTATTTAACAGTCTTTAAACTGCAAAAGTAGCTTTATTGGGAAATAATGAACGAAAATTGGGTTTTAACAACAATTAAAACATAACCATTTTTCGGCACCTTCACAGCTTTATTAAAAACGTTATGCTTACTTTTTTAAAATTAAAACTTACCTCGTAAGCTTCATTTTTGGTTAAATTTTTTATAATTGTAGCCCCTTTTTCCACTTTTTATGCTGAAGTTCGAAAATTTTCGTTTTGAAATTAATTAAATAAATTAAAATTAAATAAATTAAACTAATTAAAATAAATTAAATAAATTAAATATTAATTTTTTTAAAAAAAGACTAATGTTCAACAAAATAGTCAAGTTTTCAATCAAGGAGATGAATTTTCAACTACAATGATGAATCTTCAACAAACAAACAATTTTTTTAAAAAGGTAGTTCAACTTTCAACCAAGTAGTTGAATTTTAATCCAAAAAAAGTTTTTAAACGAAAAGCACTTGAATCCAACCAAGAAAGACGATTTTTCAACAAAATAATTGAACCCTCAACCAAAAAAGAATATTTTTCAACCAACAGTTGCATTTTTAATAAAAAAGATTAAATGTCCACTAAAAGAAATAAATTTTCAAATCAAAAAGACGAATTTCCAACATAATAGTTAAATTTTCAACCAAAAATATGAGTTTTCAACTTAAATAATGAATCTTTAACAACAACAAAAAATGAATTATTAACAAAGTAGTTCGAATTTCAACCAAGTAATTGAATATTCAAACAAAAAAGATGAATTCTCAATGAAAAATGCAATAGTTGATATTTCAACCAAAAAATATGAATTTTCAACAAAATAGAACAATCTTCAACTAAAACAGATTAGTTATCAACCAAACAATTGTTTTTTTTACCACAAAGATTAATTTTGAACAAAAAATACGAATAATCAATAAAATACATCAATTTTTAACCATAAATGATGAATTCTCAACGAAAAATCTAATAGTTGATATTTCAATCAAAAAATATTTTAATACGAAAGCAAAAACAGCTGAATTCAACCAAAAAAGACGAATTTTCAACAAAATAGTTGAATCCTCAACCAAAGCAGGTTAATTTTCTGCCGAGAAGTTGCATTTTTATCAAAAAAAGATGAAATTTCTCCCAAGGAAGATAGATTTTTAAACCAAGAATAAGAATTTTCAACCAACAAAGATTTTTTGGTCGAGAGAGAAAAAAAATGCAACCAAATTCTGGAATTTTCAAGCCAAAAAGATAAATATTATCCGAAACAGTTGAATTTTGAATTCGAAAATATGAATTTTCAAAAAAAAAGTTAAGCTTAAGCCAAATAGTTGAATCCTCAACCAAAGCAGGTTGATTTTCTACTAAAAAGTTCTATTTTTAACCAAAAAAGATGAAATTTCTACCAAAAGAAATCAATTTTTAAACGAAAAACATGAATTTTCAACAACAATAAAGTTAATTTTCAACCAAATAGTACAGTTTTCTACCGAACTGTTGAAATTTCAAGCAAAAATAGGAATTTTATACAAAACAGTAGAATTTTTAACCCGAAAATATGAATTTTCAACAAGAAAGTTAATTTTCAATCATATAGTTGAATTTTCAACAAAATAGTTGAATCCTCAACCAAAGCAGAATTTTTCGAAAAAAAAAGAATTTTCAAGAAAATAGTTAAGTTCTCAAAAAAAAAAAAGAATAATTTTCTTCCGAACAGTAGAATTTTTAACAAAAAAAAAAAATTACCAAAAGAGATGAATTTTTAAACCAAAAAGACGAATTTTCAACGAAAGAGTTGACTTTTCGAACCGAAAATAAGAATTTACAACAAAAAAATTAATTTTCAACCAAACAGTTGAATTGTCTACTAAACTGCTGAAATTTCAAGCCAAAAATACGAATTTTATACAAAACAGTGGAATTTTCAACCCGCAAATATGAATTTTCAACAAGAAAGTTAATTTTCAATCATATAGTTGAATTTTCAACAAAATAGTTGAATCTTCAACAAAAGAATGAATTTTTAAGAAAATAGTTAAATTCTTAAACAAAACAGACTAATTTTCTTCCAAACAGTAGCATTTTTAACCCAAAAAATAAAATTTCTACGAGAAGAGGTGAATTTTTTAACTAAAGAGACAAATTTTCAACGAAAGGGTTGAATTTTCAACCCGAAAATAAGAATTTACAACAAAAAAGTTAATTTTCAACCAAACAGTTGAATTGTCTACCAAACTGCTGAAATTTCAAGCCAAAAATACGAATTTTATACAAAACAGTGGAATTTTCAACCCAAAAATTGAATTTTCAACAAAAAAGTTAATTATTTTACCTATTGGATATTTAAAAGTACTGAAAAACATTATTTATAACAAACTCGCGAAACTGTATACATATTCCGATTTATTTATGATAATTAATTAAAAGTTAACCATTCACAAGTTGATAGGAAATTTGCGTTATTCAAGTATACGTAATGCTTCGAATTTGAAAGAGTGTAGGGTTGATTGCTTTAAAAAAATTCAGTACTCAATACATGAATATTTAAAAAAATTATATCTGGAAAAATCTGGAAGTACCCGAAAAAACCTGGAATTTTCAGGGAATTTTTTCCAAGATTTGCGTAGACACCCTGACTATGGAAACTATGACCAAAAATGAACCTTAGGAGGTAAGTTTTAATTCAAAAACACCGATTATTAATAAATACAATGATTTTAATAAGGCTATGGAAGTGCTGAAAAATATTTACGTTATAGTCGTTAAACCACAATTTTCTTTCATTCTTTCACAATAAAATTACTTTTGCACATGCTAAATAAAAGTTTAAAGACTGTAGAATACGTCTGATTTGATTCAATTCAATTTTACATTGAAGAATTTGAGTTTTTCTCTATTCTATAATGCAAATAATTAATGTAATAATAATCTGTACCTCTGCATTTTGAAAAATAAATATCTGAATGAAAATAAAGTAATTCATTACATTTAAGGTAAATGTCACAATTACTGCGGTATCAAGCGTTAGTCTCACTTTATTTGACTATTATTTGTAATATATCATGAAATAACAATATGTACTTTAAATATACTTTATATATAATATGCAATATGAAATTTATACATACAAAAACATTTAAAAATACCAAAACATAAAGTAATATATAAACACACATACAGGTAAAATTGAGATAAAAAGTATGTTTGTAGGTGTTACTGCGGATGAACAGAAACTGTGTACCTATTACTGCGTCCCTATTACTGCGGATTTGAGTTTTATGTATATGCGAACGCATTAAAAGGAAACAGATGGTTCGAGTGGGGTTTTCTCATTACCAATAATATTATTATCTTTAAAAAATGATGGCATAATAGAAAACTCATTTTATCTTCAAACTACATCTTAGAATAAAATAACAGAGATGTGTAACTATTACTGCGTCCCTATTACTGAGGCTTTATAGGTAATATTTTGAAAACTGGATTTATTTCAAATACAATGTTGTTAACGACGGTTAAACATCGTACCAATTTACTTAAATTCATTAAATATTAGGAATTTTTGGTCTTCTGATTATTTCACTCTGAGTATGGAGCATATATATGAGTATCGCAGTAATTGGGACACCAGCTGTAATTGGAACATTTACTTTATACAAATGAGTTCAAAAAACAATGAGTATTATTGCAGTTAAGAATCAAATCCTTTTTTAATGTGCCGCAACCGCACGAAATCCGAAGGAATCGTTTTTGCTGCAATAATTCAGTGTGATTTTCTATTTTCTTTTAGATAAAATGTAAAATGATATGGAGAAATGTGACTAAAGTGACCTTTTCCTTTTAAAAAAGTGACTAATAGTGACTTTTTCTCAGTAAATGACCAATAGTGACTCTTTCTCAGAATGTGACTAAAAAGTAACTTGACAAAAAAAAAGTGACTACAAGTGACTTAAGTGACTGTGTGGCAGTCCTGGAAATTATGCGACGATAAATCGAATTATGCGTTATAAAAATACAAATTTTTTTAAGGCATAAGCACGGCTGCTACAGTCTAATGTACTTAAAAAAAGTGAAAAAGTGACTAATTTTGTACGCAACAAGTAACTAACAGTGACTAATTTTGAACACAAAAAGAGGCCTGTCATGTGAATAGAAACACTTGTCTACTACTCAATTAAATTACACATTTACTTTATCGGCTTGCATTTACTGGATTAGATAAAAGTCTATTACTGAATTAGGGGGTGAATATCAAGGTCACAATTTCTATAATTAATTTTGCAAGTAATGTTCAGACAAATTGTATAATTAATTTAATTAAAGCTAAATAAGGGTCATTCCATTTTATTTCGGTTGCGGCCTAATTCTTAAAACTGTTGATACTATGAGAATACTCAATGTTTTTTGAACTTATTTACCACATAAATTTAATAAATTACTTTATTTTTATTTAGAAGTTTAATTTACAACGTGCAAAGATAACAACTAAAACATAACCATTTTTCAGCACTTTCATAGCCTTATTAAAAACGTTATGTTTAGTTTTTTAAAATTAAAATTCATCTCGTAAGCTTCAGTTTTCTCAGATTTTTCATAGTTGCAGCCCTTTTTTCAACTTTTTATACAGAAATTCGAAAATTTCCGTTTTGAAATTTGACACTAGAGGCTTTGTTCATTTTCGCAGATGATTAAATCGTATGGAGAAAAATGAAAAAATTCAGGATTTACAGTATATGTAAAGCAGGTAAGTTTTGAATTAAAAAACTAAACACAACGATTTTAATAAGGCTATGAAAGTGCTGAAAAATAGTTACGTTTTAGTTGTTGTTAAAACA
>JAUMHM010000079.1:4406441-4419087 GCA_032362435.1 Melikaiella ostensackeni
TACAGAGTCCGCTATGTAAAGTTGATACAGAGTCCGCTATGTAAAGTTGATACAGAGTCCGCTATGTAAAGTTGATACAGAGTCCGCTATGTAAAGTTGATATAGAGTCCGCTATGTAAAGTTGATACAGAGTCCGCTATGTAAAGTTGATCCAGAGTCCGATATGTAAAGTTGACCCAGAGTCCGATATGTAAAGTTGATCCAGAGTCAGATATGTAAAGTTGATCCAGACTCCGTCTTACTTTTTGAGCCAGAAGCGCCCCTGCCTATCTACTGCCCATGAAAGACCCCTTAGAAAAGGACCTGCAAGTTGCTTCTGCCAAACTGCGCATGTTTCGCGAAACGCAACAGGATTGGTTCGGCCGATCGACTCCAGTGGAAACAAACGATTTTTTCTAGAGCTGACTGTCCGAGCCAGTAATGCGGACTATACGAAGCATGCGCAGTAGCGTATCGGCTAAATTTTTGGAGCACTGATAGAGGGGTTTAGGGTTCGGCAAGATGACTACACTGAAGGGAATAACATCTTCATTGAATAATTTAGTGAATGAAATTTGTTAGAGCATCAGTCCGATTATTTAATAGCCATAGTTCGTATATCTAATTATATGCGTATGGTAAATAAAAACATTATCTAAAAGCAACAATTTTTTATTACTTTACCTTCTTCCTAATTAGAGTGTATATTTCGCACCTTAATATTCAACACCTCAGTCCATCTACAATGAGATCCCCCATCGTCAAGCTTCTAATCTTCCTAATCCATTCCTTGAAGAGTTTTTCCGGAACGAGGTTATGGCTCACAAATTTTCTGAAGGAGACTTGCCGAACCCTACGCCATCGGTTTTTTTCGGGTCAAAAAGGACACGCATACACTGAAACCTCGATTTAGACAGGATCTCGGGTATGGCTTGCTATGACCACGAGACTCTTCCAAGAATTCCTACGATATAAACAGTCAGGGGGAACTGCGTAACTCCGCTGAGCTCACGCGCCTCCATCTCGGCCCCTTGGACCTCCTCATCCTCGAATGCGAGGCCGGCGGCAATCCTCTCTTTCGATCCCTTGGACCCCTCATCATTTGTAATTTTTATAATAGAACACATTCAGAGAAACCCTTCTCTCAGAAACGTATGACTACTCAGATAAGAAACTCAGAGATCAGTTCCAAGAAACTTAACAATGAGTCAGGTTGCCTACTTCTAGTGCGAGTAAAGCCGAAACGAGTACCTGAACAGAAGCAAACAGACGACCTAGATTTTTGTCGGTGTACACGAATTGCGCCCATGGTTAGAATATAACACCTACAGTCTTATAGACCCGCTCCTCCTATTTACCGATTAAGGAATAAAATACAATATAATTTTTTTTAAATTGGCAATTAGTCTTTTAGATATATCATATTCGAAATATACGATTTGCAGCGATTCCAACCGTATTTTATTTACCTTAATAAGTTGAAAATTAGGATAAGTGCACTGTTAGAAATTTCCATCATAATTTTACTAGTGTTCCGTGCTTCATCCTGATGTGTATCTTTCTCACTTTCGGAAACGAGAAATGAGAAATTGATTTCCCTGATGAAAACCGAGAAACGAGAAAACAAATGACAGAAACGTCAAATTCAAGGCTTTGCAAGTGAATTAAAAATAAAAATGAAGTTTACTATGAAATATAAATATTTTAAAAGATTATTAAAACTTGTGCAAAATAATATAGTAAAATAGTTATACACTGGAACCTCCGTTTATCAGCGGTCTCGGGTATGGCCTGCTATGACCGTGAAGCTCTTCCAAGAATTTCTTCGACGAAAACAGTCAGGGCCGTTTGAACCATTTCCAGTAGAAATACATAATATTAATTAACTCTATTTTGTACAAATTTAGATTTTTGTTTTCATAAAGGATGGACCTTTTTCAATAATGAAGGTTAATTAATGAAAAGAGAATTTTCAGCGTGTATTTAAAAATAAATGCGAAATATGTACGCAAGTGTTCAGACTGCTCGCTTTGTAGCTATGGAGCTGCTCGACTCCGTTGCGCTCACTCGACCTCTCTCTCTTTCTCTCTCTCTCTCTCGGCTCCTTGGACCCCCTTATCAAAGAATGTGAGTCGGCGAAAATTCTACAAACACGGTAAATGGAGGGCCATTAAATGGAGATCCCAGTGTACCGTCATCGGAAAATTATGCAAATAATGCTTGAAGAAACATAAGAATTCTTTACACTGTGTCGAGCACAGTCAAAGAAGCACTCCTGGACTACATCAACAAAAAATCTACAGGAAAATCTGTAACACGTTTAACACTCTAGCATTCAAGTCTTCAAGCCAGTCAAGGGAGGGTTCTCGGACTGTCCAGGCAGACATTTATGCTAACAAAAATAAAAAAATAATCTTTTTAAATTTTATAATGTTATTACCTTTAATTTACATATTTATTTTATCATAATAATACACACTATCACTACTTACATATATTGATCGCACAATTTTCACGCTTTGAGAACTCGGACACACGCTGCGGGGATTAGAACTATACTCAACTCTGAATTGTCTAATCATCTGGTCTTAAGTCGCTCCTAGAATTTCAGCCGGCTCGCATTTGTCTATGAGGGGGTCCAAGGGGCCGAGAGGGGGGGGTCAAGCCAGCGCAGCGAAGTTGACCAGGTTCCGTAGTGACAAAGCGGACGGTTCGAGCACTTGCATGCATATTTCGCATTTATTTTAAAATACATACGGAAAATTCTCTTTTTATTAATTAGTCTTTTTCATTTTAAAAATCTATCTTATATGATAACAAAAATCTACATTTGTTCAAAATACAGTTAATTCATATTATGTATTCCTATTGGAAATGGTTCATACGGCCCTGACTGTTTACGTCGAAGAAATCTTGGAAGAGCCTCACGGCCATCGCAAGTCATATCCAAAACCAGACATAAATTTAGAGTTGAGTGTACCTACCCTTACTCTTGAATAACGCAACTTATTCCTAACCGCTCAAACCGCTAACCTAACACGCAGAAAACATGGTAGAAAAATCTTGCTATTAAGCAAACAGTTGTGGAAATGCTGTAGCAGATGCCCTACTATGTCATTGTTTATTTATATTACATAAAAATTGAATAAATTGTTTAACCAATTTTAGTTTAAATAATTTAAAAAAATATATTTCATGAAAAATTATTTTTTGACTAAGTGATGATTTTACAAGAAAAAATTATATTTTTTAATTATTCAAACTAAAATTGTTCAAACAATTAATTTTTAAAAATTTCTTCAGAGAATTTCATATGCAATATGCATAAATAGTTTCATATTTCAAAGAGTTTTATAGTGAAAATTAAAGAAATTTATTCCAGATTGAACAAATTAATAACAAATCAATAAGAAATAAAACTTTTTTGTCGTTTGTACTTTTTTCGAGTTCAGCGTTATAAACAATTCATTTTTATGAAGCTAAGATATTTTCGAAATTATATCTCAAAAACTATTGGTCAAAAAAATTTGAAACCGATATTTAAATTAAAAAATTTGAGTTCTCAAAACTAAATTTGTAATTTGAAGTACCTATTCAAAAAAGACTATCTAAATTTACAAATCTAATGCGGAACAATGCTACATGTGAACTTTGAAGCGTTTGGAATTGAAAATAAAAAATTAAAGACCCTAAAAATAAAAATTATTTAAAATTGTACATATATTTCAAAAGTAGAGGCAATCAATATTAAAAAATTTGGATCTGAATTTTTTGGATTTTCATAGTTTAGAAATAATAGTTATTGAAGTATGAATAGGCTTTAATTTCTAATTCTGCAACTTTGAACGATTTCAATCAAAAACCAAGCAAATTTTGAATGTTTCAATCTAAATTATTCAATACTTATTAAGTCTTTCAATTCGAAATTAATTTCATTTTCAATATTGAAGGCCTTAAACGTAAAATTACTCAATTATAAAGCTTTTCAATTTGAACTGTCCAGTTTTTACTACTTGAATTCCAAATTATCATGTAACAAGCTAAAATGATTGAATTTTGAATGTTATGAATAAAAAATTCTTTAAATATCAAGGCCTTCATTTCTAAGATATATACCACTAAGAAATTTAAATTTTACATCTAACAATTTTGTATATATTTCAAACTAAAAATATTAAATTGTAAATCCTTCCAATTTGGAACACATTCTGAATAGGAGGCTAACAATTTTTAAAAAGCAAACAAAACGGAAAAAGAGACTCGCTATCTGGCTTAAAAATACAACCGGTAAATTGTATATTTTTAAATTTTTAACGTTCTGAATTTAAGAATTACAAAATACGAGATTTGAAAAATTAAAGTTGTCAAATTGAAGCCTTCAAAATTTAATAATTTTACAATTATTAGTCTTTAAAATTCAATAATTTAAAATTGGAAGTGTTCAAAGCTGTAAAACTTCTTACTTGGATTCCTCATTGAATAAATTCTTCTACTAAAACTATAAAAATTAAAAAAATTCCCTACCAAAATATAAATTCACTATTAATTTCCGGCTTTCTCTCGGTCTCAAAAAAAATTGAAGCTCATTTCAGCTTACACGAATTAACTCCAAAGCATTGTAAATTGTAATTTTTAATAAAATTTTTGTTTTTCAACTGAAAAAAAAGTGAAAAGGTGACTAATTTCCAAAATAGGTGAAATCGGTGACAAGTTTCTAAAATAGGTGACAAAATGTGAATAGGTAACACTCTGTGATGACTGCATAAGATTTAAAAGTCTAAATTAATTTCAAATTAAAAATATTTCTATTTATTAATTCCAATCAAAATAATCTATTCTTTCCAAACGCGAAAGCTTTCAATTTGGAGTTTTTAAAAATCAATGTTTCTTTTTAAATTCAATTTATTATTTTAGAATTAAAAAAGCTTTAAAATTCATAGACGCTCATAGACTAGTCATAAAATACTATTTTTTCCTTAAATCGAATAGTAACACAATTATTATCATGATACAAAAAAAGTTTTAAGACTTGATCTGTTAATAAATAATGAAAAAAATTTTCTTATAATTTCTAATATAATTTTGATCTATACTTATTGCATCCGAAGATGGGAAGTAGAACATCAGTCTCACAATCAGAATTAAAAAGACATCTTACCTGAAACAAAAATGAAAAATACAGGTTATTTGAGGAGCATAGGGGAAAAATTTACAAAATTATTATGAAATAATTTGTTAACAATCTCCAGTTTTTAATTTTTCTAATTAAACCATTTCATGTTTAAAGAACTAAAAATTTGACAAATCAGATTTATAATTTTTTTGAAAACTTGTATTTGAAAAAAAAATGCAGTTTGATATAAAGAAAGCATATTTTGATATCCTCTGTGATAAAAAACAAAAAAATTTCAAGCTTTGAGGCCACGTAAGGGTAACCTCAAAATTTTCTTTTACACATTTTTTCCAACAAACTCACGTTCATACGAAATGCGATATCCAGCTGAAATGTTGATAATTAAATAAATAGCACTAAGGAACGTTTGTCTAGTCTTAAGTTTGAATAATTATAAAAGAAGCAGAAAACAAAATTTGAAATTTCTTGTTTATAATTATAAATTTAGGGCCAGACAAACGTGCGTGATAACAATTAGTGCCAAATTAGAATCCTTAGTGCTTTTTATTTAGTGTCCTAAATTTTCAACTGGATATCACATTTCGTATGAATGTAGATTGGTTAAAAAAAAATGAAAAAAATTTTTTTAAGGTTATTCTTACATGGCCTTAATCATCAATTTTGTAGAAGTAACGAGTAAAAACCTATTCAAACATTTTCAGCCTTTATTTAAAAAAAAATAAATAATTTCTCATTTCAGGAACTAAATCTATTTTAAATTCAGTGTATCAGAAGTTTCAAACGATCAACCAAATGAAATTTTGTATTCCACTAGAATTTGTCAAGTAAAAATACGATTTATGAGTCTTTTTAAACAGTGATCAGATGATTCGGTAATGCTGGAGCATTCATTAATTACGTAAGAAGCAAAAGAACAAATATAAGAGAGATAAAAAATATGATTAATGAAAATGTGAAAAAGATGCCAATATGACATTTGTTTTGCGGTTCCCTTGCGTAATTAATTCATGTTACGTAAGTTAAGACCACTGTTTACACTCACTTTTCGTCTCTAATTAGCGAATATATTATTTGAAATGAAAACATAATGTTAGCGATAGAGGACCAACTTTGGAAGAAACTCAAAATTACACTGCGTTAGAAATATCTGTTTGAATTTTCAATAAAAATTCGAAAATTTTATACAATCACCATTATTGAAATTTCAATTACATATGTATGAAAATTCGAACCAGGATGTCCATCCAACGGATGATTTTAAATTCCTGGTCATTTCCCGGTTTCCTCCCGGTCAATTAAAAAAGTTTAAATGGTTTAAATGATTTCAAACGATTTTTAGACATTTTAAAAAATAATTCTTCACGAAAACCCGCTGTTCCAAAGTGAATATTATAATTTTTTACGAAAATTTCCTGTTCCAAGTAACAATTAAATTTGTTTCCGAATACTAGTTAGTGCAGTACACTTAGAAAAGTCTCGAATTGTTAAGAAGGCATGAAAATTAGTATGTATATATGTTCTTTTTGCCATAGAAAAGTTCAAGAGTATGGTGCCAAAAAATTTATGAAATTTTTTTTTATAAAAAAATGGGCATTTTTTTTTGAAAATCCAGTATTCTTTAAAATAATGGAGATTATTCAATTTTTTTTTCTTTTATAGTAGAAAGTTCCCTCAATTTTTTAAATCCCGAAAAATTTGGAAAAAATACAAAAATTAACAAAACGGCGGCTATTTTTCTAAAAATCAGAAAATTAGGTTTTTTTCGAAAAGTATGCTAGATACGGAAAAAAGTTTAGGGTCAAAATTGTTCTCCTTGAAGAGACATAGAAAAAGTTATTTTACATTTTTTTATATTTTGAACCGTTTTTTGAGTAAAAATAATAAAAAATTGACTTTTTTATTATTGTGGAGAGTCCCTAGATTTTCTAATTTTAAAAAACTTTTTTAACTCAAAAATCAACAAAGTGGCGGCTAGTTTTTTGAAAATAAAAAATTTGGGGTTTTTGAGAAAAATATGGTGGATACGTGAGAAAGCTCCGAATAAAATTTGTTCTCCTTGAAGAGACCTACAAAAAGTTCCTTTTTCATTTTCTGACATTTTGAACCGTTTTTTGAGTATATTTTTTGAGTAAAAATACAAAAAATTGACTTTTTTATTACTGTGGAGAGTCCCTACATTTTTTAATTTAAAAAAATATTTTTCAACTCAGAAATCAACAAAATGGCGGCTACTTTTCTGAAAAAAAAAATTGGGTTTTTTGAGAAAAATATGGCAGATACGCGAAAAAGTTGTAAATAAAATTTGTTCTCCTTGAAGAGACCTACTAAAAGTTCCTTTTTCATTTTCTGACATTTTGAATGGTTTTTTGAGTATGTTTTTTGAGTAAAAATACAAAAAATTGACTTTTTTATTACTGTGGAAAGTTCCTACATTTTCTAATTTAAAAAAATATTTTTTAACTCAAAAATCAACAAAATGGCGGCTACTTTTCTGAAAATAAGAAATTTGGGGTTTTTCAGAAAAATATGGTAGATACGTGAAAAAGTTAAAAATAAAATTTGTTCTGCTGGGAGAGACCTACAAAAAGTTCCTTTTTCATTTTCTGACATTTTGAATCGTTTTTTTTTGAGTAAAAATACAAAAAATTGACTTTTTTATTACTATGGAGAGTCCCTACATTTTCTAATTTAAAAAAATATTGTTTAACTCAAAAATCAACAAAATGGCGGCTACTTTTCTGAAAATCAGAAATTTGGGTATTTTTTAAGAAAAATATGGTAGATACGTGAAAAAATTTAAAATAAAAATTGTTCTCCTTGAAGAGACCTGCAAAAAGTTTCATTTTTACTTTTCGACATTTGGAACCATTTTTTGAGTACAATTTTTGATTAAGTTTTTTGAGTAAAAATACACATTTTTAAAGGCACCTAAAAAACAGAAATATCGAAAATTGGAAAAGGAACTTTTTGTAGGTCTCATCAAGGAAAACAATTTTTATTTTGAATTTTTCCCCGTATCTCGCATATTTGTTGAAGAAATAAAAAATTTTGGATCTTCAGATAAATAGCCGCCATTTAGTTAATTTTTGAGTTTTCAAATTTTTTGTCGGTTTTGACAAATTTAAGGAACCCTCCAAATTAATGAAAAATAAAAAGTCAATTATCTATATTATTGTGAAAAATACAAGATTAAAACAAAAACGCCCGCTTTTTTTGGAAGCAAAATTTTCAAATTTTTTTGACACCCTATCCTAAAACTTTGTTAAGGGCAAAAAGAACACATATACCTAGCCTTTTTTGGGTAATTTTCGTTATACCACACCTACTATATTCCCTGTTCCAAGTCAGAATTATATTTATTCACAACATTTTCTATTATATTCCATAAATATATAGCTCCCTTTTTAGAAAATTTGGAAGGCAAAAGTTTCAAATTCTGGCAAATTTTCATTTGCAAACAGAAAAATAATTTTTAAATTCTCAATCCACATCCAAAACTACCTATTTCAACAAAAAAATTGTACTTCATTTCCGAAATTCCCGTTTCCAAGTCAGAAAAATATTTTTTTACCAAATTTTCTATTATAATTTAGAAATATAGTCACTCTCTTTTTCCAAAATTTGGGAGATGGAAGTTCCAAATATTGTGACGATTTCTGACTTAGAACTCGGATTTTTTTTTAATTCCTTTTTTCCAAGTCAGACGTAAAATTCTTTTCCAAAATTCTTGTGCCAAGTCAAATTATAATTCCTTACGGAAGCTCGTAGTCCTAAAGTAAAAATCATAATTCTTAACTAAATTTCTGCTCTAAAGTGAACCTAAAATGAAAATTATAATTCTTCACGGAAATTCACAGTTCTAAGACAGAATTATAATTCTTTTAGAAAATTTCCTGTCTCAAAGTCAAAATTGTAAATCTTTAAGGGAATTCCCTGCTCAAAAGTCAAAATTATAAATCTTTAAGGGAATTCCCTGTTGAAGGGTCAAAATTATATTTCTTTAAGGGAATTCCCTGTCTCAATTGTCGAAATTATATTTCTTTACTGAAATTCCTTGTCCCAAGCTCAAAATTATAATTCTTTGAGAAAATTCACTGTTCCAAGTCATAATTATAATTCTCTTGGAAAATTCCCAGTTCCAAGTATGAACTGTGATTTTTTCACAAATTCCCTGTTTCAACTCAGAATTAGAGTAATAAAATATATGAAACCACTTTTAATTCTCATATTAGTACATTTGTTAGAAAAATCCGGGTCAGGTAGACACCCTGGTCAAACACATAAGCTATTATAAATTCAATTTTTATAACTGAAAATTCAGTTACAAGTTAAAAGAATATATGATTGAATTTTGATTCAAGTTAGTGTTTGATTGAAATTTCAGTTACATTTGTACTTGAGAAGGTGAGTGAATTTTCAAGAAATTCCTAACAGAGTACACTTAACTCTCGATATACTGCGTCCTTAGAATTCTGCCAGTTCGCACTCGATGACGAGAGATTCTGGGGGACAGGGAAAGACAAGCGGTGACCTTGAGGCAATCACGCAGTACCGTAGTGACAAAGCGGGCAGCTCGCACACTCGCGTACATATTTCGCATTTATTTTCAAATACACGCGGAAAATCCTCTATTTATTAATTAGTCTTCATTATTAAAAAAGTCCATCCTTTACGGTAACAAGAATCTGCGTTTGTACAAAATACAGTTGATTAATATTATGTCAAAAGTCAAAGTAAGCAATGCCCGAGACCCGCACAAGCTCGAGAGTTGAGTGTAGTTAGAAGAATTGGACAATTAGTCTACTTTCAAGACAAAAAATTTTTCAAGATCCCTTTTTTTAAAATCCACAACCTTTCAAGTTTTGCAGGTACTGTAGCAAACCTGGATCCGATCATGGTAAAATTAAAAAAAATGAGTTGATGATTTTGGTTGTTACGCAATAACTCCGAGGATGAAGAATTGTAGAATATGTCTGAATATAAAAGAAGTTGTATATTATGGGATTTAAACCTATTTGAGTAATAAAGCAATAAGTATTTGCTTAAGCGATGACAAGTGCGTAATCTAAATTCTAAGCGTCGAGTGAATTTCTTTGAGCCTTTGAGGAAACCACAAATTAAATTTTTCCATGGTTGTGGGTGTTGGTGGTTAGAAACTAATGTCTCATCTCCGGACGCGTTACGTACGACCTTCTAGCATTGGGGCGACAGATTTGCCGCGGCCGGTTTGGCCCGCATAGACGCCGTAGGCTACCAAGAATTCCCTGGGACCATTAATCTGGCCTCTGCGACACTCGGGGCCCCTCTCAACCCCCTTCCCACGCTTTCTGGGCCCCATCAGGCCCCACCTCAAACCGCCGACTGCCCTCTTCTCCTCTCCTGCGCAGGTAGATATATTCCGACCTAACCTGATCCAAAGAAGCCAACGGCATTGTCCGAAGACGGTAATAGACCCACCTTTAAGTGGCATCTCCACCGACAGAGGTATTACCTAGTTATGTTGGTCGCCAAGGAGACGCTGAGAGAGAGAGAGAGAGAGATAACGTCGAGAGTGGCCCAGAGCGAGTCAGAAGAAAAAGGACAGAAGCTTACAAAACGCCACAAGAGCTCGACAAATCGTTGTGATTTCAGCCAGTTACGCTGATTTTTTTATGCCCACCTGCTTGGCTCGAGCCATCCTTGGTAGTTTGCAATAGAATGTGAGAATGCTTCCTCTGAGGATGATGGATGCGGTATCGGTGGCTGTTCCAAACCGATAGCACGCGATCTTCCAGAAGGTGCTCTTCTGATGAAATACTAGATCAAAAATCACTGGAGCATTAGGTGTAAATCATCATCAGCAGCTGAGACATGTCTAGTAAAAGAACAACTTAAGTCCATTTTGAGAGCCCCTTTTCGCTTCTTGATTTTGTGTAAGGAAAGTTGACAGCTGATGACTTATTACCAAAAGTAGCTGGTTAGGCTCTAAGTAAAACAACTAATCTGGTAACAATATTTGCACTCAGAGAAATGGTCAGCTGGCACATCTATTTTTTGGTTAAGGAATAGTTGGTCAGAATGTCTGTTAAGATTGATGAATCAGCAGAGTCCGCTGGAAACAGTGACTACTTTAAATTGTTGCGTGTTCGGTGGTCACTGCATCAGAATGATCCTGCATCTACCGAATAGGTACCGCAGCCAACGAGTTGGCCACGACAGCCAACTGCTGAACTCCGCTGAGCTCACAGCACCTCTCTATCGGTCCCTTGGACCCCCTCATCAACGAATGTGAGCTGGCGAACATTCTAGGAAGTTGGTATATGGAAGGCCGTTAAATGGAGGTTCCAGTGTATACTAAGTTACACTTTCTGGTGAAGAATGAATTAAACTCGGCACTCGGCTCGGCGTCACTTTGTGATCTCAAAAGAGAAGCGTCGTGTTCCTCTCTCTTCATAAAATTGCATAATTTTATTATCAAAAACAGGATGTCTACGGAAATTTCGTATTTAAATTCCCAGAAAATTCCCGAATTTCCCGGATCGGAATTAACGTTTTTCTCAGTTTTATCTTGCGATATATGTGTCTCAATTTCGCACATCATTATTAGTTAAAAAAATTACTAAAAGATACTAGAAAATTTTTTGATATTATTATTTTTTTATTAAGGTTTGTTATTATTTTAATAAGATGACCGGTTTAGGATACGTTTTAAAAGAAAATAGCTTGAAATAAAAAGTCAAAACGTCATGTTTATCAGAAGAATGAGTCATTTACTACTTCTAAACTAAAATTTCAAAAAAGGCAAAACGAACTTTCGAAGGCGTGTAAGATATCAAAATTAATTGATTTATAAACGATTTTGCAATTTTAAATTATTGTGACTTATTTGCTCTAAGTTCAGATTTTGGCAGAATCCAAGGAAAAATCAGCACAGTTTTGTCTAAAAGTTGATTATATTCTATGGAAATTTACCTTTAAAATAAGCTCAATTAATTGTTTTATTTACATTTTTTTCGCAATATTTCTGAAAGATTGGTCAAAAATACTTCAACCTAGTATCATTGGACGTAGACATTTTATATCTTTCATCCTACTTTGAGCAAAAAAAGTAATTTGTTTTATTATCAAAATTAGATGATTTTATGCAACTAACAAAAATCAGGTAATCGCATACTTCTTGCCGGTACTGTATATTGGAAAAAATGGCATGGAAAAAAGTTAAAAGTAGTATTAAATTGTTATTGTTATTTCATTTAATATTTGTTTTATTTTGTTATTGTTCTTGAACTTGTGAAAAAAAAATTATGTATGAAATATTCGCCCTTCAAATTGATGATCACTCAAAACAAAACATACACAAAGTGTAACAAAACTTTTCAAAAATTATTGGAAAAACCTCCACCTTATATGCGTTGATTAAAAATAGTATATAAATTATTAAAATAAACGTTAACATGAATAAAAAGGAAAATTTGAAAAAACTTCTATAATGTATTTTATATATATATATATATATATTGGAAAATATTTCAAATATAATATATATTAGAAAAA
>JAUMHM010000079.1:4450980-4474197 GCA_032362435.1 Melikaiella ostensackeni
GGAGAAATGAGAAAAAATCTACCTCGGCCCGGATTTGAACCGGGAACGCCGACTTTACATGAGTGGAGCGTTAACCAGTTACGCTACCGAGGCCGCAGTAGATCGTTTTTCATTTCTCCTATAGTATATCACAGGGGGACGCGGGTCTGCATCTCTTTCGCCCTCGGGCCGAGGTAGATTTTTTCTCATTTCTCCAAAAATCAAGTTGACCAGTAATCGATACAAGAGCATCAAAATATTTGGTTGAATATTGAACTTATTTGTTAAAATTCTTTTTGTTGATGATTCATAATTTTAGTTAAAACTTCATATTTTTGGTTGAGAATTAAACTACTTTTTAGAAAATTTCTTTTTTTTCAGATTGAGAATTAATTTTTTCTCCTAAAAATGTAGCTATTCCATTTTTTGTTGAAAATTTAACTATTCCATTTTTGGTTGAAAATTCAACTATTTTGGTAGAAAATTAACTTTTTTGTTGAAAAATTATTATTTTTTGATTAAACATTCAACTGTTTTGTAGATAATTCGTCTTTTTGTCTTCATTTTTTGTCAAGATTCATCATTTTAGTTCAAACTTCATGTTTTTTGTTCGAGCTTTAAGTATTTTGTTACAAATTCATTTCTTTGGCTGAAGATTCATCTCTTTGGTTGAAAATTCATCTGTTTTGTTGAAAAATTCGTTTCTTTTTTTATTGAAAATTCTTTTTTTCTAACTCAAATTTAACTACGCTGTTTCTGGTTTAAAATTGATCTTTTTTAGTTAAAAATTTAACTAACTGGTTAAAAATTTATCCTTTTTAGTTAAAATTGCAACCAATTGGTTGAACGTTAATCTGTTTTAGTTGAAAATTCAACTGTTTGGTTGAAAATTCATGTACTTTGTTCATAATTCGTACTTATGGTAGAAAATTAATCTTCTTTGTTAAAGTCATCTTTTCGTTTGAAAATTCAACTATTTGGTTGAATGTTGAAAATTAATTTTTTAAATTCAAAATTGATATTTTCTAGTTACTAATTCATCTATTTGGTTGAAAATTAATACATTTTGTTCAAAAATAGTCTTTTTTTTTAGAAATATAATCTTCTTGATTGAAAATTCATCCTTTTTGGCTGAAAATGCAACTGTTTGGTTGAAAATTAAACTATTTGTTAGAAAATAAACTTTTTTGTTACACATTCATATTTTTGGTTAAAAATTAAACTATTTATTTGAATATTGAATTATTTGGTAGAAAATTAAGTTTTTTCTTGAAAAATCATATTTTTGGATTGAAAATTCAACTGTTTTGTAGATAATTCGTTTTTTTGGATTCAAAATTCAACATTTTAGTCGAAAATTCATGTAATTTGTTGAAAATTCGTGTTTTTGGTAGAACATTAATCTTCTTAGCATAAAATTTAATTTCTTGGTTGAAAATTGAACTATTTGGTTGAAAGTTGAACTTCTTTGTTAAAAATGATTTTTTTTGAAGATTAACCATCTCTCGTTGGGAATTCAACAATTTTGTTGAATATTTATCTATTTGGTTGAGGATTCAACTATTTTGTTAAAAATTCGTCTTTTTTGGTCGAACTCAACTGGTTGGGATATGGTTTTTTTTCTGCTGAAAATTAATTTTTTTTTAAACTCAAAATTGAACAATTGTATTTTTGGTTGAAACCTTTTTTTTTTAACTGAAAATTCAACGATTTGGTTGAAAATTCAACTGTCTTCAAAAAAATTCGTCTTTTCGATTTGAAAATTCCGTCACAGCTTATTAGGCACCTAATTATTTGCCAATT
The DNA here is from genome assembly GCA_032362435.1 of Melikaiella ostensackeni. Taxonomy (NCBI): domain Eukaryota; kingdom Metazoa; phylum Arthropoda; class Insecta; order Hymenoptera; family Cynipidae; genus Melikaiella; species Melikaiella ostensackeni. The sequence continues at coordinate 4,452,763 of JAUMHM010000079.1, forward strand.
CGTTTGCTTTCAATTTTTGTTTTTAATACTTTTCAAAATATTATAGACCCTTTTAAACCCTCTAACGTCTGTACGACTGTTCATGAGAGAAGAAAACTGCGGAAAACCTCTCCCGAGCACAGTCGGTTTGGCAGCGTTAAATTATTACAGAGCGTAACATTTTTGATATTGTTACCAAAGATTTAAAAAAATTCTAAAATTTAAAATCTGAAATCATTAAACTTAGAGTTTCACTATTGGCGTAACGCTGAAGCACCCCACCTATCGCCTTAAAGTGTGTTGTGTAACATTTAATCCGGCCCAGTTAAGTATTAAACATTCAAAGTTTCAACGTTCAAAAGATTAAAAATACAAAATTTTAAATGCACGAAAGCGGCAAATAGCATTGTTTTGCACTTTCTTTATTAGTTTGAATTTCAAGAAAAAACAATTAGACGGAGAGACACCAATCCGAACGCTAACCGCGCTCAAAGGTGCTTAACATCCATGATCTCATGTACCACGCATTCACCACCTAGCTGATACTGTGTTTGTTGATTCTTCATTCCTTTATGTACGCGATTCGATTTTGATTTCTTTTGAATTCAAATAAATTTGACCATTTCAATTCAACAAAGCATCGAATAAAACATAACAGAAAATAACTTAGGAGAGGGGGTCAAAAATAGTCAAAAATTGGTAATGTATTTTATGGACGGCCTCTGAGTGTAGTTGTCTCTTGCGCGCATTTGGACAAAATATTAAGGTTGTGACATCATACCAAGAACTGGCGGCCATTTTGTTTAGTAAGGCAGAAAACCCTAGAAGCAGACCAAAATGATCCGAATGAACAGATCATTACGATGTTGAGAGTCAAATGACAGATGGAGTAATATGCTCTGCAACAAAAATGATCCTTTTTTTTTACTGTGCAGTTTTGACGAAACCAGCCAATTAGTATACAGCTCAGGGAATTTTTTACTTTGCGAGACGGATAAAAGTAGCAAAGTGAAATTTGCTACTAGAGCGAAAAGTTTTTTCTGTGGACGACTAAAGAGACGAAGGGAGAGGACTAACTGGATGATCCAGACCTCATGGTACCGTCATTACTTTTCGAAAGTCTCGTTTTAATAGTTCATGCAGGACATCGTGAGAAGCCGTCGACTGGTTACGGACAGATTTCTACTTTCTCGTGACGCGGATTGGCAGAGTATTCATGGCAGCAACGTCAATCACCCACGAAGTTGGTTTTATTTGATACTTCGTTGAATTAAAATGTTGAAATAGTCAAATTTATTTAAATTCAAAAGAAATCAGAATCAAATCGCGTTCGAAAAGGGAGGAAGAATCGACAAGCACAGCATAAGCTAGGTGGTGAATGTGTGGTACATGAGATCACGGATGTTAAGCACCTTTGAGCGCGGTTAACGTTCGGATTGGTGCCTCTCCATCAAATTGTTTTCTCTTGAAATTTAAAATAATAAAGAACGTGCAAAACAATGCTATGTTACTTTATACTGCATTTTGACAATTTCATACATTTAACTTGAATTTAACCTTGAATGTTTAATACTTAACTGGGCAGGATTAAATGTTACACAACACAACCAAAGAATTGAATTCTCAAGTCATAAAGACGAATTTTTTTTAGGGCAGTTGAATTTTCAACCGAATCGTTGAATTTTCAACTAAAAAAAAATTTGTTTTTAACCAAAAATACAATTGTTCAATTTTCAGTTAAAAAAAAATTAATTTTCAGAAAAAAAAACGAATTCCCAACCAGTTGAATTCGGCCAAAAAAGACGAATTTTTAACAAAATAGTTGAATCCTTAATCAAATAGATATTTATTCAACAAAATTGTTTAATTTTCAACGAGAGATGGTTAATCTTTAAAAGAAGTAAATTTTTGAAAAAACAAGTACAACTTCCAAGCAAATAGTTAAATTTTCAACCCAAAAAAGGAATTTTATACCAAGAAGATCAACGTTCTACCAAAAAAGACGAATTTTCAACAAATTGCATGAATTTTCAACAAAAGTGTAAAACATTGAAGCCAAAAAGACGAATTATCTACAAAACAGTTGAATTTTCAAACCAAAAATATGATTTTTTAACAAAAAAGTTAATTTTCTACCAAATAGTTCAACATTTGAATAAATAGTTGAATTTTCAACAAAATACTCGAATTTTGTACCAAAATAGTTGAATTTTCAGCCCAAAAAGACGAATTTTCAACCAAACAGAATTAACTTTTAACCAAACAGTTGCATTCACAACCAGAGTTAAATTTTCAAGTGATGAAGACGAATTTTTTAAAGAAAGTTGAATTTTCAACCAAATCGTTGAATTTTCAGCTAAAAAAATAAGTTTTCAACCAAAAATACAATTTTTCAATTTTCAGTTTAAAAAAATTAATTTTCAGCAAAAAAAAAAAACAAATTCTCAACCAGTTGAATTCGACCGAAAAAGATGAATTTTTAACAAAATAGTTGAATCCTCAATCAAATAGATAAATATTCAACAAAATTGTTAAATTTTCAACGAGAAATGATTAATCTTTAAAAGAAGTAAATTTTTAACAAAGAAGTTCAACTTTCAACCAAATAGTTAAATTTTCAACAACAAAAAAAGAATTTTATACCAATAAGATCAATTTTCTACCATAAAAGACGAATTTTCAACAGAAGTGTTGAATATTGAAGTCAAAAAGACGAATTATCTACAAAACAGTCGAATTTTCAATCCAAATATGATTTTTCAACAAAAAGTTAATTTTCTACCAACTAGTTCAATATTTGAATAAATAGTTTAATTTTTAACAAAATACTTTCAAAATAATTTCAAAAAAAATTGAATTTTCTACCGAAAAAGGTGAATTTTCAGCACAAAAAGACGAATTTTCAACCAAACAATTAACTTTTAACCAAATAGTTGCATTCACAACCAAATAGTTAAATTTTCAAGTCATAAACACGAATTTTTTTTAAAGACAGTTGAATTTTCAACCAAATTGTTGAATTAAAATTAGTTTTCAACCAAAAATACAATTGTTTAATTTTGAGTTAAAAAAAAAATTAATTTTTCAGCACAAAAAAAAACGAATTCTCAAATGTGCTTGAAGTTCTGAACGTTCAAATGAACGAAATTTTTTACTGATGGCTTTGTAAACTAAAAACAGTACTAAAATGTTTGTTCATTCATATATTGAGAATAATAGATTATTAAAAGAAACATATAATACATTATTTTAAATTGTAGTTGGCACAATATTTATGGATAAAATAGAATTGGGAAAAAAATTTTCGTTCATTTGAACGTTCAGAACATCAGTTACATAATTCCCAACCAATTGAATTCGACCAAAAAAGACGAATTTTTAACAAAATAGTTGAATCCTCAACCAAATAGATAAATATTCAAAAAAATTGAATTTCGAACGACAGATAATTAATCTTTAATAAAAGTAAATTTTTAACAATGAAGTTCAACTTTCAACCAAATAGTTGAATTTTCAACAAAAAAAAAAAAAGGAATTTTATACCAAGAAGATTAATTTTCTACAAGAAAAAGCGAATTTTCAATAAATTACATGAATTTTCAACAAAATTGTTGAATTTTGAAGCCAAAAAGACGAATTATCAACAAAACAGATGAATTTTCAATTCAAAAATATGATTTTTCAACAAAAAAGTTAATTTTCTACCGAATAGTTCAATATTCGAATGAATAGTTCAATTTTTAACAAAATAGTTGAATTTTCTGTCAAAATAGTTCAATTTTTAACCAAAATATGAATGTTTTACAAAAATTTTAATTTTCAACCAAATAGTTTAATTTTCTACCAAATTGTTGAATTTTCAAGCCAAAAAACCAGATAGTTGAATTTTTAACTAAAAAATATAAATTTTCAACCAAAAATGGAATAGTTAAATTTTCGATTAAAAAAATTAATTTTCCACCATGAATGAAATGCAAAAAGACGAACGTTTAACAAAATAGTTAGATCATCATCCTAAACAGATTAATTTTCAACCAAACAGTTGCATTTTTAGCCAAAAAGGATGAATTTTGAATCAAAAGATCATCTTCCTAAAAAAAAGACGATTTTGCAACAAAATGTATTAATTTTCAACAAAAAAATGGAATAGCTACATTTTCAGTAGAAAAAATTAATTCTCAACCTACAAAAAATGAAGTTTCGTCTAAGTAGTTTAATTCTCAACCAAAGATGTGAAGTTTCAACTAAAATTATGAGCCTTCAATTACAAAAAAAATTAACAAATAAGTTCAACATTCAACCGAATAGTTAAATTTTCAACCGAAAATAAACCTTTTTAACAAAGAAGGTTAATTTTCTACCATAAAGTGCCAAACAATGCTATATTACTTTATACTGTACTTTGACACTTTTATACATTTAAAATTTTTATTTTCAATCTTTTGAACGTTGTAACCTTGAATGTTTAATACTTAACTGAGCAGGATTAAATGTTACACAACACACTGTAGGGCGGTAGGTGGAGTGATTTAGCGTTACGCCAATAGTGAAACTCTAAGTTCAATGATTTCAGGTGTTAAATTTCAGAATTTTTTTCAATCTTTGGTAACACAGAGTGTCTACTCAAATTCCGAAAAAAAATCCCTAACAATTCCAGGTTTTTTCCAGGTATCTCTAGATTTTTCGAGGTATAATTTTTCTTAATACAAAGCCATTCAAGAATATATAGTATCGCATTTTTCAAAATATGTAATCACCTCTACACCCCCTCAAAGCATTACATAAAACTTGAATAATTCAAATGAAAATCCACCTGTAAAATAGTGAAATTGTAATTACTAACAAAATTTTCAGATGACTATTTTCCAGACGTTAAAAGCGTAAATGCTTTAACATCCGTCCATCTAATTCAATGATTGTAATAACTTAAAATTAAAAAATCGGAATATGTACACAATTTGGAAAATATGACCATTCAAAGCTAAAAAGTAACTAAAAATGACTTATGTTCATAAAAAATAATCCATAGTGTCAATTGAAACACTTATCTATTTGAAATTTTATCGGATTAGATTTTACAGTTTAGATAAAATTTGATTACCGAACTAAGCTTTAAATCCCTAAGATTTCACTTCGAAGTTATTGCATTTTCAACAAAATAGTTGAATTTAAAAAATAATAATAATAATAATTTATAACCAAGCAGTTGCATTAACAACTAAATAGTTGAAGTATGAACAAAATAATTACATTTTTAACAAAATAGTTGAATTTTCAACCTACAAAGATGCATTTTCAATCAAGTGGTCGAATTTCCAAACAAAAAAAAATAAAAATTTAACTAAAAACAGTTGCATTTTTAAGCTAAATCGACGAATTTTTTAGAAAACAGTTGAATTTTCTACCCGAAAGATTGAATTTCAACAAACAAGTTTATTTTCAAAATGAAATAGTTACATTTTCAGATAAAAAAATTAATTCTCAACAAAAAAAAACGAATCTTCAACAAAAAAAAAGAATTTTCTACAAAAGAGTTCAACATTCAACCAAATAGTTGTACTCTGAACCGAGAAGATGACGTTTTAACAAAAAAGATTTATTTTCCACCAAAAAGACGAATTAGTAGCAAAGTACATTAATTTTCAACAAAATAATTAAACTTTCAAACAAACAGTGACACTTTTAAGTTGAATTTTCTCATTGGGCTCTATTGAATCATGGTAGCAGCAGGTGGGAAAATGCACTCAGTCTTCAGTAAAAAATTATTATCAATTTTTTTGTAATGCCATATGGTGCTTACGAGTTTATTCTTATCACAAAATTTTGTTCCGCACACTTCTAATTCGATTCTGACCAACATTTTTTTTAGGAACATAACTTCGGAACTCTACATAAAATTAAGCAAATCTAACAAAACAAAAAATTTGATATTATGTACTGAGGCCTATCAATTATCAAAGTTTGAGAAATTAAAGACTGATTACTTTAACTTTTTTTCGTGGTGAGATGAGGAAAAGTGACTAAAGTGGCCTATTCCTTTCAAAATTAACTGAAAGCGACTTTAATGATTGCGATGAAGTCCTGTATACATAATGCTTCTTTCAGCCATTGTAAATATCTTATTGTGTAAAAATGGCACTATTTATATGTTAAATTAAAAAAATAAATTTTTTAATTTGTGAGAGTAACGTTATAAAAGGAAAAGAAATTTTTTAACGGCACAAGTTTTTAGGGATTTAATTAATATGTTTAAATGAGGAAGCTTTGACGAATTATTACAGGATATTATTATACAAATTAATTATCACTGTCTAATAATTAAATTAATTAATAACAGTAAAAACATAATTATTTGTTTCTTAAATTTGTTCCTTAAGCCAATGAATACGAATAATAATTTTAAAATATTTTATTTTATAATAATGATGTAAATGTGTCGATTACTGGTCAAAATTATTTTTGGAGAAATGAGAAAAAATCTACCTCGGCCCGGATTTGAACCGGGAACGCCGACTTTACATGAGTGAAGCCTTAACCAATTACGCCACCGAGGCCGCAGTAGATTGTTTCTCATTTCTCCTGTAGGGGGACGCGCATCAGCATCTCTTTCACCCTGCGAAATTTGAGACTTAATCCAGTTTAAAAATCAATTCATATTTAACACAATAATATTTTGAAAGAAGATATATTTTCCTGAGATTAGTGAAAATGATAAAAAAACTCTCATTCAAATAAATATAAATCCAGGACTAGAAATTTACTTTCATAAAAAAAATTGTTATTTATTTTTATATTACAACTTGAAACAAAATCTAAGCACGTTTGAAACAATTCCCTGACTCCAAACAAAATTCCCTGACTTTTCCCTAACTTTCCCTGACCAATGAAATTCTCTGACAATTCCAGGTTTTCCAAGTGAGTAGACACCCTGTAACAAGATCAAAAAGGTTACGCTCGCAAACCGACTGTGCTTGGGAGAAGTTTTCCGCAGTTTTCCTCTCCCCTGAACAGTCGTTCAGACAATGGAGGCTTTAAAAGGGTCTATAACATTTTGAAGATTATTAAAAACGAAAATTGAAAGCGGACGAATTGGCAAATAATTAGGTGCCTAATAACCTGTGACGGAAAATAGGACTTCATTCAGATTCATTGCGCGTGACTAACTCGAATCGGATGCGTTGAGAGACAGGGTGTTTTTCCGGCCGATTACGTGACTATTGTCAATTTTACGTGGTGTAACATTCGCGAAAAATCACTATGGAAACAGAGAAGTCTCTGGATATCTTTAAACAGGCGCTTGTTTGGCGCCAATGGGCGCAGAAGTGCAGAGAGGACTGTGAGTAGAAGGGGTTGAACTCGCTCAAGTGGGGTGTGGTGGTGTGAGTCGCAGGTTGAGACGAAGAAGGAGAAGAAGGTGCTGGAGGTGGTGAAGAAGGATGGTAAAGAAGATGAGGATGAGGAGAAGGGAAGAGAGAAAGGTGGCAGGCCTACATTTCAGATACTGCCTCCCTCGCCACTTTTCCTTTATTTTTGTACCCTGGCATCTCCCTCAACTCTTCTACCAGTGCTTCTTCCTTTTCTCGTCTTTCTCCTCACTCATCTTGTCCTTTTTCTTCATCTTTCAATTGCACTCTTTTCACCGTGTCGTTCCACGGTTCGGTCGACAGCACAACAAGCTAACAGTCATATTCCATTATTAATCGCCAAACAATAAGGCAATAAATAATCGGATAACTGTTTCTCAATGTTTCTTTCGACAGATTTTTATTCCTTGAAAATTATTACAACTTTCATTTAAAATTACTGCGTCTTAAGGAGAATGACTAAATCATTTGTTGATCACATGTGTGAAATGACTTATTCTACTTCTACGAATCGAAAAACATGTTACATTTTTTATCTTTTCATAAATAACTAGTCTTTAACAAATTTTAAAAACATTCAAAGTATCTTGCCCAATGTTAAAACGACGATAATTGATATTCAAAGAAATTAACAATAATGTCAAAAAAGAAAATAATTGGCCACGAAGACATAGGTATTAGCATACGCCAATGGTTGATTTATAGGCCTCTAAAATGTAGTGAAATATAGACATTGGCCACATCAGCTTATAGATTTCTGATCCAGTCAGAAAAATGCCAAGACACTTGCGAGATGGATGCAGAGAGCTGTCATGCTTGCGTCGCTCCGTGTCCTTAGGACTCATGAGGGTTTCGCCGACCCTTCATCATGATACCATCGTACCATGTGGCTATCCATCTCACGGTTGTAAGGCGTGGCCATATATGTAATTTACCACGGTGGTAGTTTGACCAATTTTTTAAAATTATATATATATCAAATCAGACAGGTAGATACACTTCAAGTTGGGAAATTTCTTGGCGACAAAATATGTTGTTTTTTAGAGAAAATTAAGCGACACGTATTTTTCCGATTTGAGAAAAAAAAAGTCAAAATTACCAAAATAACGTCAATTTTTTTGGAAATATAAAGAACCTATTTTCACAAAAACTCCACTTTTTTATTTTTTGCCATTTTTTTTGTTAAATTTGTATGTACTTCTATAAAAAAGGCATCCTATGAGTTCCATGCGGACCAAACTATTTTTGTGGCCACGATATATCGCATCGTTCGCGATAAAAAATTCAATTTTCCTAGAGGTGTGCAGAAAAGCTCACGGGCCGAAAAAAGCTTGCGGATCGAAAAAAAGCTCAGACAGCTTGCAAATCTTGAAAAATAAATAAGGAAAACTAAGAGAATTAATATTTATATTGACAGGAATTCATACGTCAAAAATGTTTGTGCCTTTCCAATGCCATTCAAGAAAATATGTTTTCCTGTTTATCAACGACTTGCATACAATAAAAACTGGCTTAAGTCAATGGCTTGCGATGACCGTGAGGCTCTTCCAAGAATTTCGTCGACGTAAACAGTCGAGTTAATATAAAATAAAAGGGTTACAAGAATATTATTTGAAAAGATTAAGTTCAAAAATTAAAATATTTATAAACTATAATGATAATATATTATAATAGTATTGATTATATTTATTTTGCGTAATTATGCATATCGATCAAATATTGTGGTCCAGTGCAAGTTTTACGAGCCAATGTGAGTCCACACACAGTGGGGCAAAAAAAGTCTGTGAACAAATCAATTTTCAGACTAAACTTCTCACCCGATTTTGATGTTTCTTTAAAAATTAAAGTGTATTAAATTCTGCACCGTTACAACGTAGGACATTTTTGAAGAATTTCCTCAAAAATTTTCTATTTAATAAACAAAATGAAAAAAATTTTTTTTGACTTTTCAAGACTGCCATTTAGTCAAAAAAAATTATTTTACCGACAAAGGACCACATCGAGACAAAAACTCATTGAAAATGATGTCCAGCAGTATTAATTTGATAAAACAAAAATTGTAATTGTTATAAACAAATTAGTGAACAAAAGTGATATCTTCTTTATTTGCCACATTTAAATACATTAAACCAATATTTTCATCAGAAAATGGAAATAAAATAATGTTAAGTTAATGCTTGAACAATAAAAAATAAAAGCCTAAGTGTAAAGTAAAACAGCAAGACACATTGGCAATATACTAGTTATTGATTCTGCTGAAAAAAAGAAGCTTATCTTTTGAAAAATTGCCAAATAATATCTTTATTAATTAAATTTGCTTACACAATATACAATATTGTCTAACTGCAAATTGTCATCGCAAAAGGCCATCGGCAACATAATATTTATAAATGGTTCTGCTAAAGAAACGAAACTTACTTTATTGAAAAATAGCCGAGCAATGCATTTGTTTATTAATTTTTTTAATAATACACGATTTTTGTTGCAGTGCAAACTATCATAGCAGAAGGTCATTGATGAAATATTTTTAGCTAAATCTGCTGAAAAAGCTAAATCTATATAAATAAAAATGCCTTACTTTCTTATTTGTTTATTAAATTGTTATAAAGAATTAGGAATTGATGTTCAACGTCTTCTAGTTTTAAGTTAACATTATTTTATTTCCATTTGCTCTTGAAAATATTGGTTTAATGCATTTAAATGTGGCACATAAAGCAGATATGACTTTTGTTCACTAATTTCATTATAACAATTTAAATTTTTGTTTTATCAAATCAATACTGATGGACATCATTCTTGATAAGCTTTGCCTCGACGTGGACCATTTTCGGTAAAATAATTTTTTTTTACTGAATGGCTGTCTTGAAAACTCAATTTTTTTCATTTTGTTTATTAAATAAAAAATGTTTAAGAAAATTTTTCAAAAATGTCCTCCATTGTAACGTTGCGGAATTTAATAAAATTTAATTTATAAAAAAAAACGTCCAGATCGCACGAGCAACTCTTGACCGATTTTGGATTTTTTAAATGAAAAATTCAGCATTCAATTTTGAAGAGACTAATGTGACCCAATTTTTGAAATTTTGTTTGTTTCAACTTTTAGCTTAATGCAAATAGTGAAAAAAGTCCATTTTTTATTTTTTTTTTATTTTTGTGGAAAATTATTTTCTGTGCCCAGCATCGCTGGACTTGATGTGCGGGGGTAGTTGAAAGCAAAAAAAACGATCTTTCTGTAAATTTAAATGTTATAAACGAATTAAATTAAAAAATAGTCTACATTTTATATTTTTCGTTTGTAAAGTTTCTGAATTAAAATTACTCGCTTTTATCGGAAAAAAATGATACTCGATCACAAAAATTTGTCATCCGATATTTTAAAATAATTTCGTAATTAATTCTATAAACAAATGCCCAGTGTGGATCTTTGAAGGCAGAACAAATTCGTTTTTCTCTTAATTTTCCTTAAATTATGTCGCCAATGATGTTTATTCATGAGATTTTGTCATCCGATATTTTTTATTAATTTTTTTAAACAAATTCTATAATAAAATTCTCAGTGCGGACATTTGAAGGCAGAAAGAAGTCGCTGTTGATGTTTACATTTACATAAAATGCGAATGACTTGAAGTTAGATAGGAAATGCGTGCGAAACAAAAGACAAAAGGGGAGCTGGTACCTCACGATTTCCTTTGTTTTGCATATATTAAAGAAATACGCACGATTTCTGGATGCACTACTGTTTCTTCTTATAAGTTGTTTATAAAATTAAGAAGCGATATCGAATGACAAATTTTCATGAGTAAGAAACACGTTAAACGTCCACATTCGGCATTTGCTTATAGAATTTGTTTATAAAATGAATAAAAAATATCGTATAACAAAATCTCATGAATAAACATCCTTGGCGACAGAATTTAAGGAAACTTAAGAGAAAAAAACGATTTCTTTCTGCCTTCAAATGTCCACACTGGGCATTTGTTTATAGAATTTATTTATAAAATTAGCAAAAAATATCGGATGATAAATTTTAATGATCGAGTATCATTTTTCCGATAGAATCAAGTAATTTTAACGCAAAAATGGACTTTGCGAACGGAAAATCCATAATGTGGACTATTTGTTAATCTAATTTGTTTATAACAATTAACCTTACAGGAAAATAATTTATTTTGCTTTCAGCTACTCTCGCGCACTAAGTCTGGGAAAAAATTTTCGACGAAGATACAAAAAAAATCGATTTTTTGTCACTACTTGCATTAACATAAAAGTTTTAAATTTCTTTGAAATTTAATGCTGATTTAAAAAAATAATTCACAATCGGTCAAGAATTGCCTTCTACAAGTTATTTTGAACCTCATTTTTTATTTCATCTCACTGTGGGGCCGCGCAAGCTTTTTTCGGTCGCGAGTCGGGTCGAGCTTGCGAGATTTTGCGTACCTCTAAATTTTTCGAAAAGTTGGTCCAATTTGTCAAACAATCTATCAACGCGATCAACTGTTCGCTTAATTATCACTTTTAGTGAGCCCAAAACGTGAACTCACAGAAGGACAATTTTCATCATTCACCTTTGACATCATTTTTTACTCCCCAGGGAGTAGAAAGTGGAACAACAGCCTTGCTGTATAGGCACGAAAAACTACTGAAATCATGCATTCATGTGTTATAAAAAATGGTGTTTTCACATTATTAACGCTCATTATTCGTAACACAATGTGACAAATAATTATTTACATAGTGAGAATTGATGTTATTTTTTTTCTCTATGATCTTATATCAATATTCTAAATATTGATTTTTATTTTTATTTGTGAAAAAATTCCTTTTTATCTCCGCTGGGATTCGAACCTAGCTCTTCAGATTGCCGATCTGATTCTCTCTACCTGACTAAACTACGGAAAGAACGAGATTCATTTTTTTTAAATCTCAGAGAAGCAAATTCCATTCGTAATTTTTAAATTTATTTTTGGTGTTATAGTGCCGACCAGATTTTTTGACTTAAAACAATTTTGAATGATTTTTTGCAAAGATATTAGTTTTTTGCTTTTCAGACCGTGTGATCAATCACCTTTTTCGGCCTTATTCACTATGCCAATGACTGACCTAATTTACTTCAAAATATCGTCTAGAAAATGCAAAACAACATTGCCTCCATGTAGAATTGAATAATAATTTTTATAAAAGTTATAAGCTTTTACTACAGCCTTTTGAAGAAAATTAGGCATTGATTTGTAGACTCCTTTCTTCAAAAACCAGAATTTTGAAAGTCATCAAAGTTTTTAAGTTTTTTGACCTTGAAGGGTTCTCTTTGTTGTTAAATTATGTCCCTTTCCCAAGAATAAGGTGCTTTTTATCTGAAGTACTTATCACGTTTGGCCAAGTTGTTTGACGAAGATTAGATAAAGATCCGTCGCAAGAGTGAGACCCAGAAAAAGACTTTGGACTTGACTCGAATTGAATGATTGTATAAAATTTAATGAGAGAAACAACAACTAAAATTGAAAATAGTATATCAAGAAAACAATGATTTCAGAAAATGTACGTGAAATCACACGATATACGAGAGAGGAAACCGAAACGAGGGAATTTTATCATTATTTTGAATTTCGCGCCATAATGATGTCACTTCTTAAGTAACATAAACTCTAAAATTATTCCAATAGCAGAGTCATAATTATGACGTTACTGTGGCGCGAAATTTAAACCGAAGGACCTTCATTCCACGTTTTAAAACCTACATGCTCACTTTTTAAACGTGATTGTTTCTAAAAAAAATGAATAATGATTTTAAAAAATTGTATGAGAGAAAGTGCGATTGAAATTGCAAATAGTTATTCTCATTTCCAAAGTTGAGTTATGCAGAACAGTTCCAACGGCTGAGAAACGCTAGATTGGCTACCCTTTTGCTACGTCAGCAATAAGAGCTTACTAGATGTGCAATGAAAATAGTTGGCACGACTCCAGATAAAGTTTTCTTGCTGGATTAACGGAATTTAAGGGGTAAGTGTAAGAAGAATGAATTTGAATAAAACCAGCTTCTCAAAGTCCACATTATAACTTTTCAAATTCTGATGCAATAGTGTTGTTTCGAAATTTCAGGAAAAAATAATTTTTGAATAGTTAATTGAAGCTAAACTCAGAGCGCTTCGTAAATTTTTTTCCCGTTGCGTTTTTTAAAAGAAAAAAATTGTTATGAATTGGAAGCGCGAAAATACTAATTCAACTTGGAATCACGTGTCATGAAATTTGACAGGGGTTCTCAAATATTTAAGTAAATGAGCCATTCGTTTCTACCCAAAATTTTTATTATCAGGGTGTATATCCGACAGATGATTCATAATTCCGGGTCATTTCCCAGTTGGTCAATTTAAAAGAGTTTATTAGATTTGAATGGTTGCGAACTATGTTTAAAGATTTCGAGTGATTTCCAAGCATTTCAAAAGATTTGAAAGATTTCTGATTTGGAACGGGGAATTCTGGAGAAGAATTATAGTTCTGAGTTAAAACATCAAATAATTTTGGGTCATAAGAATTACAATTCTGATTTGGAACAAAGAATTTTGGGAAAGAACTATAATTCTGAATTTGAACAAGGATTTTTTTTTAAATTCCCTTCTTCTAAATCAGCATTGAAATTGTTTTCTAAAATTCCAATTCCATGTCAAAAATTTTCTGTTCCAAGTCAAATAATAATTCCTAACGAAGATTTCCTCTCCTAAAGTCTAAATTATAATTCTTTGCGGAAAACCCCTGTTCTAGAGTGAAAATTATAATTCTTTATGGAAATTCCCTGTTCGAAAATGAAAATTCTAATTTTTTACGAAAATTACCTGTCTCAAAGTCTAAATTATAATTATTTACGGAAATTCCATATTACAAGTCACAATTACATTTCTACCAAAAAAATTCCCTGTCCGAAATCAGAATTATATTTTTTTACAACATTTTCTATTATAATTCAGAAATATAGTAACTCCTTTTTTCTGAAATTTGGAAGAGGGAAGTTTTGAATTGTGGCAAATTTTTCTTTGCAAAAAAAAAAGAATGTTTAAATTCAATCAAATTCTGATTTGGAACAAAGAATTTTCGAAATCTTACGAATTCTGACTTAGATCAGGAATTGTTTTTGTAAGGTCTCTTTTTACAAATGAGAATTAAAATTATTTCCCAAAATTTCCCGTCCCATGTAAAAAATTACCCGTTCTAAGACAAAATTATAATTCTTTACAAAATTCCCTGAAGTCAAAATTATAATTTTTTACGGATATTTTTTAAATATATTTAATATATTTATTTTCCGTCCAAACTCAGAATTTTAATTCTTTTAAAATTTCCCATACCAAGTCACAATTAAATTCATTTCCAAAATTCCCTGTTCCACGTCAGAATTTTATTTATTTACAAAATTTTCGATTATTATTCTGAAATATAGTAACTGCTTTTTTCTAACATTTGGAAGAGGGAAGTTTTAAACTGTGATGAATTCTGACTTGGTACAGGGATTTTATTAGAATTCCCTTCTTCTAAATCAGAATAAAAATTCTTTTCAAAAATTCCCTGCTTCAAGTCGAATTCTACTTCTTAATGGAAACACCCTGTCCTAATGTAAAAATTATAATTCTTAACGAAATTTCGTGTTCTAAAGTAAACCTGAAACGAAAATTATAATTCATCACGGAAATTCCCAATTCTATCTCAGAATTATAATTCTTTTAGAAAATTTCCGGTCCCAAAATCAAAATTCTAATTCTCTGCGGAAACTGCCAGTCCTAAAGTCAAAATGATAATTTTTTACAAAATTCCCTGTTCCAAAGTCAAAATTATAATTCTTCACGGGAACTTCATGTCCCAATTGTCAAAATTATATTTCTTTTAACTCCATGTCGCAACCTAGAATTGTAATTTTTTTCGAAAAATCCCTGTTCCAAGTCAGGATAATTGTAATTCTTTGCGTGAATTTTTCTTCATATTTCTTTTGTTTATTCCTTGTCTCAACTCAAAATTATAAATCTTTTAGAAAATTCTCTGTCTCAAAGTCAAAATCTAGAAGACTTTTTCAATACTGCTGTATGATAAAATATCTACTTTTGTGAGATTTTCGCGATCAGCTTTCATACAACCCTCTTTCAGCTTTTTAAAAAATAATTAATATTTTCCTAAGCTGTGATTGGTAGAAAATTCAATCAGATTGACGTCAATTCTGCCCTCCAATCAACATCATTCAAGAAATTCAAATTTCAACGTTAAATTAAAAATAGTAGATAAACAAAATGTTAAAAATATTTCATTGACGTTAATAAAATTAAAATTATAAAAACTATAACATCCAAGAACTTCAAACACGATATCTGACTTTTGAAACAACCCTATTATAGGAATGTAATGTAAAAATAATAATTAGTCAAACTAAAAAATATTAACTAAAAAAGATAACTATTAAATACAAAATTTATTTTTCATAAGCGAAGCTTGAGCTTGTAATTAATCTGAAAAATCGTCATTATAACTCGAGTTTGAAATTTTACGCGACTATACTTTAGCAATGAACATTGCTCTTATCAGGAAACCTTGACGAGACGCAAGAGGTGGAAGAGGAAGAGAAAGGGAAGGGGAAGGTACAGTAGTACAGGCGGGCCAGGGGGTATGTACACGTAAACGCATACATATTTATCGGCGATAAGATACGGTCCGCGGTTGTGCCATTTCATGTGCTGCTCGAAATTAATCATTAATAAATTTCCTTTTTCAAAATCTGAGTTGTACCAAATAAGCAGAAAAGAAGTTTGAAAAAAATTTAGATTACATTAGATTTTTTAATCCACGTACACCCTTTTCAGGTTCATGCACATCTAAAATCCCCCCTCCAACAATAGATCATCAGACATTAAACCCTTTATCTTTGTTCAGAACATTTGCTTAGGGGAGTGGAAAACTGCAGAAAACCCAAACTTCCGAGCGCAGCCGGCAAAAATTCCGAACGATCACCCATCCGAGCGCTAACCGCACCCGCCCGTGCTTAACATTGGAGATCTCAACGAGTCGAGAAGCACCACCCAACTACTGCCGTCGGTGAAAAAAATGTATTAAAACATGATTTTTTTCATGAAAAGTAGAACACAGAAATAGTAAAGTTTTATATTGGTCGAATTTGCGTTCTCTAATTCAATTTGTAAGCCGATACCAGATTAAATGAAAATTGAAACGGACATCCGTAAAAATAAAGAAGGACCCGTGAGCCCAGTAATTATTGATAACTCCTCGCTTCGAAGTCACAGACTTCTGTGCGCTTTTTCTCATTACGTTTCCATTCACGTTTCACTAATATTTTCCTTCATTATCAAAGTATCAATTCTTATCACACGTTCCCTCAAGTAGTTACAAACAAACGTGCTCTGAATGTTATTATACGTAGACGCATATTCTTTCGAAATGCAGTCAGAAACTGTTAGGAAATTTTTGAAAATATGATTGAAAAATAATTCAGAAATAGTGAATAATTTAAGAAAATCGAGAAGTTGTAGCTTTTATTTTATCAATAAAACAATGATTTCTAAAAATGTGCATCAAATCACACGGTATACGATGGTAGAAACAGAACCAAGGTAATTTCATCATTTAAATTTCGCGCCATAATGACGTCACTTCTTTAGTACAGAGCTGCCAGACCGCGTCCTGGCGGAGTTTGCGCAGTAGTTACTCCTGTGTATTTTTAGGTTATGTTAACCAATTTTTGTCTTCATAACATAACCTCAAAAATCATACCAATAGAAGAGTCACAGTTATGACGTCGATGTGGCGCGAAATTTAAACTGAAAGGCCTTCATTCCACGTTTTAAAACCTAAATGCTTACTTTTTTAAACGTAATTTTGTTTCTCAACGGAATATTTTCACCCTTTATTTCAATATGTATAATTTCAACGTTCGTATAGTTTTGATAACTACTTAAATTGTGATCGACAACTTCCGATTTTAATCTTATAACAGTACTTTCCGGGAAAAATTACCCCTAAGAATAAGCCCTCGTTCTGTAATTTTTGTTTGGGAACAAGATCGGGGACCGTCTTGAAGTCGCGTGGCCCATTCATCTCTTCCACGAGGAGGGAAACAAGAAGTGTAAAGAGGGTAGCTGAAGGAGAAAGAACCGGGGTTGCTGGTAATTTTGTAACCTCTTCCTCCCTCTAGGGCGCATCACTCTTTCTCTCTCTCTCTGACGCCTATCTCATTCGCTCTCCCTTTAACTACCACCACCACCTTGACAAAGAGAGCACGTCATCCCCTTTAACCGGCGGATTGAATTTTTCTCCGACGTGGAGAGCTCCTAGCATAGGGTGCGCACGACTCCGACAACCCCGTCCCACACATCCAACGAAGCCACCCTAACCACCCTCACCACCCTCATCATCCACCCCCAACTACCATCGCCCTTCTCTCTCCTATTTTCCCTCCTCCCATTCTGCGCTCCCAGGACAATAGTTTCACCCTCGTTGGCAGGGTTGCCCGTAGCAACTCCCGGTTGCGACGGAAGCTCGTCGACCCCGTCGAGGCGATGGAATTGTCATCGGGGTTGCCAGAGAAAAAAAGGCGGGAAAAAAATAATAAAAAAAAAAACAAAAAAAAAGAATGAGAGAAAGTCAGGGGTGGAAAAGTGAGAGAGAACGATAGGGTTGAAGAGGGCGAGATAGAGAACAAGAGAGGGAGGATGTAGTGGGGTAATGTACGAGCGAACGGCCGGGAATTTCGCCTATCTTCCGCGCGGTCTCCGGGTTTAATCCTCCAGGGTTGGTACCGGTCTCCTGTCGGGAGATCCTGCCGGATTCTCGGTTGCAAGCAGGTGGAGGATCTGCTACCTTTATGGGTTAATACTCTCTAATCAGAATATAATAATAAATATTTTTTAATTGAGCGGTTGGGTGCAAGAACAGCCAACTCGCATTTTCAGAAGTCCCTTCCTTTTCATTTGTTTTGCACATAACTTCAGGGAGAACAAATGAAAAACAAGTGATTCCTAGAAATGCAAGTAGGCTGTTCTTGCACCCAACCGCTCAATTATGATAATTAAATGGAAGAATGTAGATGTTCTTATATTAATTTTCAACCCTAGCTTACTACTCCTGAGATCTGTAAGATTCTGTGAAAAATTTAAACCCGTCGCATACTCGTAACTCAAATTTTTTAATGTTGAAGTCACCCAAGAATGTCAAAATTGTTGGAATATACAGTCGAGGGTTCAGATCAAATAACCGGTTATGAAATTATTCTGCACCCCAACTATTCATGCAGTGAACAATTATAATTTCTAATAAAATTATTATATACTTATACAATGGCAGCAGGAAAGTAGAACGAAAGTCTCCCAACTTGAGAGATAGCTTACCTGAAACAAAAAGAAAGTATATAGGTTATTATTTAAAATTCAGAGATAAACTATTTAAAAAAATATTATTGAGTTTAGAAGAATGACTTTTGAAATAAGTATGGTATCATGTCAGGTTCGTAATCATATTTTCTCGAGTGATACGGACTTGACCTAGTAGGACATCTTGAGTGTGGCCGAGAGCGTGGCCAAAAGCCAGAATACTCAATCATGCATGAGGATACAGAAGTGCTCTTTATGCCTTTAACACTTTTCTAAATTTGTATTAAATGTCGAATGGTACTGTATCAAAGACGCTCTTGAGACCATAAAATTTTCGTATAAAAGTTGTTTTATTTAAGGTAGAATCTGGTTAAGCGAGTGCGCCTACTTTTCGTGGCTTAGTCAGGTAACCCAGTTAGAAACTGACCAGGTACCTAACTAGAACCTGAATAGATAAACCAGCCAGAAACCGAACAGGTAACTTATCTAGAGCCCGAATGAAAGACCTAGACAGGACCTGAATAAGTGATTAGACAACCCCGCCAGAAACAAGCTCAATTGTATAGATAGCGCCAGACGTGAAAAGCGCAACAGTCTAAGATGTTTACACATCAAAAAACCTAATTGTAAACCAAAACACCTCGAAAAATTCTTGACTTACTATACGCTCATTTCGGGCGTCAAATGAAGGCGAAGTTAACCTATAACCTCGATGTTATTACCACCATGAAAGAACTGAGGAGGAAGATATCGTGTGTCGCACTTTGACTTGCGAGGAGCGTGGGTCGCAGGTCTGACAGGCGCCACAAAACGAACCTAACCTATAAGATCTTATGTAAGAAAAATTGTTACTAAAAAGAAATAATAAATCCAAAGATAATACAACTTAGAGGAAAGTCCAGCGGAAATTCGATTTGTTAGACCAAAAGTAAATTTTCTCTCGAAAAAATGCGTAATTTATTGCATTGTGAGTTTTTTAATAATGTTAAAAAATTTAACGTGAAACGCTTTAAATCGAAAGATGAATTTTCAACACAAAAGGACAATTATCTACCAAAAAATTAAATTTTCAACAGAATATATGAATATTCAACCAAATAGTTGAATTCTCAACCTAAAACAATTAATATCCAACCAAACAGTTGCATTTTTAACCAAAAACATGAAATTTCGACCAAAAGAGATAAATTTTAAAACCAAAAAGACGGATTTTCGAAAAAAGAATTGAATTTTCAAAAAAGAAAGATTTTTCAGTCAATAACGAAGAAAAATTTAATCCAAAATGTTCATTTTTTAAGCCGAAAAGACGAGATTTCTACAATACAGTTTTATTTTCAACCCGAAAATATGAATGTCCATCCAAGAAGATTAATTTTGTACCAAAAGAGATGAATTTTCAATTTTCAGCCAAAAACATGAAATTTCGACCAAAAAGAGAAGAATTTTAAAACCAAAGAAAAATATTTTCAACAAAAGATTTGAATTTTTAAGCTGGAAAGTTTGTTTAGTCAATAAAGAAGAAAAATTTCATCTAAAATGTTCAATTTTTAAGGCAAAAAGACGAATTTTCTACAAAACAGCTGTATTTTCAGCCCGAAAATATGATAGATAGAATATAATAGAAGAACAATTTTCCACCAAAAAGATGGATTTTCAACAAAATACATCAATTTCCAGTCAAGAAGATTAATTTTCAACCCAAAAAGACGAATTATCAATAAAACGCATAAATGTTCTACCAAGTGGTTGAATTTTCAACTAAAAATGAAATAGCTAAATTTCAGTTTAAAAATTAATTTTTAAAGAACAAATATGAATTTCCTATAAAATAATTAAGTTTTCAACCAAAAAGATTAATTTTTAATCGAATGATGAATCTACAATCAAAAAAATAAATTTTTGACAAAATAGTTTCACTTTCAACCAAAAGAGATAAATTTTCAACAAAATACATAAACTTTCAGCTAAAAAGTTGAATTCTCAACTAAAAAAAAATTCAACAAAAAAACTAATTTTCAACGAAGTAGTTCAATTTTCTACCAAAGAAATTAACTTTCAACTAAAATGATGAATCTTCAACCAAAAAAAAAAATTTTATCAAAATAGTTTAACATTCAACAAGGTAGTTGAATTTTCAAGTAAAATAGGTGAATTCTTAACAAAAGAAGTAATAGTTGATATTTCAACGAAATAATATTTCCATTTTAAAACTAAAACAGTTGAATTCAACCAATAAATATGAATTTTCAAGAAAATACATAAATTATCAGCCAGATAGCTGAATTTTCAACCAAGAAAATTACATTTCTCTCAAAAAGACGAATTTTCAGCAAAATACATGAATTCTTAATTAAATAGTTCAATTTTCTACTAAGAAAGATAAATTTTCAACAACATAGTTAAATTATCAACCACAGAAAGGAACTTCCAACTAAAATGATGAATCTCCAAGAAACGAACAAAAAATAAATGAAATAATTTATCTTTCAACGAAGTAGTTTAATTTTCAAGCAAAATAGATGAATTCTCAACAAGAAACATAGTAGTAGATATTTTAACGAAAAAATATTTTCCTTTTAAAACTAAAACAGTTGAATTCATCCAAAAAAAAATACGAATTCTCAACAAAATACATAAATTTTCAACCAAATAGTTGAATTCTCAACCGAAACAGATTATTTTTCTACCAAACATTTGCATTTTTGTCCAAAAATAATGAAATTTCTACCGAAATAGAT
>JAUMHM010000079.1:4474297-4493834 GCA_032362435.1 Melikaiella ostensackeni
ATGTGTTTTATTCAGTATTCCTTAAGAGTTCATTTTGAGAGTTGGAAAAATTATAGATTTGATAATCGGAGATCTTTTATTTCATTTAGAAGAAGGAGCATATAAAATTAGATATGCGTATATTTCAGTCATAATTTCCGTACACATATATTTATTTGTAGAGTGTGATTTGAAATTGAATTATAAAATAAAGTATAAAATATAAAATAATTTCAACTAAGCGGAAGACCTCTTGTTTCTTATAATGTCCTAGAATTGAACTGTTGCTATATTAATGATTTCATTTTTATTTTTGTATGTTTGTTACATTTACTAATTCGATTTATCTTTCATTTTTTGACCTCTGCTAAGAGTTTATTGTAATAAAAAAAAAGTATTTCCAAAGAAAATGAAAGAAAATAAGTTATAAAAAATATTAATGTTTTTTAAATAAATTTAATTGCTCCCTACTAAGAAATAATCAGCTTTACTTGTGAAAAATACTTGTAAAGGTTTTAGTTCTTATAAGCTTTTAACGTCTTGAATTGTAAGAACTCATATCCCTTATACCTGGATGGGAGTCTCAGCAGCAAAACTAATATACATTTATATACAAAAGGCTTTAATTGAATGTTTAAAAAAATTAACTGATTTTAATTACCTGTTATCAATAATAACGCATTGCTTAGTACTTACAAAAAAAATATTCTTGTCAATGTACAAGGCCTCAAATTCACTTGACACGCTCCTGAAATAGCAAGAGACAAAATGACCCCCAACGACAACTTCTCTCTCTGATGCACTATTACACGTTTCACCACAGCGTTACCAGTCGATTTCTATATTTCGATGAATACTTGAAACATTTGTTATTATATTGAAAATATACTATTATTTATAATGAAAGTTGTTATTATTTGCATTGATAAAAAAAATTGTTCAAAGTGCAACCAAAAAAAAAGAAATTAAATTGTGAAATTTCGAACTTATGTCCCCGTGTCACGTATCCTGCGAATAACCTTGCATGGTGTTTTCAGTTACAGCTAGATCACCAAGTGCTTTTGATATTCAAACGCTTGTCCATTTTTTTTCATACAGTATAAGAATTTTGAAATCAAAAAGACGAATTTTCAACAAAAGAGTTGAATTTTCAACCAAGAAAGATTTTTTAGGCAATAAAGAAGAAAAATTCAATTCAAAACGTTCAATTCTTAAGCCGAAAAGACGAACTTTCTATAACACAGTTGTATTTTTAACCCGCAAACATGAATGTCCAACCAAGAAGATTAATTTTGTACCAAAAAAGATTTATTTTTAATTTTGAACTTTTAGCCAAAAATATTAAATTTCGACCAAAAAGGAAAGAACTTCAAAATCAAGAAAAAATTGTCAACAAAAGATTTGAATTTTTACCCTAGAGGCATTTTTTAGTCAATAATAAAGAAGAAAAATTTCATCTAAAATGTTCAATTTTTAAGCCAAAAAGACGAATTTTCTACAGAATAGTTGTATTTTCAGCCCGAAAATATAATAGATAGAAATTCGGATATTATGGAAGATTAATTTTTACCAAAAAAAGATCAATTTTCAACAAAATACATCGATTTTCAACTAGGAAAAAGTTTTTCACCTTGAGAAAAAACTCATTTTCAACGAAATAGTTCAATTTTCTACCAAAGAAATTAACTTTCAGCTGAAATGATGAATCTTCAACTAAAAAAAAAAAATTAACAAGATAGTTTAACTTGCAACAAGGTAGTTGAATTCTCAAGTGAAATAGGTGAATTCTCAACAAAAAACGTAATACTTGATATTTCAGCGAAAAAATATTTTCATTTTAAAACTAAAACAGTTGAATTCAACCAATCAATATGAATTTTTAACAAAATACATAAATTATCAGTCAGATAGTTGAATTTTCAACCAAGAAGATTACATTTCTACCAAAAAGACGAATTTTCAGCAAAATACATGAATTCCTTAATAAACAGTTCAATTTTTTACTAAGAAAGATAAATTCTCGAAAAAAAACTAATTTTTAACAAAATAGTTAAATTATCAACCACAGAAATGAACTTTGAACTAAAATAATGAATCTTCAACCAAAAAAAAATGAATTTTTAACAAAGTAGTGCAATTTTCAACCAAGTACATACTTGAATTTTCAACCAAAAAGAATGAAATTAAAACAAAGAAGCTAATAGTTGATATTTCAACTGAAGCGATTTTAATTTTGAATAAAGAGCACTTGACTTTCGCCAACAAACACGAATATTTGACAAAATAGTTGAATCGTTAACCGGAACAGATTAATTTTCTACCAAACATTTGCATTTTTGTCCGCGAATAACGAAATTTCTACCGAAATAGATGAATTTCAAAACCAGAATATATAATTATATATTACATTAACCAAAAATATAATAGTAGACTTTTCAATTGAAAAGAATAAGCTTTCAAACGAGAATATATTGATTTTCTTATTGGGTTCTATTAATTCAGTTCACATTTGAGTTAAAAATAAGAAAAAAAGCAGGAAAAGGGAATATGAGGAAGGCTGTGAAGCCTGCGATAAGTACAAATATGAATTTTGATGATTTATAGGCTAAAGAATAATAG
This sequence comes from Melikaiella ostensackeni, assembly GCA_032362435.1. NCBI lineage: Eukaryota > Metazoa > Arthropoda > Insecta > Hymenoptera > Cynipidae > Melikaiella > Melikaiella ostensackeni. The sequence continues at coordinate 4,476,896 of JAUMHM010000079.1, forward strand.
TTTAATTAGTTTAATATGTATGAATATATTTTTTATGGATAACCTTACAAAATTTACTTCGTTTAAAGTGCCACCCTTCTACTACAATAAAAAATTGCATTTTTATATTGAAACAGCTCCACGTATTCCATGTTTATTTTGAAATGATTTGCTAACAACCATTGACAAATAGCTTCAAAATCTTAAAGGAAATGTGCTTCAAGTTCTGAACGTTCCAATGAACAAATTTTTGTATTAATTGTTTTCTAATCTAATAGCAGTGCAAAAATAGTGGTTTATGACATTTTAAGTAATTCAATTATAAAAGAAACTTATAATGCGTATCACTGTTTTTAGTGGTACAAATATTTTTATAGAAAATAGAATTAGGAAAATATATTTCCATCCTTGGAAGTTTGTACGTTCGGAACTTTACATTAAACGGAAAGATTCTTGGTACTCAGGTATACTTGAAACTCGTCGCCGTTCTCCTTATACTATTGTACCGGAGGAGCCACCATCTGGCTGTTTAGTCTCAAAATTCCGATACGATACTGAGCGATATATCGGTTTTTCGATACCACATCGATACGAGACAAAACTGATACTGGAGTCTCAGAAACCGATATCGATACGAGAAAAAAACCGAGATTTTCCGATACGATATCGAGAAAGTCTCATATCGAACGGCATCACTACTCTCGACGGTCAGATTCTCAAGACTTCTCGGCACTTCTCATCTTTTCAAGACTTCTCGAATATCCCGCGCTCTGACACGTTCTCAGAACGCGAGATATTCGAGAAATCTTGAAAAGCTGAGAAGTGCAGAGAAGTCTTAAGAATCTGAGCGACAAGAGATCTTCTCAGCTTCTCAACACTTCTTGAATGCCACGCGTTTGGAGACGTTATCGGAACGTTATCAGAAAGATATTCGAGAAGTCTTGAGAAGCTGAGAAGACCTTTCGTCACTCAGATTCTCAAGACTTCTCGGCATTTCTCAGCTTCTTAAGACTTCTCGAATACCCAGCGTTTTGAGACGAGCGAAAGGCCCAACGCTAGTACCTATGCCACGTACAGAACAAACCGGAGCAAACAGAGAAACGAAGTCAGAGAGCGAGAAAGAGAGAGCTGGCGTCGCTCAGCCTGCAAGTAGGTAAAGCGAAAAGTCTCAACGCAATCTCGCGCTTCTCGATCCTTCTTTCTTGATTCTCGCTGCACTCGTCTTCGGAAGAGCGGGACATTGCCGAGAGGTCGAGAAAACCGTGGAGGTGCCGAAGGCTGCGGTGACCGGCAGCAGCACCAGGAGGAGAGGGAGGTGCTGTAGGACAATACCTCTGCTGCTGACTCAGTTTATGGCTGATCATTCGACCCTGGCTCTCTCCGTATTTACATCCACTGGCGCGTTTTGATGCCTGTGTACCACATACGAGCTTCACGTGCACGTCTTTCTATTTACGTTACATCTCTCCCCCACCTCGTTTATAGACATTTGTACCTAGTCATGGCTGATACGTGTTTCTGTACTTCGAACTCATCTCATCTACCGAAATCTGTACTCATGAACCTATGGATAGAACAAAACTCTTGAAGATCGAAATGAAATCTAATTTCTTGAGACATTTTTTTTTGTACTAAATAGAACCGCCAAAAGGTTCACAAATCAAAATCAGACTTCGAAACAACCCAATTTTACGACTCATTAGAGACAAATGTACAATAAATGTACAACAAAAAGAAAAAAGAGGGAGAAAAAGAAAGTCAGCCAAACCAACCTCTCACTCTTTCTTTTCTCCGCCTTTTTTTAAACTACTGGGGACCAACATGTTTCGAAGTCAATAGGCTCGGTCTTGTCCCCAATTCTTGCTGAAATTGTGAAGGAAGATTTGGAAAATTAAGTTTTTGATCAAATTAATTTTGATTTGGACTTTTATGCAAGATATGTTAATGATTCTGTACTTTCTTCACATGCACAAGATGTGGATACCCTACTTAATGTTTTTAATAGTATACATCCAAGATTACATTTCACTGTTGAAATTGAAACGGAAGGTAGATTGAATCCTCTTGATTTGACTTTAATAAAAACTGATGAAAATTATATTATTTCTGACTGACATAGAACAACCATTTTCTCGGGAAGGACACTAAATTCTAATTCTAATCATTCTATTCAAAACAAAATAGGACTTGTAGAATTTGATTGATAGAGCTCTTAAATTATCTTATCCAAAATTATATGAAAAAAATATTGAATTATGCAAACAGATTCTGTTTCTCAATCATTATCAGACTGCCTTTATTGACAAACATATACATAAAAGAATTGTTCAAATTAAGACGAAAAAATAGAGTTCCACTCAAAAATAATATGATTGTAAAATTGAGTAAAGATAAATATGAGAAACTTGATAAACAATGTGTGATTTACAAATTTAAATGTAAACAATGTGATGCTGTTTATATAGGGCAACCAAGGAGGTCACTTAGAACAAGAAAAGAGGAACATAAAAATAATTTTTATAGAAGTGCAAGATATTATTCGGTTCTTACAAAACAGCTTTACACATGGGTATGATTTTAATTGGGATGATGTTAAAATTTTGTATCATGAGAGAAATCAAAAACAGAGAGTTGATGGAAATCCTATTTATAAAGAGGGAAGGTAAGAAAGCCATTAATTAAAAAGGAGATTTTTCGACATACAAAATAATTTGGGATGGAGTCATTAATTGGATACATTGACTGTAGTTTTGGTCAGAATTTTTGCCTATGCGCAAGTCAATTTTCAAATAAAGAATTGAATAATTGAATATGGTTTTTATTCAGAATGTTTGCCTCTGTAACAATCATTTTCAATCAAGGAATAAAATATGTACCAAAATAACAATTGCTATCAATTATCTCTGTTATATTTTCAGGTTATAATGATTTTCTAATCTAATTCTGTTACAAAATTCATCCTTTTTGGTTGAAAATTCGTCTTTTGGAGTTAAAAATTCAACTGTTTTGTACAAAATTTGTCTTTTTGGCATAAAAATTCCACAGCTTGGTTGAAATTTCTTTTCTTCTTGACTGAAAAATCTTTCTTAGTTACAAATTCAACTCTTTTGTTGAAAATTCAAGTATTTTAGTACACAATTTAACTACGTATTTGGTTGAAAATTACCGTCTTTGTTAAAAACTCATATTTTCGGGTTGAAAAATCAACAATTTGGTTGAATTTTTTTATCTTCTTGACTGAAAAATCTTTCTTGGCTGAAAACTTGACAATTTTATTGAAAATTCGGCCTTTTTAGTTGAAATTTCAAGTATTACATTTTTCGTTGAGAATTAATCTTTTTTAGTTGAAAATATTGAACTATTTAGTTGAAAATTGATGTATTCTGTTAAAAACTCATTTTATAGTTGACGATTCATTTCTTTGGTTCAAAATTTAAATATTTTGTTAAAATTCGTCTTTTTGAGTTGAAAATTAATCTTTTTTCGTTGAAAATGGAACTGTTTGGTTGAAACTCATTCTGTTTTTGTTGAGGATTCAACCTTTTTTTTTAAACTCGCCTTTCGTGGTTGAGTTCAAATGTTTTTGATTTAAATTAAAAATTTTTTTGGTTGAAATAAGAATTATTAATTTTTTCGTTTAGAATTCATCTTGTTTGGTTCAAAATTCAACTATATGGTTGAAAGTTGAACTACTTTGTTAAAAATTTAACTATTTGGTTAAAAATTCATCTTTCTTGTTGGAAATGCAATTTTTTTACTTGAAATTTTAGGGATTTAAAGCGTTTTAAATTGCATTTAATATAGTACCTGCATTAATTTTATTTGAAAGAATTTATTCCCCTATTTTCATGAAAAATCTCTTTATTTCCCCTGTTTTTAGAGCATTTTTTCGCAAGTGAAGCCTGATATCGATACAGTTAAAAGAATGTTTTTTGGATTCTTCTTGTAAATGCTGGGGTTAGGGGGTCGACATACAAAATGTGTGTAGTCCGAAATTTGAAACATTTTAGGACCTGTAAACTATTCACTTCAATATTTTAGAATATACAAAGGATGGTTTTTATATTTTTCTTTCAATTCTTAATTCCCAATTTATCCGATTTATGTTTAACCTTACTTTTTTCTTATGACGTTATAAGATAAGAAAGTGCAAAAACTTTTTATTGTATGCGTTTCAAAAAATAAGGCTGAAATTTAATGTTTTTAAGAAAAGTAGGATTAAAATTTTAGTCCTACTTTTTTCCTCTTTTTTCAAGACCTACGTTCTACTTTGTCCTCTTTTTTGAAGTCAAGTTGTCCTACATTCCGAAAATTAGCTCTGATGGTCACCCTAAGTCTCATAAATATCGTAGCATATTTTTTCGTAGGTATTTCAGGTCCAACTAGTCGTAAGCAGAAAGTACTTTTCATGCTTGTGACCGGGGCAAAACCAAAGTTATGTTTATGAATGGGTATTGGGGGGCGATGCAGTCGAAACTTTCCTCATGTATACGTAGAGCCGTTCATCCCACGACATGCTTGCGCGGAATCGTTGAGACGCGTCAGTGATTTATCGAACTGTCGATTACCGGCGATTTATGAATGAAACGATATGCTGAAGTTTTGGTGTACTGTTGCGGTGCAACCGCAGATCATAAATCAATGCAGTAATAAGTGAATTGTCTGAATGCAGTCGATGAAAGGCTTGAATATTTATTATTTCGAGGTGTCACGATTATACGCCAGCAGCAGATCAGGTCACTTGATACCTCTTTTTTCTCTTTTTATGTATAGACGAGTAATTGATAATAACTGATTAATTCACATATTTCCACATGAAGGAAAGCAATAAATATGCTATGGTCTACATGTTTTATAACCCACACACGAAGAAAAACGGAAAGTCAGCCTGAACATCTAGATGTGTCGAGGGTCAACTATAGGACAGCCTTCTAAATGGTCAAAGTGACCATCTGTGTAGAGTCAAAACGAGAGGTTCAAGTCGACCATCTCAGAGGGTCGACTCTATCATCTCGCTTAGTTGACTCCATGGTCGACTCGATCATCTCAGATAGTCGACTTAATCATCTTGCAGAGGATCCACTTGATCATATCTTGAGAGGGTCCATTTGATTATCCCATATCTTCCATATCTGTTATACTTCTACCTACATTGCACACATATGCAAAATTCCAGTCTCTCTCTTATAAGACACTGGAAATTATAAAATTAAGTGGAACACGAGACATGATTTGATACAATATATTGTTTGGAGCACGAGAGGCTAAGGACACGGCGTCACTGCGCTGAATTGTAATATTTCAAACACTGGAGTAAATGCAGAAACCGATATACATGCGTATCACGCATATCGTTACTCTTCTATCTGTATCATTAATGAATGATGAAATTTTTAGCACATTTTCATTCAAAAACGACACGGTGAAAAATGGTGAATGGTTTCGGTTCGAGTCACGTGACCTTTTAATTTTCACGCGCATGATTGACAAGCAAAGATTGACTATCCGCGATAATTCATCTGATCCTCCACGGATTGTCGGAATGAAAGAAAACAAGATGATCGTATTGACCATCCCGGAAAAATAACTTGCTTATCCTAATAGTCAGTCTAAACCTCTGCAAATAGTCAGGCTGAACATAAAATGAGAGTCTATTTCGCAAAAATTATGGAAGGCCCTTTCGACCATCTAGATCTAGAAGATCAGACTGATTCTAAATTTTGACTCTAACTTTGATTCTCAATTTTTCACCGTGTAAGGAAGATATGGATAATCAAATTGACCCTATAAGATATGATCAAGTGGATCCTCTGCGAGATGATTAAGTCGACCATCCGAGATGATCAAATCGACCCTCTATGATGTCGATTTGAACCTCTTGTTCTAACCTTCTAGAGATAGTCACTTTGACAATCTCGAAGGTTGTCCTATAGTTAACCCTCAAATATAGTCAGTCTGAACATCTAGATTTTTACACTGACCTTTCATTTTTCTCCGTGCACTATTCCCACTCTGCATCAGCTCAGAAGTAACAATATTAACAATTACTAAAAGTTCATTACAAACTTTTCCGCGGATATAATAATTAATTTAACGAATACGCGGGCTGCAGCACTCGACCTGCATGATGTTCCTCTTAATCCTTGATTTCAATCAGAGTTGTGCTCGCATTCATCGACAACATTATCTATTTCCGTAAACCAATTTTTTCCCAAGACAACCTATGCATTCAACCCCTATGTAATATATTTATGTAGTACAGCAGATACTCGTACATAGCCATTTACGTATATAAGGTGTGTGAGGGGGAGGGAAGAGATGGAAGAATAGGACGTTGTCGACGGCTGTGCGCATATATGAACAGACACAAGTGCAAAAGGACACACACGAACGGACTTTGGCGTTCATGAGTTTGCACACAGACTATGGCAAAGGTACATACGCCCACACACATCTACAGGTGCACTTGTCCGTGGTCTGCCGCTCGACAGTGTTTCTCATACTGGCCAGTGGCATCTTACCATGCCCCCACTATCAAGTCCTCCATAAACTCGAATCAAGATTTAAACGATATATGCTAATACCGGGTTTAGTATGCGCCACGGTGGCCCTGTATTATGAAGATTTTCAATTTCACATGTTTGCGAGACGAATAAATATTTACTGGCCGCACGAGCCCCACGGTTTACCCTGTCGAGACTATATCTTACCCTGACAAAGGACTCGCTAATACTGTTAACACCTTCTCACGGATAATTAGCTTTTTCATACTCTCTTCTCGGGTCTCGGACTCACTTCAGAGATCAAAAATAGTGTCAATAGTGTCTCAAATTTAAAAAATAGTGTCGTTAAATTCTGCAAGTATTAAACTTACATATAAATGTAAATAAAGAATAGAAGGAGGTTTGATGTGAATATGAACGTTTTTATCACACGGAGAATTCAGAAAACTGGTTTGGTCACAGTAACTAAAATTATCAAGTTGCATACAATATGGATGCGTTGTCCAATTTTGCTATTCACACATCTCTTATCTGCGTTGTTAGTTCCAAATAACATAGTTGCCACAAACACACGCTTTTAGTTACAGTCTTGTAGCTCCCACTACCACGCTACTTGTAGCTCATCCTCTTTTAATTTGTGCTGCTTCTTTCGTGCGCAGTTGGGCTTTCTCTTGATATGGTTGTCATAACCACACGCTTTTAGCTACAGGCTTGTGGCTCCCACAACCGCAGTGTTTGTAGCTCATCCTGTTTTGATTGGTACCGCTTCTTATCTGGTGGTTTCCACCACACGGTGGTAGTGGAAAACATTACGTGGTGTCACCCACCAGGCCCGACGCCATCATATCCGACCGCCTGCCAAATTGTTTCTTGTGTGCAACAAATACGAGTACAACTGAAAAGTGAGTGCAAGTGCTAAAGTGCTGACATATTTGGATATTAACCGTGGATGGACAATGGCGAATTAAGGAGAAATGTGTGCAAAATCTACAGGAAAGCAAGATTTTCTGGATGGATTTATGGATGACTGGCAATTACGCGCGTATATGAATTAGCTTGGACATCAGGATTTACTATGTGTGATGTTGAAAGATCTTGTTACCCCATTTCTTTTTATTCTTGTATGCTTCTATAATTTTAATAAAACCTTATGAATAATTAATACAGATGATTTTTTTCTTCAATCAGCAATGCTGGTTGTGACAGATACATCTTATTGATGATAAAGTTTACTGTGTGTTTGTGACAACCACATCCTATTAAAAATAACTTTGACTGTGAAGTTGTAACAACCACACATTTTTGGAACTTCCACTATGTGGTTGTGACAACCACAGTGTATGGTTGTGACAACCATATTTATGGAGTTTACTTCCATACAATTTTCTCTGTGTAAATTAAAATTTTTAAAGCATACTTAATGAATAATTAGCATAAGGTTTTAAAGGAGTTCTTCCATTGTTATCTTTCGTCGTGTGATTCTTTCAGCACCTAAATAGGGAATTAGCTAAACGCGGAAGTTTAGGAAAATCTTCCATTCAGGTGTTATTTTTTCTCTAAATTCCTGGTTTTTTCAGTAATTTAGAACGCTTTCAGGTCATTTCTCTAAATTCGTAAAGCGTTTTAGGTGTTTAGGAAAATATGAAATTTGAGCTTAAAATTAGTCTTTATTTTGTTTTACAATTCGTTTAGAATTTGAAATTAAAATTAAAATAAAATAAAAAAGCATATTCCTATCATAACTCCAGGCTTCGAAGTGATCTATGGAACTAAAAAACGGTATCAAAATAGTATCTTTCTGAAAAAAAAAAGTATTCTGAAAAAAAAAAAAGTCTTAAAAAAAGTAACATTTTTAAATCAGTTAAAAATTTGGTTTTTAAATAAAAAAGAAGTGTACAAAATATTTCTCAACTTTAAGCCGAAAAAAAGAACGTATTTAGGGAATTTCCTTCATACTTTTTAACAAAGTAGTTCAACTTTCAACCAAGAAAATGCAGAAAAAAAATCTGTTAATGTAACAGAGATATTACGTTAAAATAGTGTCAGCTTAGCTTTTCTGTAGAGCTTACAAAATTTTCTGAAATCTTTACGGAATTTCTAGGTAGATTACAGATTTACGGATGCATTCTGTAAGTCTTAAAGAAATTGTCAGTAAATCATATACAGAAAATTCTGCAAATCTCACAGGATTTTCTGAAAACATTACAGAAAAACGTATGCTGTCACCTTCGGTAAGATTAGCAGACACTCTTTTCTCTCTGTAGTCAAATTTTCAACCAAGAAGATTAATTTTTTACTAGAAAAGACGAATTTTTAACAAAATTCATCAATTTGCAACCTAATAGTTGAATTTTCTACCAAGATATTTGAATTTTTAACCCGAAAAGACGAATTTTCAGCAAAACAGTCGAACTTGCAACATAAAGACGAATTTTCAACCAAGAAGGATGACTTTTTAACAAAATTGTCAAATTTTCAACAAAAAAATCAAATCCCCAAACAAAGAATAAGATTTTTAACCAAAAGAAATGAATTTTCAACTAAAAAAAGAGAAATTTACAACAAAATACATGAACAGTCAACCGAATAGTTGAATTTCCTATCAAAATAGTTGAATTTTTAACCCAAAAAGACGAATTTTCACCAAAACAGTCGAACTTGCAACCAAAAAGACGAATTTTCAACCAAAAGGGATGATTTTTTTAACAAAAATCGTCGAATTTTAAACAAAATAATTAAATTCTCAAGCGATACGATTTTTAACCAAAAGAAATAAATTTTCAGACCAAATAGATAAACTTTCAACTAAAAAAAAAATTCCAACCAAAGAGAGGAATTTTCAACTAAAATGATGAATCTTCAAACAGAAAAATGAATTTTCAACAAACAAGTTCAACTTTCAACCGGGAAGATGAATTTTCACCAAAACAGTCGAACTTGCAACCAAAACGACAAATTTTCAACCAGAAAAGATCACTTTTCCACAAAAGTAGTCGAATTTTCAACAAAATAATTGAATTCTCAAGCAAAGATTAAGATTTTTAACCAAAAGAGACAAATTTTTAAACTAAATAGTGGAATTATCGAAAAAAAAATTCAACCTAAGACATAAATTTTCAACTCAAATTTAACAAAAGTAGAATTTTCAACCGAAAAAGATTTTTCAGTCAAAAAATAAAAACAATTTCAACAAAATTTTTGAAATTTCAAGCCAAAAAAATGAATTTTCTACAAGGCATTTGAATTTTCAACCAAAAAAGTCAAATTTTCAATCAAAAAGGATGACTTTTTGCGAAAATTGTAAAATTTTGAACAAAATAATAAAATTATCAAGCAAAGAGTAAGATTTTTAACCAAAAAAGATGAATTTTCAACTAAAAAAAAAAAATTTACTAAAGAGATGAGTTTTCAACTAAAATGAGGAATCTTCAAACAAAACAAAAAATTGATTTTTAACAAAGAAGTTCGACTTTCAACTAAGTCGTTGAATTTTCAACCAAAAAGATGAATTTTCGACCAAGGAGTTTAATTTTATAATAGAAAAGACGAACTTTCAACAGAAAAGTTGAACTTACAACCAAAAAAAAAAGAATTTTCAAACCAAAAAGACGAAATTTAACTAAAATGATGAATCTTCAACCAAAAAAATGGATTATTGACTGTTGAAAATTCATGAAAAAAACGGCAACCCCTTTTCGAGGAAATCGACTTTTTCCAAATTTTTTTGATGGATTGAAATGTTTGTTTATTAAATTCTCATGTAAAATTATTCGTTTTTTTTCTTGAATTTTCAACTGTTGAATATTCAACTATTAAAAATTAAAGAAAATTGAATTTTCAACAGTGGATTATTCAACTATTTAAAAATCAACTATTGAAAATTCAACTGCTGAAAATTCAATTTCCTTCAATTTTCAGCAGTTGAATCTGTATTGCAAACAAGTATGACAATATTTTTATTCACATAATTCTACATGAGAATTTAAAAAATAAAAATTTCAATTTATAAGCAAAATTTAAAAAAAAAGCTGGTATTTTTGTTAACAGGTATAGCCATTGGCAAATAATGTTTCGGCAAATTTATATTCATCCGATGGAGAAATAGTGACATCAGCCGACAATTGTGCAAAAATAGTGTCTTTAGTGTCATTTTCTTCAAAATAGCAGCAAAATAGTGTTATCGCTCAAAAAAAGTGTCAAATAGTGTCAACAGTGTTTACCAGACGCACTTGGAAAATCAAATAAGCTATATAAAAGCAAGGTTACTTTTTATCATTGTCGTTGCGAAAACAAGTTCTTATTAGTAAAATTCTGTGAGAAGTTGGTGCTTCATAATACTTTGGAATGGCAAACAATATAATTCGATATCAGCGTATTATGTTCCATGGATCTTCGTTGACAGTGGTCGCAACGTCAGCACTGGCATTGCGCCCGAAGAAATAATTTGCTCCTCGTTGCCAACTTGTGTGTTTTCAGAAAGTTTGCCTACGATAATGCAAGGTTGGTGATCTTAGTTTGCTTGCATTCGAGAGCGTTGTGCCACTGACAGGAAGACGCTAATGAATCAACCCAAAAGATTTAGGACCAAAGTGCAATTGAATATGCGTTTACTCCTTGTACCCGCAATTCCGAGCACATATAGGTATAATAACTGATGTATAAAGTTTTAGACTTCAACTGGTGACAATGATTCAATTTCAAAGAGTACAGAGTGGTTAATTACACGGATTTTTGGTGTACACTAGATTGCAAGTTTGCACGGAGAAAATTTGCTCGGTAATTATTACCGAAAGTTGTGGTGAAATTTGGATATAGTGGCGTTTCGGTATAATTTCGTCTGGTACCAGTATTATTTAATAGTTTTTTAGGAGAATACTATGTAATATACATTAAAAAATATAAAGTGACACTGTAATTTTTCAAGTAGCCCAATGTAATATGTGGAAGGTATAATAGGAAGGAATAATTAAGGTGAATTATGTAATAAATAAGGAAGTATTCGACAGAAAATACTATCAACAAAATAAAATTTTTTCCAAGATAAATTGAAAAATTCAAAATAGACGCATTAAATTTTCGCATTTACTTTCGAGACGCTTCAGTTTCATTCAGAGAATCTTTTCAGAGCTGGAATGGACAAAAGTCAATAATTTTCCCCAAAAGAAATACATTGGGCTCCATATTTCCGCGATTCGATATATATCGATTGCTATCGATGCTACCAAACCACGGCACGGAATGACGTGAAACTTTGTACAATGATTCATAATGTCACTCGAAAGGTTTATGAGTTGGTCCGATTGCAATAACAATAAGCAAAAGTCAATAATTTTCCCCATAAGAAATACATTGTGCTCGACATTGGCGATTCGATATATATCGATTGCTGTTGATGCCATCGATCCAGTGTATTGATTATCTGCGTTGATCTGCTTCGTAAACACAGTTAACCAAAACAGACTAGAACACCCAATACTTCTGATCCGTTCTATGGTTTATTCTTAAAATTTGCAACATTTTCTTCGACGTTTGTGCAGTGTTCAGCGAGATTCACCGCTTTTAAATCGTGAGTACAACTTGATTCATTCTGCACGTCGTACGATTCATGCAGTGAGTGACAGCCGCGTCTAATTTCGGTAAATGTAAAAAGTGAGGTCAACTTCCGATTTGCATTTGAGAGGTTAAGTACAATTTTTAAAATCAAAATTCGAAAACTACGGTTTTCATTTCCTATATTCAAGTTTTTATTTCTGTTTTACTTTCTCAGATTTTTTTCCAAGTTTAGTTCAAATTTCACTGTCCACTTCTCATTTTTCAAAACCAGATTCCATGACTTGAGTACGAGTTTTATGATTTGAAATTGAAAAATGAGTATTTTATTTTACGCTTTTGAGTTTTAATTATTTTTTGGCTTTCAGAGTTTTTTTTTAAGTTTTTTACAAATTTCACAATCGTGTTGGAAATGAATAAAAGTCTTTACATTTACGCTCCAAATAATCGGACAAACAATGTTGTCTACTCGAATGCTAGAAAAGTTGTTCATCAGGTCTTTTACATGTTTTTCTCGTCATTTCCTAAAACTTTTATTGTATTTTCCTTCGATATTGATGTATAGAATTAATTATAGCGGCACTTCCGCGTCGGCGGAACGGCCGCCACAGGGCACAGCTAGTTGAAAATAAATTTGTTTACGAAAAACGTGATAAAGTTAAAAAGGTCAGATATTCTGTGAAAAAAAGCCTTAAAAATATTATTATTTGCATAATTTTTAAATATGATGGAAGAAAATTATATTTCTTAACATTTTAATCAAAAAAAAACTCATAAAAAATGTGCAGGCAACGGGAATCCAAAACGCAACCTTCCGGCTGTGACGCCGAATCGCTACTGCCTGAGTTATCGGCCGATCGGAAGTGTTTTTCGACAAAATCTATTTGGCGTGTAACGAATATTTCAAAGTTGATTTTCTCGAAAAGCACATATTACTACTCTGGCAAATTAATACACAGGTTACAAGCTTCCATTAACAAAATTATGAACTGAAACCAATAGTAGTTCATAACGTTGTACTTAATAAACAATATATATAATATATAATATTGGATGGTTGCGCCGCCGCTGATTCGAATTCGGCGCGTCGTTAGAAAAGGTTCTTTCTGATTAGTGGAAAATTTAAACTTCTGCTTTTGTCACCTGTATCAGCTGCTACTCCAAAGGTAAGATAGGTTACGCTCTTACCTACAGTTTCTAACCGATTGGGGCCCGTCTTAGGAATCACGCACCTTCTACGTTTTTTACACTATTTTCTAAAACAATATAGAAATTAATAAAGAGCACATAACAATTCGAAAGCTTAGAAAATTATCTATGGGAAATAACAACTATTCTTAGTCTTAAATTACCACAAACTATTAAATTAAGACTTCTGAAATAGGTAAGAATTCAAAATTTGAAGTGCTAAAGCAAAATGTTTACTTTCTGCTTTTGTTAGTTTGCTTGCATTGTTAGAAAAAAATTGGTAACTAACTAGAAGGGTACTGAGCACGAATAAACGTGCGTATTTGATGAACATAATAGGTTCGTACAAAAATATGCACCCCCCCCCCCCCCTCTTAGACACCTTTCCCTTAAATAAATATCTTATGTTGAAAATCGATCTTTTGTTTCTCCTGATTTTGATATTTTCCTATCTGTATGTCAAAAAAGTACTAAACTATAACGCCACGCTGCCGCACCGCCGCCGAGAACCGAAGACGGCGACGCGACGAGGAGCCGCCTGCCGCCGATCAAAAGTAAATATTATTATTACTGGTGACCCTAATTTAAGAATTTTCTACAAATTGTACGGCAGTGTTGAAACAATATTGCAAGAAGGTATTCTGGAAACTTTTGGAGAAATGTTCTGTCAGTATTCCATTTCAACATTCTCGGCTCACTCGAAACAAAGTTCCGGGAATATTCCGCAGGAATGTTTCAGTCTACAGGATGTATCTCATAAAACGCTTCAAGGAATATTTTCTCAGCATTCCATTGGAATATTTCAAAGGTAGGACATTTTTGTGTTCCTGAGAAGTAGAAGCAATATTCCGCATAAATGTTTCCAATGTTCCTATGGAATATTCCCAGAATGTGATTGGAATATAGCGAGTTCTGTGGGTTATTTTTTTATTCTGGTGAGGAATTTCACACGCTTTTAAAACCTGCCGTCAATTTTAGAAAATGTTAAAAACGTATAAAAAAGCGATGAATTTTTTTGAAAATAAAAAATTATAATTTTTTTTTCATACACTAGATACGAAAAGTTTGTGCGACAAACTTTTTCCTTTGTAAATGCTCTACAAAAAGCTCCGGGACCACTTTTTGACATTTCGCACCGTTTCCGAAATATATCATGCATATATATGCATTTTTCTCATGAAATTACCATTTTTGCTTTCTGCCCCCTTAATTACGTGCACTGTTAGGAATTTCTATAGCGATTTTACTATAAATATAATGGAAGCAATATGCATGTACGTATAGTAAATTTGCTATGCATGTTTAGTATTCTGAATTATGAGAAAATGATAGTTTCTTGTGATGCTGCTTGTTCTACACAACTTACTTGAGATAAAAAGATCAGAATGCAAAACGTTTTCTAAAATATATCATTCAGGATTAAAATATGACATGTATGTTAAACTTTTTCCGAAAAAGCAAGCTAAAGGTGAAAATTCCAGATGGGAGAAATAATTTCCAGGTTGGTTTTGTATTTCTTTCATTAATTTGATTATTATGTTACAAATGATGAATTGAGTTGAAACTATCAGAAAAGACAATTATATATTATGCTTTAATTATGAAAATTATTTGGTCCGTAAATTATAGAATTAGTAAATTGAATTTAAAAAATTAATACTATCGATTCTACTACACATGTGTTGTAATTTAAGATTACTATTCCGGGGATGTAAATTTACTATACAAAAGTATAATAAAAATGTGGTAAAATTACAAACATTTCTAATCATACACTTCGAGCTTGTTTCCAAAGCGTTCATGTGTGGCAACAAGCATATCTGGTATCTTCAACAAGGAACCAGCGTATCAGTTTGAAGTATGTAAGTGTAAAAAAAGTAATAAAGTATGAGTTTTTCTTACAATTATTGACCAGCAATGTATTACGCATAGGTGAGGAGCAGCGGTGGGGGAGGTGATAAAGTAATCTGTTTAGCTTTTTAAGGAACTTTTTATGCGAAAAAATTTTAATTGATTCGTCTTCATTAATCAGCGCGTTCAATCTACATCACTTGTTTCCATGCTGACACTTGAAATAGTTAAAATCGCATTTCGAATACTGGTTTCACAAAATTTTTTTGCGTATTGGAAATACCACCAGAAGCCACAGAAAATTTGTGTAAAGAATGAAAAGTTAGACAAAACTATCTTATGTTGATAACTCGGAAAATATTATCTTTATGGAAACCGCATTCATCACTTCTAAAAATGTCAGCCGCAATACACATTTTTTTAATAAACACTACTCCCCTAAAGCAGATCATTCTCAAGAAAAATGAACTTCCATTGGAAGAAATTCTGACGTATTTTAATAAATAGTCACTTTTCTTGAATCAAATACAATTTAGAGCCAAAAATGTTTGCACTTATTTATAGCTGCCACCCCAAGAAAGACAAATTCTTGTAAAAATTTTCAAAAAAAAGCCCGAATTGAAATGATTAGGCATCGATAATCAATTCTATTTCTTCCAGATGACATAACTTTGCAAAAAAGTGGTCATACATTCTTTAAACTTAACATGCTGATTCTCGAAATGCTACTGAAACAGTGGTGTGAGTTAAAATTGTCTTATTCAAGAATATTAACTTGTACGAGCCTTAATAGTGTAATATTCCTACGTGTAGTACGGAGTTTAGACAAAGCTTGAACTTTTTTGGAGATTATTAGAAATTACGTCATGCCAATTAATTTTTGTGACTTGTATCCGTTTCATAATTATAAGTGTCTATTTTTTTTTAAGAATTTGACAGTACCCGGTTAAAAAAACTTTGGTATGTGATTGATCTAGAAAAACATCTGTGAAATCGTATGGGAATGATCCCTCAGATATCTCCGCAAAAAAATTCGGAAATTTTGCGCACGAAATAGTATGAAATATTTCAAAAAACGATAGGAAAAATAGTTTTCCGAGAAAAATCGATCATTTTTCCTAGAATATACGTAAAACTTCCGAAAAGTTTGGAATATTTCTGAAACGTTAGGAAATACCTGTATATCGTAATAGTTAGGAGATCGCACGAATTTCTCAAAGAGTAGGATATATTGCGCTCAAAATAGTAGGAAATATTTCGAAAATTTGGCATATTTCCGAAACATTGGAAGGTATATCGCAATAATTATGAGATTTCACGAGTTATTACTCGACTTCTTGGCAATACTTCTACTTCGATTACGAAATATTAAATATTTTTCTCACAGAATTTGATATTTTTGCATCTACTTTGGAGTACTGGCTTCTACTAGACTCTACTATCGGCGAGAAAATTGTAGGCATCTGCCTTTGAAGCTTAACAACTAAGCCAAAAAAAATGCTAGCGTAAAAAGTAAATAGTCATTTGAAAGCTGAAAGTCTTCTACGTAAATAAGCTTCAAGACGTTAATGTGAAAATTTTTTTGTGCTTTGCAGACTGGAAAATGTAAAAAAGTAAGGAATTTTGGGCACATTTAAAAACAGTCAAGTTAAGGGCATTATTTCTTATACAAGAGGCAATGGGAAAAATTTGAAAAAATTCAAGAATATGAGAAAAATATTTGTGAACCAATTGCAGTGGACGAATTTGAGAAATATAAAAATTGTTGCTTAAAATTACAGAAATGTACAACTATACTATCTTCAGTTCTAATTAAGATATTGAAGCGATTCAAACTTCAAACTGTCACGCAAAGGCTCTGTAATTAT
>JAUMHM010000079.1:4536834-4553031 GCA_032362435.1 Melikaiella ostensackeni
CCTCAAAGGAGACTACGTTGAGAAATGAAGGCAAACTTTTCAAAGAAAAAAAAAAACAATTTACTTGCTTTTTTGCCAGACTCATCAAACGACCCTCGTATGCTAATTGAAACCAGTTTTAGATGTTCAAATGATTTTTTATACTATTGTATGCATTATATCATTATTTATTTTATTTATTTTTCACTGTGTAAAGTTTAGTATTACAAACAGTTGAGCATTTTAGAAATCTGGTGTACGCCCTTCATGAAATATAACTTACTCGTATGTTTGAAAATGAACCAAATATTGACATTGAAGTCTATACCCCTAAATTAACTGAGATTTAAATTTAACAATATATTCAAGGATGAAAAAGTCCATGCGTAATTAAAGGTATTAAACCTTACAATCTTATCAAGAGATGTCTACATTATACATAACACAATACATAATTTGTAATTTATATCAACAGGAAGTAAAAACTCTGTCACGAAAGCTGCACAACAAAGTCTCTCGAGTCTGATTTCAATCTGGCTAATTATTTTGAGCATCATCCGTCATTGTGAGCAATTATCTTGTTTCGCTGTATACGAGAACAGTCTCCAGAGTGGGTGTGGAGGCAAAGAAAAGTGAAAACTCGAGATGAAAAAGGAAAAAGAAAAGAATCAATGTAGTATATGTACGTTTTTACTGGCAGGCGGCCAGGGGTTGCCGCCGTGTTTTGTACTAAACAGTCTTATTATGGCAATTAGCCCAGCAGAGGAAAAAGATTTGACAGGGCAAACGAACGAATCTGTAAGATATTAAATTCAAAGAATCTGTTCCCTTAGATTAAGTACAACTTTTGATTGCATTATAACTGTTCTCGTAGAAACGCATTTTTGATGGAGTTTCTAGATTCGAGAAATTACTCTTTTCGACAGATTGGGTATAATTTTAATATCTTGGAATTTTAAAAAAATTGCTATACCTTGGTCTGCATTTCAAAAATCACGTTTTTGACTCTTTGTTTCTCAACGGATGCAACTGCGAATTTCTTCCGCCCTGATTAATATGTAAAACTGTAAAATGAGTTGTGATGTTCAAAGTTTTATAATCATTGGAATAAAATTATAACATACAGACAACTTTTTGTTTAGCGTCTTTTTTCTGAAAATTCGATTATAGCACATTGCTTCAATTCTAAATTGATATCTTCCGAACTTAAAGAATTTGTGTACTTTGGTGGGTTCTTAATACTCACCAAGTTTTATTAGAATATCTCATAAATTGATTGAAATATTCCACTTTCAGTGTTCAAAATCATTTATGTCAGAAAGTGTTCACATATTACAGAACATTAAGGGGGAGGGGAGCGTGTTTCGCTACGTTCCGTTATGTGGTGGAGAAGGGTCAAATTTAATTAAGTGGCGACGATTTGAATAAAAAAATAATAATTCGACTTTCACAAAAAACACCCAGACTTCGAAGGGTTGACAACTCGTGAAGTCAGGGTGTATACTTGTAATGAAATCTCATGAAGTCTCCTAAAATATGTGAAATTTTCTGAAATATCTGTAGTCAACTGAAGTCACTCCAAGTCATTTGAATTCTTCTGAAGTCACTTGAAATTTCCTGGAGTCAGTGAATTATTCTCAAATTTTTTAATTCACTTGAAATATCTGAAGTCATCCGAATTCACATGAATTCATTTGAAATCATTTGAATCCTCCTGAAGTCACTTTAATTCACAAGAATTTTCTTGAAGTCACTTGCAATACCTTGAAATCTCCTGAAGTCACTCAAATCGAAGAATCATGCCTTACTATTCTCCCCAAATAAAAAATTTTGTCTCGTAGTGTGCAAAATCTAAAAATTCCTCAAAAACGCCAAATTTACAGTTTTAGGACCAAGAAAAAATTTTTTCCGAACAAAAAAGTAATGAAATGTTTACTCCAATAGGGTGTTTACTCACCAGGAAAACATGAAAAACCTGGAATTGTGAGGGAATTTTTATATACCTGGAAAACCTGGAAATGTGAGGGAATTTTTTTAAGGCAAGGAATTTTTTCAAGTGTGCTAAATTTCTTTAAAAATGTAATATAAAATTGAATGATGATGATTTTTCATTTGTAAAAGTAACTTTTATAGTATTGGATTTATACTGATTTAAATCAAACTTCTTTTTATCATTTTCACTATTCTCAGGAAAATATCTTTTTTCAAAGTATTAATACGTTAAATATGCACTGCATTTCAAGTATAAAGATATAATAAAAATTTGCTTCGATTATTGTTCAAATTAATGTACTTTAGGAACAAATTTAAGAAATGATTAATTACGTTTTTAGTATTATCAATGTATTTCGTCATTCGATGCTGATAATTAATCAACTTAAAAATATCCTATAATTATTTGTCAAAACTATCTGAATAAATTAAATTAAACACAAGATTAATTTTCTACTTAAAAAGACGAATTTTTAACGAAACAGTTAAATTTTCAATCAAGGAGATGAATTTTCAACTAAAATGATGAATCTCCAAATAAAAAATGAATTATGTATTGACAAAGTAGTTCCACTTTCAACCAAGTTGTTAAATCCTCAATTAAAGCAGATTAATTATCACCCAAAAAGTTGCCTTTTAAACAAACTGTTGAATTTTCAACCAAAAAGGATGAATTTTCAACGGAAAATGTAATAGTTGATATTCCAACCAAAAAATATTTTATTTTTAAATCAAAAACAATTGAATTCAGCCAAAAAATACGAATATTTAACAGAATGATTAAATCCTCAACTACAGAAGATTAATTTCCAACCCAACAATTGCATTTTTAAACAAAAAGACGAATAATTTTTTATGTTACTTTTGCCGAATACTGATCGTTTTTGGAGAAACGAATTTTCAACAAAATAGGTCATTTTCAGCCAAACAGTTGAATTTTCAACCATACAGCTGAATTTCTGCAAAATTGTTGAATTTTTAATCCAAAAATACTAATTTTCAACTGAACAGTTAAATTTTCTGCCAAACTATTAAAATTTCAAGCCAAAACGACGAACATTCTATAAAACAGTTCAATGTTTACTCAAAAATATGAATTTTCAACAAAAAATATAAATTAGCAACAAAAAATTTAATTTTTAACGAAATAGATGAATTTTCAACAAAATAGTTGAATTCTCAATCAAAACAGATTAAATTGCTACCAAACATTTGCATTGTTAACCAACAAAGATGAAATTTCTACCAAAAGAGATAAATTTTTAAGCCAAAAAGACGAATTTTCAACAAAAGTTTTGAATTTTAGGTCCAAAAATAAGAATTTTCACCAAAAAACTTAAATTTCAATCAAATAGTTGTTTTTTTACCGAACTATTAACATTTCAAGCCAAAAAAACGAATATTCTACAAATAATTTGAATTTTGGACCCAAAAACATGAGTTTTCAAGAACAAAATTAATTTCAAACCAAACAGAAGAATTTTTAACAAAATAATTGGATCCTCAATCAAAAAGATAAACTTTAAACTAAAATGATGAGTTTTCAACCAGACAATCAAAGTTTCAATCAAACTATTAAAATTTAAATCCGAAAAGACGAATATTCTACAAAACAGTTGAATTTCAAATCCGAAAATATGAATGTTCAAGAAAAAAATTCATTTTCAAGCAAATAGTTGAATTTTCAATCGAATAGATAAATGCTCAGCAAAATAGTTGAATTCTCAACCAAAACAAATTAATTTGCTTCCAAACAGTTGCATCATTAACCGAAAAAGACGAATTTTCAACAAAAGAGTTGAATTTTTAAACTTGAATTTTCACCAAAAAAATTAATTTTCACAACCAAATAAGTGAATTTTTTACCTATCTTGCAAAATTATAAGTAAAAAAGACGAATATTTCACAAAAAAGTTGAATTTCGTACGCGAAAATATGAATTTTCAACAAGAAAGTTGATTATTTTACCCACTCAGATGTTTACCTGGACTGCAAAAACATTATTTGAAATGAACTCGTAAAATTGTATACATATTCTGATTTTCTTGTGTTAATTACTTAAAATTTGACCAATCACAAGTGGATAAGTAAGAGTTATTCAAGTATTATGCAATGCTTTGAACTTGAAAAGGTGTAGGGTCGATTACTTTAAAAAATGCAGTAATTAATACTAGAAAATCTAGAAATCCTTGGAAAAAACCTGGAATTGTCAGAGAACTTTTTTCCAGGAATCCTGTGAAGTAAATATATATATTTGTTTAAATTATATACTGTTTTGAACAAAAAAAATTTATTACATACTTAGACTTCTTTTATCATTTGAATTTAGCGCCCTTTCTAATTTGAGAAGATACATTTTCAAGCGAAATTTAAATACTGTAATTATTATTTGAGTAATTTTTGAATAACTTTAGCTACTTAAGCGATTACAATTTGAAATAAAACGTAAAATGTAAGCAGGAACACATTTTTGCTTTGAGAGTTAATAAAAAACGAAAATATGATTTTTTAAATCCAAATTCAAAATGCTCAAAAATGCTCATTAAATTCTCAAAGCACATAAAGGTCGAGCATATTATCGAGCATATTCTTATGCTCGTGAGCATTTCTCCGAACATTTAAACTCTTTAGAACACCAACGATGTGGTCCGTTTACAAATTGAAAATGCACACTAGCGACCTCTGGAGAGCGCGGCAACAGGCTCTAGATTCAAAATTTAATGTTATTTCTTATAAATGATCACAAGTTTAAATTCAAACTTTTAGATTGCTTTCCGAATGCAAAAACATAAAAGGAAGTTTCAAGTGTCGGAAACTTTATGTTACAAAGAATAATTCATATGAACATATTTAATAAAAATGCAAGCTACGAATTACACAAGATTGCTTCACTTGATGCAATACTCTCTCTCTATCCTAAAATAAAGTTATATTCGTTGAAACTTCTACACAGTACAGAGGAATTTACGTCTTTACAGTGAATTCTTTATTTAAAAGATGAGTCACAGGCCTAATTTTATTATCATTAATTGATTTTGGCTCCAGTCAGACGGGATGTAAAATGGACTTTGAACTTGTTTGGACTTTTTCATGTTTAAAAATATCAATCTCCAAATTACTCAATTTATGACTCATATCCTGTAGGCGGAGCAAACTGACCTATGTTGCGATTGGTTAATTAGTTAGAAAATTCCATGATGTCAGCAAAGTGATTGGTTCTTTGACAAAGAGAGGTGGTAAAATCTCCTCCCAATCGTAGGTTATAAAAAAGCGCGCATAGAAAAAAATGATCAGATTCCTCATCTCGAAAACCCTTGAAAACTATTTTAAACCAGCGTCTCTCAGTCTTGTAGTTTAAACTTAGAAAATTTTGTGATTCGAATTTAATCAAAGACTCACATTAATACAAATTTGTAACACGGCGTGTTTCGCAATAAATTAATCCACTTGTGTACATTAACACTTGAAATTAAAAACTTGAAAGTTAAACAAGAACAATAATAAATAAATCTTGTTAATTTTTGAGCATAAATAATGGTGTTCTCATTTAAAATTCAACCTAGTTTTACGGCAGTGGTTTCCACCACTCAACGGCAGCATATGAACCTGGATGTAGCAGATGAAAAGGGCAAAAAGAAATACACTGGAACTTCTATTTAAGTGCCCTCCATTTACCGCCTTCCAAGAATTTCAGCCGGCTCTCATTCGTTGATGAGGAGTCCAAGGGACCGAGAGAGGATTGCCGCCGGCCTCGCACTCGTTGATGCGAGCAAGCCATACCCAAGATCCTCTCTAAATCGAGGTTCCAGTGTATTTAAAAAAATTATATAAATCTCTTTGAAATATTTGTCTAATCATCTCTCTTTAAAAAATCATGTTGTATCCTCTCTTTTAATTTAGCTTGGGTGATACTGATGTGATAGTGATGTGATCTACGAGCACTGCGATTGGCTAAAAGTCACTCGTCTTCTTAACTGTAATTGGCTCTCAATGTATAAGGCGCGCTCATTTAAACTCGGGAGTTTTGCTTACATAAGAAACGATACTCATAATAATACACTTGTCGCTTTATAAGGAACGTTCATATACTGGTGAAGTAGAAATATTTATGTAACTTCCAAGTCCCTTGCCCCTCGTTCTTAAAAGAAGGCTTTTCTTTAGCATTCTATTCGTATTTCGAAACGTAAATTTCTTATAAACTTTTATCATAACTATTAGTCACAGTTCATTTATAGTGTAAAATTTTCGAAATTTGAGTACGGTCTTTTCATGGATTTCTACAGTGCGATGTTTCTCAATCATTGCGAACCAACCCAGCAGAATGATTTTTAAGATTCAAAAAATAAATACAAATTTCCAAATTTTGAGTACGGTCATTTCATGGATTTCTACACTGCAATGGTTCTCAATCATCGCGAACTAACCCAGTAGAATGATTTTTGAAATTCAAAAAATAAATCAAAATTTTAAATCATCTCAAAAACGGTGAGAGATACGTGAGAATTAACAAAATTTGCAGGGTTTTCTAAATGCTATCGAACATCAATCAAATTAATCAAATCAATCAAATTTTGAATTTTTCAACTATTTTATTATTATAATAAAATATATGCAATATATGTAATAAGAATTAAGAAAAGCAATACAAATTTTATAATGATAGAATATACGGCCACGCTTGTCCATTTTCATTAAGTTCAGTCTTTTTTCTTTTTCTTAATTGCTTCCAGTACTTTAAAAGTCTCTTCAATGGAATAATATTTTGTTTTTTTCCTGTTTCTATGGACTAGATTCTCCTGTAGATTATATTTTTCCATAATTTTTACTGGAATTGAACATATAACCGGTAATTTGTCAAAACTATAAATTTTTTTCAGCTCTCTCTTTCACTTTTGAATTTCGGTTTTTTAATGAGCAAACATCTTAGGCAGCGATATGGATCTTTGTGCAATAGTTGTGTAATCTTTGAAATCTTTGAAATTGTTGTGAAATCATTGTAGTTTTAGTTCAGAAAACTTTTGATACCTTTGTAAAATATTTGTGTAATCTTTGAAATCTATGTGAAATCTTTCTAGTTTCAGTTAACGTTTACTGAAGATGTTTACACATGAATCTCTCTCGGTTCATAGTTTAGGATGGATGTACTGATTATTTTTATCGCCTTTTCCATCAGGTTCTACCTTTCTTCTTTCATTTTTATTCAAATGATTATTATTATTGAATTTTAAAAATATTTTGTTTACATCAAGTTTGTATTTGAAGTGACTTTGCGACTACGGCTTACTATCAAAATGTGCACGAAAATTCCGGGTGTGATGTTACATCATGTCACAATTTTCAGAATAAAAAGTTCTTACAGCAGCAGGTGCGAACATAATTGCTAATGCGCACTGCAATTATTTTCGTTTGTTTTTGAAAAGTTACACGCAAATGTTTAAATTTACAGCATTATTTAATCTCCATCGTGAGAGGACACTCATGCGAAGCCATGTGCAAATGAACGTTATTAAAATAAAAATACATTTCATGCTAAATTATTGCACTTCACTTCCAAATATAATAAAGACATGTAGAAGAATTAGACGAGCGCGAAGCGCACGTATGTGATTCTCGTGTTTTTAAATTTTCATATTATCTGTTTTTTATTCATAAGTCTCTGCAAAAATTGAGAAACTCAGGGTTATGTCTGAATGTGTCAGTACGCTTCTTCTGAGCAGATGGCGTATCTGACTTGAACTTTCTCGGGAGTTCCCCTCTGGGTAGCCTGAAGTGCATGCTACCAATTCCTTAAAAATAAAAAAGCGCTGCAGAGTGAAGTTGGCCACGAGAACAATTCACGAGGGCCGTATGATAAATTTGGAAAAAAAGCAAGTGATTTTTTTTTTAATTTGCCTTTATTTCCCAATATATAGTCTCCTTCGAGGGCTATAGTCCAGCGAAATTCCAATTTTTTTAACCCTTCAGAAAAGTAAGACTTCTCGAGGTCTTCAAAATACGCATTAACGGCATCAAGTAGTTCTTCAATGGACGAGAATCTCTTCCCAGCCAGCCAGGTCTTCGAGTTGGATTTTAGTTTTACCCTTCTCCAAGTAATCAATGAGGATAATTCCTTGGGAATCCCAAAATACTGTGGCCATTACCTTCCCAGCTGATAAAACAGTCTTCGCCTTCTTTGGCGCACTTTCACCAGGCAGTTACCCACTGCTTTAACTGCTGCTTTGTCTCGGGAGTATAGTGGTCGATCTAGGTTTCGTCCACAGACATGAATCGACGCAAAAATTCATGCGGATTCCGATCAAACTTCGCCAAACAGTGCGCTAAAACGTCTTTTCGGTTGCGCTTTTTTCGGGAGTCAGCAATCGCGGCACCCATCTTGCACACACCTTCTTAACCTCCAGCTTTTCGTGCAAGATGTTATAGACTCGTTCAGTGGAGAGCCCTATGTAAAGCCTTAAAAGTCTTCACGCACCTGAATTCGGCGATCTTTCATAACCATATGATGAATTTTTTTCACCATGTCAGGTGTGGTAACCTTAATTGGGCGTCCGGAGCGCGCTTTATCTTTAGTTGTAGTCCGGCCACGTTTGAATTTGTTTATCCAAAAATAAACGGTTTTCAACGAAAACTAATGACACGCATACTTCAAAGTACAAACGTATGACAAACGCAAACTAAGCGTCGGTTTTGAATGACGCTTAGTGAAGGTTGGTTTGACAAAAACTATTTCTTGGCCATGTACTACAATGTTTATTTTAGCGCCATCTAAAGGGAAATTTATGTGGCTCATCATACGAGCCTCGTATGCTCTCGGGTGTACGAAAATAAGCTTTTAATTAAATATAAATAATGAATAAGTTCTAGTACAAGTGCCAGTTGTTAAAAAATAGAAAATTAAATTTGGGTGCGGTGGTAACCAAGGATGCTGACAACCTGGGGTATGACCAGATGCGCGATTGTGTTGTGCTAGTTGAATTGCGAATGACTCATTCTCGATCGAATACGTAAGGGACCAGACGACGTCTAGGCGCAAACATAAGAGCATTTAGGGTGGACATATTAAGTATGCTATCTAGTGTACTGCTATTCTGCGAACAATAAATTCATCCTATCAGCTAATTTAACAATGTTCTACGGGTTAAGTTACTGCCTAATGAAACTTTCGATTTAATGGATCAAGGTATTAGATTGATATATGGCATTTACGCTCCATTAACTTCTTGACATCTACGGTTCCTTCTGATAAAGACTTTTGCATCGTTTATACAACGTTTTAAGAGTCTTTTTAATAATCTCCACTAATCATTCTCCGGTTCTCTATCATTCATCAAAAAATCAAGTTTACAATGGTGGGTTCTCGTGGCAATGTGTTCATAATATCCAGGGTTCGGATCGATTAGAAAGCTTAAAAAAAAGTCGCATAGTCGCATAAAATTACAAAAAAGTTGCATGAAATTTCGAAAAAAGTCCACAAAAAGTCGCATGAAATTTTTCAAGATAATGAAAAAACAGTATCAGACTGAATGACTCAATAATTTTATTTGTTTAGGAGTACAGAGTACATAATTTCTATTGACTTTCAAATATCAGGCATCGGGCTCTTTTGAGAAATTCAAAATATTGTCAATAGTAGCATAAATTTTGAAAAATAACAAAATAGTGTCATGCAATTTTAAAAATAATAAATCGAGGAGTTAACTATTACTGAAATCTAGTATGCAATATGCATCTCCCATAAAATCGCGTGAAATTCTTTCGAATCTTTTAAAATACCCTGAAAGCTTCGAAATCTCTTGAAATCCTTTACGAGACCCTGAAATCTTTCAAACTCCTTGAAATCCGTAGAAATCCCTTGGAACCATTTAAATATCATTGATATCTTTAAACCATTTTTAAAATCCTTTGAAACTTTCCAAAATTCTACGAAATTCCGAGTAAAAAACCGAGTAAAAGCCTGTAAAACATCTTGAAATCTGTGAACGGCTATCCATATACCATGTCGACAACTTTCTACCACTTTTCAACCCCCCTCCCCCCCAAAAAAACTGTCCGCGTGGTATATGGACGACCGCTATCCTTCAAAATTCCTTAAAAAATGTTGAAATCTTTGAAATTCTCTGAAATCTCATAAAATCTGATAAAGCCTCTTAAAAGCCTTTGAAATATTTTAAACTTTCTGAAATTCCTTGAAATCCTTTAGAATACCCTAAAAGCTTTGAAATCCCTTGAAATCTATTAAAAACCCCTTGAATTCTATTGACGTCCTCTGAAATCCCTGGAAAGCTCTGCCATTTTTTTAATCCCCTTAAATCTATAGAACTTCCTTATACTCTTGTGAAATCATACTACGAAATTATTGAAAATTAAAAAAAAAGAACAAGAATCTAACGATCTAATTTGGACACCACACTCTTAAATGTCTCCATTCACATTTAAGAGTGCGTTGCCCAAATTTGATCGTTAGATTATTGTTTTTTCCTATTTTCCAAGAATTTTGTAGTTAAATTTAAATGTTGGAAGTTATAGAGAAATTTAAATTTTGATTTATTCTGAATTTAATTTCTAAAATTTTTTTCTTACGGAATCTTTTAATTTCTTTTGAAATCCTATGAATCCGTAAAATATTGTGAGATTTTTGAAATTCCTTGAAATTTTGTAAAAAACGTAAAAATTTCTTGAAATCTTTGAACTCTTGCGAAATCATTTAAAATTCCTTAGAAATTTTAAAATCTCTTGAAATTTTCTATAGTCTTAGAAAATTCTTCCAAATCTCCTAACATTCTTCGGAATCTTTTAAAATGCACTACATTCTTGAAAATCATTTGAAATTTTATAAATCTCTCAAATCTTTCACAATCCTTAAAAATCTTTTGAAATCCCGTACAACATCTTGAAATGTTTAATATCTTTTTAGATTCATTCAAAAATGTTTACATCTTTAAAATCCTCTGAGAACCCATGAAATCCCATGAAATCTGCAAAAATCCCTTAAAATCCCTAGTAGTCCTTTAACATTTCATCGAATTTCATTTACTCCCCAAAATCCATTGAAATTTTGTAAATCGCTAAAGATCCTTTGAAACCTTTGATATTCTATGAAATGGGTTTGAATTTTTTAAAATATTCTAGAAGCCTTGAAACCCTATAAAATCCTTTCAAAATTTTTGAAATCTCG
Organism: Melikaiella ostensackeni; assembly: GCA_032362435.1. NCBI lineage: Eukaryota > Metazoa > Arthropoda > Insecta > Hymenoptera > Cynipidae > Melikaiella > Melikaiella ostensackeni. Next base: position 4,547,978 of record JAUMHM010000079.1, read on the forward strand.
AAAAGTTTCAAGATTTTTTCAAATCCCTTGAAATATTTTGAAAGCTTTTGAAACCGCAATTTTTGAGATGACGGATACGTTATGTTAGCCAATCAGCGAAGAAGTTTTAAAAAAGGTTTAAAGACAAAGTGAAAAAGTAGTTGCATAAGCGAGCAATTTGAGAAAATAGTAGCATTAGTATCATTTTTTTTCAAAATAGCAGCAAAATAGTTACATCGTTTAAAAAAAGTGTCAAAAAGTGTCAATAGTGGCGTGAGTCCGAGGCCTGAAATATTCTTTGCACAATCAGCTTGAAGAAATCAAAATCTGAGTTTAAAATATTTTCTTCTACACTGTTAAACCTAACTGCTTGAATTATTTTCGAATGAGAAAAGTTTATAATTTAAATTAATTTTGAACTTCAGAAACATTCATTTTGAACACTTTAAACTTAAAATTACTCCACAATTAAGGGTTTAAATTTGAGCCTGTATAATTTAAATATAAATTTATTCAGTTTTTAATAATTGAGTTTGAAATTAATCGATTTTAAACGTTTTCGACTTCAAAATGTCAAACGTGCAATAAGAACTTCAATGAGAAATTATTCAATTTTTAACGTTCTCAATTAAAATGGTTCAATGTTTTATATAATGGAATTGCAATTTTATAAGTTTCAATGTAAATAAAATTGAAACTACGTAGGGAACTTCTGAGAAAAAGAGGAGAAGTCGATTAGTCGCATTTTTATTCAAACAGTCGAAAAAATTGGCATTCTTTCAAAAAAGTCGAAAAAGTCGAACGATCCGTGCCTCGAGTATCCCTTAAGTTCCAGCAATATCTCTCTCGTTTAGTCTACCTTTATGGTCAGCAAGGTGTTAAATGCTTCTTATCCGGGTTAAAACTTGTTAAGACTCCCTTGAGACGGCAAGGTTAAACTGTTTATGGTACAATAATAACAAGGGCTATCTGGCTAAGCACTTTCAAACTTTGAATCCACTAAATCCCTTTTACGTGCCCAAGCTACTCTTTCGTTTCTAATAACTCCACAACAACAAAATCTCTAGGGTGTCGGCTCGCGAATTTTCCATGGACTTTTTTTTTGCACTTTTGAGTGAAATCTTGACCATTTTGCAACTTTACAATAAAATTTATATTTTCTGGCCCTTTGATACGTTTTGACAAATAGTTATCAATTATCGTCTGAACAGCAGTGATGGGTAAGTTGCTTTTAAACAGGAACTAGTTATCCTTACCGTTACATCACGAAAAAAGTAACTAGTTATCGTTATCGTTACCGATTCAAAATGTAACTTTCTTTTAGCTGCATTACCTGAAAAAAGTAACTATCGTTACTTTTTTAGTTACTTTTGTATTTTACAAATATTTATACAAATTTAGTTTTTACAAAACTTTATTCATAACTTTCGAATGATAGTTGTTACACTTTTTAATTAAAGTCGTAGGTTAGTCACGACCCACATAATATTTCTAAAACAAGGAATGTTTTAGGAAATTTCGAATTTCAGTGTGGAAGAAAAATTTAGCTGAAAATTAATTATTTCATTCTAAAAGTGTTTCTTTAGATTTACCAAGTTACGACTTCCACTTCTAGAAGATTTGCAATATTCTAAGACCAACAGAATTTTTTTTAGAAGACGTTGAATTTTCAACAAAATACATAAATTTTCAAGTAAAATAATGAATCTTCAACCAAAAAAGACGAATTTTCAACAAAATAGGTAAAGTTGAAACCAAAAAGATGAATTTTCAACCAAGAAGATAATTTTTTACCAAAAAAAGACAAATTTTCAACAAAATACAAGAGTTTTTTTTCAATTGAAAAAAAAGTTTTAAACGAAAAAAGATGAATTTTTGAGAAAAAATGTAACAGTTGATATTTCAACCAAAAAACAGTTAAAATTAAAATCAAAAACAGTTATATTCAACAAAAAAAAATAATTTTCATCAAAATAGTTGAATTTTCAGCCAAGAGAGAAATAAAATCAATCAGATTGTTAAAATTTCAAGACAAAAATGCGGGTTTTCAACGAAAAAGTTGATTTTCAACCCAATAATAACATTTTTATCAAAAAGACGAATTCTCAATAACAAATGTAATAGATGAATTTTCAACAAAATACACACATTGGCAGCTACAAAAGATAAATTTTCAATAAAATAGTGCAATTTGAAACCAAAGTAATGAATTTTGAACCAAGAAGATTAATTTCTTACTAAAAAAGATCAATTTTTAACCAAAAATGTCATAGTTAAATTTTCAATTGAAAAAATTAATTTCAACGAGAAAACAATTTAATTCAACCAAAAAACCGTATCCCGTGTTGCAAAATCCTCTGGCGCTGGCCCGGCCCAGAACAGAATGTCAAGGTGAAAAAAAATGCTTGTTTTGATAGTGTGAATTTCTTATTTTCTATCATTTCAGAGCCCCTGTAACTTTTCCGAAATATGTCAAAAAGAATTTGCTGATCGAACTTAAAACTTTTTTGATTCTGGGATAGTTGATCAGCGCCAGTCCTGGGCCAGACCAGACCTTCCAGACCGAACTTATAACTTTTTTTATTCTTGGATAGCTGAGCAGCGCCAGATCTGGGCCAGACCAGACCTGCCAGACTAGACGGTCTAGATAAAATCAGACCTGGAAAAGACTAGCGCCAGACCTGGGCCAGACCTGACACCAGACTGCCATGAAATTTTTCCACACGGGATAACTTAATAACAGTAGTGACAGATTCGACAACAAGACCGACAATTAGTGCGTAATAAATGTAATCGTAAACCGCAGCCTAATGGTCGCAATAAAAAGGACTAGTTTTCATAGCAGGTCGGCATCAGACTCTTTAGCGTCAGATTAAAGGGGTCTTTTGCACGGAAATTTTCTGCGGTATCCACTAATTGGTAACTGCACCGAGCCGCATTTCTTCGGAACGCATAGCACTTGGGACCCCTTTTTTTTCTCACTATCTCTCTCACTCACTCTTACTCATGCCTTCATCATTCTTGACGCATGCGCGCGAAAAATGTCGAAAATTAAAATAGTTGCAATTATCACAAAAAAAAGTTGACCTGTAGCAGTTAAGTAATTCCTTATAATAACAGTTAAACTTTCAGTTGAAAACAAAGGAAGGAATGTAGGAAGATGTCTGGAACAGCCAAAGTGAATATCTGAATACTCTTCCTAATGCCAATGTTATAATATTAAATAGAGTTTGTGTCCGGGTAGCAATAATTTTCACGTGTTTCGGTAATTAAATTAAAATATCAAGATCCGCGAGGAAAAACAATCTAATCTCCAAATGCATTAATCGAAATCAGGAATGTTCATTTTCTCGATGCCTGACAAAAAAGTGGTTACTCCACTAGTACGAGGTCGTTTCATAAGTCTGGAAAAAAGCAAGTAAATTTTTTGTTGTTAAAAAGTTTACCTTTTATTTCTCAACATAGTTTCCTTCGAGGGCTACACACTTAGTTCAGAGAGATTCCAATTTTTTCATTCTTTCAGAAAAGTAAGATTTCTCGAGGTTTGCCAAATACGCATTTACGGCATCGATTACTTCTTCATTGAAGGATAATCTCTTCCCACCGAGCCGGGTCTCTAAGTTGGGGAACATAAGGAAGTCGCACGGAGCCAAGTGTTGAGAATAGGGTGGATGAGGAATCAATTCGAAGCTCAGTTCGTGTATTTTTGCCATTGCGATTGCGGAGGTGTGAGCCGGTGCGTTGTCGTGATACAACAGCACTTTTAGTGCGCCAATCGTGGCCGTGTTTTTTGTAGCTCGGCTTTCAAACGGTCCAATAATGATGCATAGTACGTTCCTGTCACAGTTTTACCCTTCTCCAAGTAATCAGTGAGGATAATTCCTTGGGAATCCCAAAATACTGTGCCCATCACCTTCCCAGCTGACAAAACAGACTTCGCCTTCTTTGGCGCACTTTCACCAGGCAGTACCCACTGCTTTGACTGCTGCTTTGTTTCGGGTGTATAGAGGTGGATCCAGGTTTTGCCCACTGCCACGAATCGACACCTTCTTAACCTCCAGTTTTTCGAGCAAGATGTTATAGATTCGTTCAGTGGACATGCCTACAGCCTTAGAAATCTCACGGTCCGTGATTCGGCGATCTTCCATAACAATATGATAAATTTTTTCCAACATATCGAATGTGGTGACCTCAATTGGGCGTCCAGAGCGCGCTTCATCTTTAATTGTGATTCGGTCATGTTTAAATTCGTTTATCCAAAAATAAACGGTTTTCAACGAAGGAGCAGATTCCCCGTTAACTCCGCCTAACTCGGCTTTGATCTACGCGGCCATCCAATCTTTTTAATAAAAACGTTTTATCAATGTACGGAACTTTTCTTTCTCAAACGCAAATTAAGCATCGGTTTTGGCTGAAGGTTGGTAGAGTAGTTTGAAGAGTGCTATTTCTTGGCCACATACTGCAAAGTTTATTTAGGCGCCATCTAGCAGGAAATTTACGGTACTCATCCCTCGTATCAAGATTAATCGCTGCCAAACAGGGTAGACGGGAGCAAGACCGAGAGTTCACATTAATTGCGCTATAAAAAGTATATAAGAGATGTAAAAATTTGACGGTTGGATTCTTTGGTATTTTATGCATTGTGAAAATTACCTTCAAACATATGCAGGTAGAAATAAATGTTCTTTTGATTTATAAATAGTGATAGATGTGATATAATCTCTTATTCGTTGAGATTCTGCTAGGTGCGGACAACATATGTGGGTATCTTTCAAATAAATAATGATTCTGTGTGTTTTTAACACATTTGTTCTGAGGTTAGAGTTCAATCGTACTATCTACTAAATTTATATTAAAGTTATCATTCAAGCATTTATCAACTATTTTCATGGTGGCTCTTGTCCTGATGGTGAAGCCTGAGCTATTTTCTAAATTTAATATATTTTGGACATGAATTTAGTTAAATTTTCATAATTACTTGATGCAATAATATTTTACCTACCAGAAGATCAAATTTACATGCTGTAAGTATTTCAATTAATGTTGCAAACGTTAAATTCCTGCCAGCGAATCTT
>JAUMHM010000079.1:4604103-4617658 GCA_032362435.1 Melikaiella ostensackeni
TGGAATAAAATAATTTTTCTATGATTTTAAGAATCAAAACAATATTACTCATGATGTCATTTCAAATAAGAAAAATTTTTTTTAATAAAAAGATTTTACAACCTACAAAAAGACATTTATTTAAACAAAGTTTTTAGCATTAAATTTGCTCTTACTATCGCTTCTTAACCATTTTTGAAAAATGGTGAATTTTTGTCAGTGGCGGCTTATTTTGTCGGGAAAAACATTATCTACAACTTTACTTATTTCAATTTTCAAAGTAAATTTTTCAATGGCTGAAATCGTTAAAACAATTTAAAAAAAAAAAGGAAACATTTTTTAAACAAATAACTATATTTGAAGATTATTTACTTATTTTCAAAATTCGAAACAGTAGAGTTATAAGGAATGTCTTCCCCGAAAAAATAAGCCATGATTTATTCAAATTCAACCATTACAAAGAAATTGGTAAGAAGCGACAGTAAGAAAAAGTTGAATCACAAAAATATTGTTAAAATCATTATTTTTCGTAAGTTTTAAACTTATTTTCATAAAAAATGTTTTTTCTTTCATAAGACAAGATTGATAATATGATTTCAATTCTTAAAATCCTAGAAAACTTTTTTTCCCAGAGACCTGATTTTTGGCCCGAAAACTTCTCATCTAAAGTCCTGATTGAATAAGTTCTTCTACTAAAACTGTAAGAATTAAAAAAATTCCCGACCAGAAAATAAATTCACGGCCATTTTCCGACTTTCTCCCGGTCTCAACAAAATTGCTGCTCATTTCAGCTCACACAAATTTACTCCAAGGCATTTTGAATTGCAATTTTGAATAAAATTTGAGTTTTCCAAGTGAAAAATGGTGAAGAGGTGAAAAATTTACAAAAATAGGTGAAATAGGTGACAAGTTTTAAAATAGGTGACAAAATGTGAATAAGTGGCCCTCTGTGATGACTGAAAATTCTTTAGGCGTCATCTACAAATCACTTCACATTTTTGTCGGCGTCCCAAAATTATTCCAAGTACGTGTGTTAGTGGTGAAATTGATTGAATCATTTGAGCAAAAAAATTGTGGTTTAATAACCAAAATTCAAACAAATTAGCTATAATATTTTGTTCCACAACGAAACATTTTCGAATTTTCAAATATAATTTCCTTCAATTCCATTTCTCCTTCTTTTTTCCACTCTTCTTTCAATTTTTTGGCATAATTTTTTCATTTCATATTAGGTGATTTTGAAAAAGGGTACTGGAAAGGGAGAAGAGTGATTTGTCTGGACGCTAAATGGGATTCAACAGATTTGAAAACATTTAAACAATTCTATTTATACTTAGGGTTTTAATAGAAATAATTAACTTTCTTGAGCTCCTCTTCATTTTTCATTTTACAGTTTAGAAAAAATATTTTAAAAAGAACCAGACCAAAACGTCGAGAATTAGAAAAGTTGCGATTCTAGACAATTATCCGAATTTAAAAAAATGAGATGTTATATTGGTCAACACTTATACTGAACTTGTGCGACAAAGTTAAAACTTTAAGTCTTAAAAATCTTAAAAAATGCAACAGCTTCTTATTAAATTTAATATAAGATACAAAAAGTGGTTTTTGTTCATTTACATTGTACTAAAAGCGCAGATGATTGACAAATTGTCATCAAAACTCGTCTAACCGGACCGGCGCGGCGATCCGTTGAAACATCCTGTAGTTGAGGCAGGCAAAAAAGTCAGGCTCTGCAAGTTAAAAAGTGAAACGGATGAAAAAAATGAAGGAAAGAACGATTTTGCAAGGCAAAGAACTGGTTAAACAGGTTATCGGTTTATAGCTGCCGTAAAGCGATTTTAAATTTCGCGGCACATGCCCGTGCATTCCATGCCTGCGGTTTTCTTTCTCTCTTTTGCAGTCGTAATGCCGAGACCGCGATTCGCTCTCTTCCGACCAATGGGAAACTCTTCCCAACTTCGATCGAATAAAAGACTTCACCAAAAAAAAAAAAAAAAAATAATTCCAAAATTGATTCGAAAAAAAGGCTTTCATTAGCTTAACTTTATCTTAAGATTTTATCAACAGATTACTTTTCAATTTAGCCAGTTTCTTCAAAAGATATTTAAATCAATAGTATATGTTATACTAAAACATAAAAGGAAAAGAAATGACAAGAAAATATTTAACATTAATTCTGAGACAGTAGATAGCAAACTTGGACAGTGAACTTGTGAGAACGCAATCTCTGTAATACTATGTAATTGAAGCCTACAGCGTATCATTGCCATGAGCAATTACATCGCAATTGTAACTCTTATGTATATGAAAGTCGTGCGGATGAGATACTTCTCTATGCCCTTGATATGTGTAATTTAGAGAGAAAATTGTCTTATCGCTGTGTAATTCTTCATAAATTTATCACTGACGTACTTTTACCAATTTCAGTTTGTGAACTCTTATACCTACGTTTTTCAGATTGAATTAAAAATTTCTCTCAGCTAGATTTTTAGACGAAAATTTTCTTCTTCGATCTCCATCCATCGAAAGATCTTCAGTCCAAAGTTTCTTCTTTCAGCTCTAGGTGGCGCAATGAAAAATGCCGTGTATAGTACATATTTTATTTTCAACTTAGGAACTGAAATGCCCATATACGTAATAAAAAATATTTATATAGCAATAATAATAATCGGCATCAATTATTACCTTTAGAGTAGGAAAAAACACGGGTTACGCTAAAATCATGACTAAATTTCATAGAAAAAAGGAAGAAAACTCGCAAACGAGAAGAAGAGGCTAACTGGAAACGAATAAAGAATTTTTTTCATTATTTCTTAATTTTATCATCACAAGCATCCTCCTCTGGCGGAAAAACTCTCGATCTCATTCGTTCTCACATTCGCTTTATCACTCGCGTGCTAAAATATTTCGACATTTAAAAACAACGCTGCTTCAACAGAACAAAAAATATTACATAAAATATTCCACGTGGGATTTGCACTTTTATCAGTATAGTAATTATCGTGTAACCCTTTTATCGCGTATTCGTGGGTTTCATCGAGGAAAGAAAAAAAAATCGAAAGAAAAGAAAGACGCTCAATGCGCGATTTTGAGTTTCAGCTAAGCACTTTTTTTATGGCACGTAAATCTTACAAGTCCTTTCTTCATCGGAAAGAAAACGGAAACTCTGTTCATATTTTCCCCACCAGCATTTTATTATTAGCTACTGTTCGAGCTCACTGCGCAAAACAATTTTATCTATGACATTTACGTAGTCCATCCAGGTTTTGCGAAAGTCATATAATCTTTAAAAGAAATACGAAATTTGGAGGAGGACGTTCGTTCGAGTCATTATGTGCACTCCATTGGCATCCTTCTCCAAAACTTTAACGACTACTTCGAAGGAATTTGACTTTTCGGAAAGCTTACATACGATCGCTCGAAAATTCGATGAATTTTCTAAAGAAAAAAAAAAAGAAATTACAAAAATACGCTCAGAACAGCCATACAAAGATTGCCACGTTTCTTAAAATAATTATCTTAACGCTAATTTCAACATCGCAGATGCCAATGGAGAGCCTTTTCATTTAGCACATCCTTATTAAAATCAACTTTTACTGCGCTTTTTCCAGTCTCGCAAGAATTTGAATTGCGTTCAACTAATTCTTGAAAGACTTCGATATATAAATTTGAATTTTCTACAGTGGTCCGATTAGACCGTACTCACTCGCGTACGTCTTAGGTATATGGATAGTTTTAAATCGCCTCGTATTCATTTTTGATCAAGAACATCTTAAGACGACATCCTAGTAATATGTCTACGATTTAACATGGATATACGAGTGTCTGCCGAAACATGGTGGCCCTCGGCTCATTTTAAGGACTATCTTTATTCGTCGTGTGTGCTGAAGAAAACACAAACAACTGTATTCAATTTTTTGAGCAAAGCTTCGCATTCGTTAGACAAATCTCTCTATAGGAGTACAAGTTTTGAAATACAATTGTAAATTGAAAAGTCAGCTCCTAGAAAGAAATTAATCTACAAACTACAAAAACATTTCGCCTTCCTGAATCTATAAATCGATATCTCCATGTTAAAAGAACCTCTCTCGGACTGGACGTCTAAAGCAACTACTCTTGCACTGGTCGTCTACACTAACCACTCTGCTTTTTGAGTTAGTCGTCTAAACTAACGACTCTTTTTTTTTCGTTTGCTCCTCGTTTTAGTACGCATACGCGGCGCTAAATGCAAAACCAAACAACAGATAAGTTTAGTAATTAATACTCTCTGGTTTAGTATATTGTTCAGAATTACTTTTAATTTTTTTGAGTTTTTTGATTTCTTGTACCCTTTTTAAAGAGTTTAAAAGCATTTCAAACCATTCAATAGAAGTCAAAATAATTCTAAATAATATAACTAAGTATTACTTATTGAACATGCCTGCTGTTTGCCGCATATGTGTTTAAAAAAGGAGGGGCCAATTCAAAAAGCAGAGTGGTTAATTTAAAGCTTAGACGACCAACGTCAGAGTGGTCATTTAGACGTACACTCAGAGAGATGTTCTTTTAACATGAAGGTATCGAAACCTTTGGAATAAATGAACAGGTCAGAATACGGAAACAGATGTGATAAATCGTGCTCACGTAATAATTATAATTTTTCGTAGGAAGCAGTTCGAAGTCAGTTTTAAGGAATAAGCGCATTTTTCGTTTAACAAAGTCTCTCTGTAGGTTCAAGCTAAAAGAAATCACGAGATCGTACTTAAACGAAACGAAACGTTTGTACGACTCGTTTTTTAAAACCCAACTAGAAAACTCGTGTACGACGATCGCGGGCCACGAGGATCGGACGGCCTGTACACATACTAAACTTAATCTTTAGAATAATATTTAAACATAAGTCTGTAGTTAACTAGCATATCGCTTACGTGATTATTTATGTACAGTATATACATCGCATTTTGCATCTATTACATCGTATGCGTGCATTTACGAACTGACTACAGATCGGTGTTTACGTGTTGTTTTGTGTATTGTGAAAATTGGCTAACTTACATGGTATATTAGGGTTTATGCGAGTCTCGCCATGCAAGATTTACTGTTAAACAGCAAAAGTCACTCGAACCCGGCTATTTGACGTCCATCCTCTCGCATATACAGATTCATTAATATACTCGTATTTATGTATATATCACATCGTACGTTGGAAAAAAAACCAGGCGGTCTAAAATTATAATTCGCTTTGAGATCCTTGAGTACTTGGGTCACTTTTTACAGAAATAAATAATTCAATAATTTAGTTTCGATTAGAGATTAAACAGTGCAAAGTAGTCCAAAAATCACCCGTACTTTACGTGGAACATAAGTCTTGAACTGTGATGCTTTACTTTAAGCTGCTACAATTAATGTTGCCCTCTCGGACCTATCGGTTTAAATAATAATAAAAAAATCACAATTTCAAAGGTCTACGCTCTTCCAGAAATGTTCCGTCAACTCTGAAAATCGACAAAGGGTGACCAAAGTAATCTAGGGCTTTAAGTTTTTCTCAAAATATGCCACAGATGCATTTAAGGTTCAGCACCTTAGTTTTAAGTTTTTTAAAACAATATTTTTCTATCAACCTCCTAAAATATAAACAATCAAAATCCTGTCTAAATTATTTTAACCAATTTCAGATGCATCTGTGGCTTTTTATCACAGGATTGCAGTAGAAAATCTTAAACTCATGGCTGACCGAATTAGTTCTTAATTTCAAGAGATTCTCGAATCAAGCAATCATAGCAGAAACTAAAAAACTTGGTGCAATAGTAAAAACTTCATATAATATGACAAAATCAGTCTTAGATTAGTCAAATTGTTTTTTATTTCCTGCCGGACGGATGAATGGTGCTTTATTACTATAAAAGGATTAAAAACATTTTGAAAAATGAACCCTCCACTATGTTTCGAATACTTGGTCTTTTTTAGTTTTCTTCTAAGATAGCTTGGAATGAAACGAGAATCTCTGATTTTCGGCAGAACAGATTTTCATTAACAAACAAAAGAAAAACAAAAAGAACACGAAATCATTCTGACAATGTTCATATTCGTTCGAATTAGATGATTCCTCTTTCCAAATTTTCGCCTCTAGTAAGATGCACGAATATGGCTTAAAATCCACTTCTCATTATTTTCATTTTATCAATCATCTAAACTCATTCATGTATATTTCAGAATAAAAATTCGACTAAATAAAAATTATGGCAAATTACAATTTTGGGAATCTGAAATGTAAATTTGGAAATATTCAAATTACAAGAAACTAATTTGTAACTATTAGATGTCACTTTGAAAGGTGCTATCTCAGACCATACTTATCGAATCTGAGATAATATATCATATTTACATGAGATTTTTAAGCGTCTCGAGTTCACTACTCAAGATAGAACCTATCAATATGCATGTTCTGAAATAGAACCTTTCAAAGTAATAGTGACGAAATAGTTCCTTTTCATTTGAAAACGTTAATTTGCATCAATAAAAAATAATTCGATACCTCCATGTTGAAAGAACCTATCTCGAACTTTACGTCTAAAACGACCACTCTGGCGTTGTCCGACTAAACCAACCACTCTACTTTTTGAGTTGGCCCCTCGATTGAGTACGCGTAAGCGGGGCTAGATGCCTAATCCAACAGCAGATAGATTTAGTAATTAATAGTCTCTGGTTTAGTGTATTATTTGGAAATCAAGTGAATTCAAAATAATTCTAAATAATATACTAAACTAGAGAGTATTAATTACTAAACCTGTTTGCTGTTTGCCGCGTATGAGTACTAAAATGAACTAAAGTGGTCGCTTTTGATGTACACTCTAAGAGAGGTTCTTTTAACATGGAGGCAATGAATTAGAGACTAATAAAGATGATGGCAAATAGCAATTCGAAACATGAATGTCAAATGACAATCTCGCAAGTGGATTTTAGGTCAGATTGAAAGAGAAAACTTCATATTATGACCATTCGATCTTCGACCGATAACCCTAATTGAGATCCCATCATCTACTTGGACGTCGGAACAGTGTTATGATGTTGTCCCGAGATCCCCAGTCTTGTTTGCGAAGAGGATGCCAGCAGTTCCTTGTAATAAGCACTGAACTCTGGAGACAAAAATGATGCAGATCCTGCAGCCGATATCGGTGGAGGGAAGAATCCATTGTACAACGCAGGGTAGTACATCGGGTCCAGTACAGGAAGGAACTTGCCAGGATTATTCGGCAGTTGTGTGAGGAAGCCCGCATTATTTTGCGAAATGGCAGAAACGAATCCCGAAGGAATATTCGGCACACTGTGCCTCCTGGCTGCGTCATTCTGCTTCTGCGACGCCTCCTGAACCATCAGTCCCATTGTTGACTTGTCTCCATCGCTAATCCTACGCTGATGGTCCTTTGCTGCAGCCTCCGCAGCTTTTGTCCTATCGATATCATTCTGGTGATTGCTCGACCTCGAGAAGGAAGAACCGCTATTCAGCTGACTTAAGTTCGGAACATTTGGTATCACCGGATGCGTCGGTTTCCTCGGTGTGTAGGGCGAAACAGGTTCACTTCTCACAGGATACTTTCCATTCACCTGTTGCCTCCTCTGATTCGGCATCGGACTCTTATTCCTATTGGGTGGACTCGGTATCTGAGGGGAGCTGGAATGCGATTTCTTGGGGTTGACAAGCGTGATCTCGAGGTTGTTCGACGCCATCGTTCTACTGTCAAGAACACCAGAGTATTTTTGAAACTGGTCTTTCCTCGGAGAGTGAGACTCCAGGTTCTTGTTTTTGTTGTGCGTGTTCCTCGCTTCCAGATTAACAGGGTTAGGCCTTGGGACGACCGGAACTCGGACGATCTCCAAGCTAGGCCTGAAGAAGGTAGGCTTTTGCGTGAGATCGAGAACACCGCCTGGTAAGCATTCGTTTCTCGGTTGAGGCTGAACAACAGGAGGAGGTGGATACTTCGGAGTGATGAGAATGTCCTTAGGGTTTCCGTAAACCATCTTCTCGTTGTGTGCGAATATCGATCTGGACTGCGTCACCCTGGGAGGTACCACCCTTCCGTTAGGAACAGCGGGAGCGACGAATCTGTGGTTAGACGTTGGCGATGTCGCAGCGTTGGAAACAGCGGCGGTTGCATTAGCGTATAGCTGGATCAAACTGGTATTCGTATTCCCGAGGTTTATAACTCTACTACTGAGAGCATTACTACCGGGAGAAATGTTGTTATGTTGACTTGTAGGTTGCTTCGTTGGAGTTTGATGCCTCGCTTGTTGATGAGAATTGTGATTTTCGTGGGGGGATGGAAGCATGTGTCCGATGTCGGGAGTTACAGTAACGGAGATGAGCTTCGGTATCGAGTTTGGTGTGACTGCTTGAGGCAAGGGCGAAGGGGACTTTTCCTCGGATCTGAGAGATGCAGGAGGCGTAGCGTTGGGTTGAATCACAGTGGCTCGAGTATCCACAGCCGTGACTTCTAAGCCCCCTTCCCGAAGGATCTCGAGCTTTTGTCTCTTGAAACTAGGAATTATAATTTTGTCCCTACTCGTTTCAATCTCATTTTCGAGGTCGATTACCTCTGGAGATCTTGGTGGTAATATTGGTTTGTCCAGGAAGATTGGCTTCTCGTCAAAGAGAGGAATGTTTTCCTTTCCCTGTGCCAAGAGTGTAGTCTGCTTCGATTCAAGCTTGATTTCTTTGATGTCCTTTTCAGGGGGAGGCGTTAACGTTACTACCGCAGAAGCATTCGATGTTACGGCGCTTACAGGTAGATCCGGAGGTGGACTTGGTGGTGGTACTTGCTGTGATATTAAGGGACTATTGAGCTGTCTTTCCAAGACACTTTGACTACCGCCCGTGGGCGTCGTAGAAGGCGTACTACTAGGCGTAGACGACGAAGTCGAGGAAGGTGGAGGACTTGGCAGTTGGTTAGCTTGCTGGCTGGCAGAAGGTGTATTGGCAATTATTGTGTTTAGTGATTTTAGGCGATCTGGTTTCACCCTTACACTCCGCAACGACGACGTCTTGCCGCTTTCCATTTTGGGTTTCTCACCAGGAAGAATCTGTAAGAGAAAAGGGTTTGGTTAGATTTATGATCTTTTTTAATATTTGAGTAAGAGTAAGAATCCACCGCTGGATTGAAAAACTGAATTACGGAGGTTGAAAGAATTGACTGCAAGGAAGGTGTGACTGTTGTAGAATTTGGTGTTCCACTCGGAGGTGTCGCTTCCCTTGGATAAACGCTATCAGGTTCATCTTTGATTTCAATCGCCTCCTCTGATGAACTACTTGTTTTCGTTCTTCTCCCATGAGTTGGCCTAACTTTCGTCTCTTCACCCTTTTGACGTCTCTCGTAAGGCAGCAACAACCTGTTGATATTAGATTCATGTAATTTTGGCTAATTCTTCTGAATAAGCTTTCAGCACTTTGCCTGAAGTTATAACTCTATAAGTTAAATTATATATTACCTTTCATAGTGCCTTCTTGTAATCGTTGCAGCACTCGTCGATGCGATGTTCCCGCCAATATCGTCGTATATCGACTTCCAAAGTCGACCAGCACTCACTGAATCATAACCACCCAATGTTTGTACTTTTGTATAAAAGAGGTATAGATCAACTGCAAAAAAGAGATTCAAGTTAGTATCAAAGATCTGGCATAGTTATGTCATAAAGGTAGTATTAGAATACTAACAAGGAGAGGTCGTGAGATGCGGGACGCCGATTCGACTGGGGTTTTACAGGATTAAAATGCTTCAAAATCTATTAGATACGTATTTTTCCCTTCGATCCAATGGACTCTAGTTTCCGAGATATAAAGCTTTGACTATTTACATTTGAGCGTTCGCCACTGTCAAGCGCAGACCGCGCTCAAAAGCGTAAATACTCAAACCTAAATACCTCGAATATTAAGGCCCATTGGATCGAAAGAAAAAATACGTGTCTAATAGATTTTGATTTACTTTCACCATGTGAAGCTCCAGTCGAATCGGCGTTCCGCATCTCGCGACGTCTCCTTGTAAGTATTCATACATGCTTATCTTATCTTGAAATATTTTTGTATAAATAAGGGAATAACCACTCACTTTGCCTATAACCCAACAAGGGCATTTTTCCTACAGGTGTGCCCCGTGAATTCATAAACTTCTGAATATCAGTCAAAAATTTTTTCTCTTCTACACTTGCTTTTCGCTCGCTTCGACGTACTCCAGCGGAAGTTGATCTACTGATGATGGAGTTCGTCGAGGAACCTTTGGAAGTTGATGCAACTACAGAAGAGGCAACGGAAGCTTCACTTTCATTGCTGGATTCACCAGGAGAAACGCTACGCTTTTTCCGTTTTCTTCGAGGCCTTCCTTTTAATTTTGGGGCTGAGAACACATTCAAAAATTAATTTGTTAATCAATCGGAACTTGAAATTTCTCTAACTCTGATTTAAATATAATTATTTGCTGTGTCCTTAGGAACTTACCTAAATGATTGCATAGCAGCTCGTGCGTTTCGAGATCTGGATAGTCGAATGTATCTCTACAAAAAAGGACTCTTGTGCCAGGATTGACGGTGAAACCACCTACAGCCGCTGCTACTGAAGACCAGAGCCAGGATGGTTGCGACCCTTCAAGCCTTCGAAGAAGGGCTCTGTATCTGCAATATCTAGGATACGAGAGGACAACCACCTTCGTCTGTATGCTGCCATCGAAGCGTTTTGCCGAATTGTGGTTGCTTTCGAACTCCTGCTGCTGCTTGTCGACGTCTGAAAAGTCGATGCCAGGATCCGTCAGTACTTGGGGTTGACCAAAGTCTGGCTTAAGTGGACTGCTCTCGGGAGAAGACAACGGGGTGGGTGGATACGACACCTCTCTTCCCCAGGACCACTCCAAAGATGGCGCCAACCAAGTTACAAGATCGTGGACTCGCACAACCACCTTCTCTGATATCGTCAGTACCTCATCCTGAAACAGAAGTTTTTTTTTTTCATCAGTCACTAAATTCGGGAATTCTAGAACACATAATGCGATTTCTTTCCGAATAAAAATCCGATAAATTTTTCATTGTTTTCTGTGAAATAAGTGTCAAATTTTCTTTTAGAGATTGCTTGGTTCAGTTTCGTTACGAAGTTTTAATTAAATTAATATTTATATAAGGTTGTTATTTTCTGTATTTTGGTTAAGTCGATTAAAAAACGCTTGGAAAACTTTACTTGAATTTTTTGTGTGGATAATTTATGTCACATAGAATATTGTCTTGAAATAGTATTTATCTTTTTCATTCTGATTCCGATAAAATTTCTCGTCCTCTTTCAAAATCCGTTGGAAAATTTTTAAAAAGTTTAAAATTGACAAAATGGCGAAGAGAGAATTTTTTTTCTGAAGAACGAAAATTCACGTTTTTGCCAAAACGACAAAAGATATAATAGAAGTCGAAGAAATAAAATTGTTTCTCTAAAAAAAGTTCTAGAAAAATGTCTCTTGACACTTTTATCTTTCTCGCGTTATTTTCTAAATTTTTCTGAAAATATGTAAAAAATCATTTAGGATTTTTTTTTCGAAAATACAATTTCATGATGTCAAGAAAAACAAAAAAAATGTAATTTGAGAGTTTTAACGTGTTGGTGCAAGAATGATGAAGTAAGTTTTAAAAAATGGAGACCTTCGATTATTTAAAAAATACCGGCTTCAAAGGAAAAAGTTTCATATAAAAGTTGTTAAAACTAGTGAAACGTTCTTCTTGGTTTTTGATGCCACCATAAAATCGTACTGTTGAGAAAAAAGTTATTTCTTTTGAATTGAAAAGTCTACTCTTATATTTTTGGTTCAGAATTCATCTCTTTTGGTTAAAAATTCTACTATTTGGTTGAAAATTGAACTACTTTTTATTTTTTCATTTTGAAAATTGAACTATTTGTTGAATATTCGTTTTTTTATTCGAAAATTAATTTTCCTAATTGAAAATATAACTAATCCATTTGATTATAATTAATTTGGTTGCAAGTTCAACTATTTTGTTAAAAATTCTTTTTATTTGTCGAACATCCATCTGTTTGGTTGAAAACTTAACTATTTTGTTGAAAATTCTTTTTTTTTGTTGAAAATCAATTTTTTTAACTGCAATTTCAACTATTCCATTTTTGGTTAAAAATTGATTGTTTTTAGTTTAAAATTCAGCTACTTGGTTGAAAATTCATATTTCAGGGTTGAAAATTCAACTATTTTGTAGAAAATTTGCCTTTTTAGCTTAAAAATTCAACTGTTTTGTTGAAAATTCGTCGTTTTGGGTTGAAAATTCACCTTTTTTTGATAAAAAATTTGACTGTTTTCTGGAACATTCGTCTTTTTGTATAGAAAATACGTCCTTTTGGAATAAAAATTCAACTGTCTTATAAAAAATTCGTCTTCTTGACTTGAATATTCAACTTTTTGGTTCAGAATACAACTGCTTTTGGTTAAAGTTTAATCTTTGCTGTTCAAGAACTCGACCAATTGGTTGAAAATTCATCTTTGTAGGTTGAAAATTCAACGATTTTGTTAAAAAGTCATATTTTTTCGAAAATTCAACTGTATTGTTGATAATTTGTCTTTATAGATAGAAAATTCAACTCTCTTATAAAAAATTCGTCTTTTTGGCTTGAACATTCAACTATTTGTTTAAAAATTCAACCATTTGGTAGAAAATTAATCTTTTTTACAAGAAACGGTAGTCAGAAAATAACAATAAAATAGTGTATAAAATATAAATAAGTCTTATGTACAAAATTAATAAAAAGTGTTTGAATTAATTATTATAAATTATGATGAAAATTTCAAACTTTGACGCTTTTATTATCATCTGCAATAACCTAACAAGGTTATGTTAGTTCTGTTTATTCAATATTTAAACAGTTTTGACACTTTTTTTTACGGAAAGATGTAGTTTTTGAAATTAACAGGCCTTGTTCAATGTAAGTTAGGCATTTTCATGTGTAATTATTATAAATATAGCTAAAAATGCTAAAGTTTCAAAAGTTTCACTGACTTTGAAACTTTTCATTGAAATTTTCTGCTGAAAGTTTCAAAATGTATAAATTTCTGAAGCGGCACACTGCTATCAGATTAGTTCGTCATTTCAGGTTATTTTGCTACGCCGCTTTTTTAACGCATGCGTGGAAACAACGGCGCATGCTCAAAGATGAATAGGCGGCAAATTTGGAGTAAAATAAGAGTTCTATAGTCGCTGCTTACAGTAGTATGTTTAAAAGTAGTATGAGTATGTTCAGTAAATTATAAATAATTAAAAATAACAGAACATCGATTTGAATTCAATAACTGTACGATACGTGACAATTTTCTGTTGCTAAAGAGATAGTATTTTTTATTCATTTTTTGACGCGCTGTTCTACTTTCACATTGACATAATTCCAGCCGAGCTCAGGTAGACGGTCAACTTCGAACAAAGGTTACTGTCGGAAACACAGATCAATATCAGACCCTGCTTGTTTTTGCCGAGGCCACATGCAAATGGTAAAAAAATCAGTCCGGTTATTTAATAGCCACATCTCATATACTTCTTTTTGAGAGAATTCAGGTATGTAATGGCTTCATTA
>JAUMHM010000079.1:4619882-4630725 GCA_032362435.1 Melikaiella ostensackeni
CTTCTCATTCCCATATTTGCTCATATTTCCCCTTACTCCCCCTCACTATTCCTTTTTTATACGACAAGCGGACACCCGAACGAAACCATAAGCAAGGTTCGAATTGCTCTATGGAACTATAAAAGTATCAAAAAAGGAACTTTTTGAAGAAAAAAGTACACTCAAAAATAAAAATAAAAGTAATAAAAAAGTAGTCTTTTTACATCAGTCAAAAATTAGTTTTTAAAACAAATTTTCGACCAAATTGTTGAAGTTGCAAGCCAAAAAGACGAATTTTCTACAAAGCAGTTGAATTTTCAACTCAAAAATATGAATTTTCAACAAAAAAGTTAAATTCCAACCAAATAGTTCAATTTTCAATCCAAAAAGACAAATTTTCAAAAACAAAAATTGAATTTTTAAGCAGAAAGACGAATTTTCAACCAAACAGCTCAATTTTTAACCAAACAAGATGATTAGAAGCAATTTCTACCAAATTTTAAACCAAAAAGACAAAATTTAACAAAAGAGTTGAATTTTCCACCGAAAAAGATTTTTCAGTCCAGAAGGAATAACAATTTCAACCAAACTGTTGTAGTTTCAAACCAAAAAGATTAATCTTCTACAAAGCAGTTAAATTTTCTATCCGAGAATATGAATTTTCAACAAAAAAGTTAATTTATAACCAAATAGTTCAATTTTCTAACACAATAGTTTGAATTTTCAACCCGAAAGGACAAATTATCAACAAAACAGTTGAACTCTCAACCAAAAAGACGATTATTCAACCAAAAAGTATACCTTTTTTTTAAATTCTTAAATTATCCACAAAATAAATAAATTCTCAACCAAATAATTATATTTTTTAATTTTAAACAAAAGAGATGAATTTTCCAAGCAAAAAGACGAAATTCAATTAAAATGATGAGTCTTTAACGAAAAAATTGAATTGTTAACTGCTGAAAATTGAAGAAAAAAACGGCGACCCGTTTTTGAAAAAATAAACTTTTTCAAAATTTTGATTTTATGGATTGAAATGTTTATTTATTTTATTATTTTATTTTATTTATTTTATTTTTATTAGTTAGTTTTTTTTTTAGTTTATTTATTTTATTTTTAACACTTGTTTTTTGTACAAAATTCTCTTTTTTCTTGAATTTTCAACTGTTGAAAATTCAACTTTAAAAAATCAAGGAGAATTTGAAATTTAATTTTAAACAGTTGAATTTTCTATGAAAAAAAGGATTACCTTTTTTGCAAAATTGTTAAATTTTCAACAAAATAATTAAGTTCTCAAACAAAAAATAAAATTTTGGAATTTTAACTGAAAAGAATTTTTAAACCCAAAAGAAGAAACTCAACTAAAATGATGAAACTTTTACCAAAAAAATGAATAGTTGACTGTTGAAGATTCAAGAAAAAAATGGCGTCCGGTTTACAAAAAAATCTACTTTTTTCTAAATTTTTATTTTATGGATTTAAATGTTTATTTATTTAATTTCCGTGTAAAATGAAGTGAATATAAAATTTTAACATTTGTTTTTAATATAAAACTCGATTTCTTCTCGAATTTACAACTGTTGAAAATTCAAATATTAAAAATCGAAGATAATTTAAAATCGAATATTAAACAGTTGAATTTTGAATTTAATAGGACTTCAAAGGATTTGAAATATGACCCTAAAATCTTTATAATTCTTTAAAATCTCTTCAAATGATTGAAATGTATTAAAAATAAAATATCACCCTAAAATATTTAAAATCCTTTGAAATCCCTTCAAATAATTGAAACTATTAACAATTTATTTTTTTTCTACTAATTGTTATCCTAATTTTAATAAATAAAATTCAACTGTTGAAAAATTAACTATTGAAAATTCTATTTCGAATTTTCCACAATTTTCAACAGTTGAATTTAATATTAAAAACAAGTGTTAAAAATGGTATATTTACATAATTTTACATCAGAATTCAATAAACACTTCAATCCCTAAAAAATGTGGAATAAAGCTAATTTCTTTGATAACGCGTAGCTATAGTCAAATAATGTTTTATTTGATTGATTTCTACCTTAATTTTAGGTAGAGTAATTTTGTTAGATATACCTTTCTTTCATTTTTTGTTTTTTATTCTTTAGAAACTGAAATTTGTCCATTCGATCCATTTTTTATATCAACTAAACTACTTATCCGATTTGGTCTTTTTTTTGTTGAAGAATAAATGCGAATTTTCTCAAAAAATTTTGTTTTATCACTTAGGCCGAGAACTTTTCAAACGACCCAGTAGTTCGCCTATGTTAAAAATCAATTTTCAATCAATGAAAGAAATATGTACCAAAACAGTAATTGCTACCAATTATCTCTGTTTAATTTTTAGGTAATAATTTATTTTCTAATCTAACAATTCTTCATATTTGTACCTGTTGTTTTCCTATACATTATTCCTGATGAGGATGTCTAAATTGGCTTCGAAACATTTGGTCCCCAGTAGTATAAAAAAGACGGAGCAAAGAAAGAGTGTGGGGTTGGTTTTGGATGACTCTTTCTTTTTTCTTCCTCTTTTTTCTTTTTGTTTTGTACATTTACTGTACATTTTTCTCTAATGAACCGAAAGAGCGGGTAGTCTCAAAGTCTATTTTTGAGCTGTGAACTTTTTGGGTGTTCTTTTTAAGCACACCAAAAATTTTCATAAGAAATTAGATTTTATTTCGATCTCTAAGAAATTCCTATAAATAACAGCGATATTCTTGACGAGTTTTATTATAGGAAAGGTTTCAATCGGAATGTTAATTTATATCATTAATGAAGACTTACTTCGAAAGTTTATTTAGTAACACATTTCACTCAGGAAAGTTTGAACGCGTTGAATATATTTTCATCTTTTAGTGCAGCCTTATCTGCAGCCCTTCATTCCTCTACTCGACTTTCTCAGTTTTCCAATAATAGCATCACCCTCTTATTACTATATGCATTGCCTGGCTACTTTCTGTCCTCTCTTTATCTTGCACTTCTCTCTCTCTCTCTCTCTCTCTCTCTCTCTCTCTCTTACCCTTTCTGCATCAACCCCTTCCACTTCACCCTCTGTCTGGTTTCACCCCGAGAAGAACTTCATTGCTGAAATCCCTCCCTCATAATTTGCAGTCTGAAAGGTGCGAAGTTATTAAATGATATTTAAGTAGAAACTCATAAAAACAATCATTACTGGAACACTGTGGAGAGCAAAATTCTTACTCACCTTGTCAAAGGGTTCAATTGAACATCACTCGTGATTTATTTCAAAAAAAGTTACTACAATTTATCACTTATTCAATTAGTAATGAATTAAACTAATTATTAGAATTTCAGTCAGATCGCATTCGTGCATGAGGGGGTGCAAGGGCAGAGAGAGAGGTCGAGTGAGCGCAGCGGAGTTGAGCAGTTCCATAGCCACAAAGCGAGCAGTTCCGTAGCCACAAAGCGGGCAGCTCGAACACTCGCGTGCATATTTCGCATTTATTTTTGAATACACGCGGTAAATTGTCTTTTCATTAATTACACTTCATTACTTAAAAAGGTCCATCCTTTACAATAAGAAAAATCTACATTTGTACGAAATACAGTTAATTAATATTATGTATTCTTACCGGAAATGGTTCATACGGCCCTGGCTATTTATGTCAAAGAAATTCTTGGAAGAGCCTCACGGTCATAGCAGGGCATAACCGAGGCCGCCGTTACACGGAGGTTCAGTGTATTTGCTTGATGCATGGATCACAACGGTTCAGTAGTTCAATTTTAGGTAAAAAGGAGATTTTTTCCGAAAAAGGGGATTTCATTTATTATTAAAAACTTTTTACATAATATGTGTACCTCGAGAATATTGCACGAAAGTGCCCTCTAACTCTAACAGAAGCGCTTTTTCTTCAGCAAGTTTTCTAGTCATTTTTGTGTTTAAAAAATTTCTTTAGCTATAGTTTTGAAAAAACTGTTGAATACTTCAGTACTTTTTGCTGATAAAAATATATGTCTCAGAAAAAATTCGAAACGATCAAAGATTGTAAAATAGATACGAGCAAATAGAAGCTAAGAAAAAGGTTGCAGTGTAAACAAAAAAAATTTATTTAAATTATTATTCAAGAAAGTAACAATATTATGAAGATAAGATGTTTTGTAAAATATTCGTCTTTATGGCTTGAAATTTTTAAATTTTAGTAGAAAATTCAACTATTTGTTTGAAAATTAACTTTTTTGTTGAAAATTCACATTTGCGGGTTAAAAATTCAACTTTTTTTGTAGAAAATTCGTCTTTTGGGTTGAAAATTGAACAATTTGGTTGACATTTTTATTCTTCTTTACTAAACAATCTTTCTTAGTTGAAGATTCAACTATTTGGTTAAAAATTATTATTTTTTTGGTTGAAAATTCAACTGCTTTGTACAGTATTCGTCTTTTTGGGTTGAAAACTCAACAATTGGTTGAAATTTTGTTCTTTTTGACTGAAGAATCATTCTTGGTTGAAAAATCAACTCTTTTGTTCAAAATTCATCTGTTCTGGTTGAGGGAAAATGAGGAGAAAGGAGGGGAATGGGAAGTAATGCGAAATAAGTGGATGTAATGGGGAAGGAAAGATAAGGAAAGATAAGGTAAATTGAGGAGACAGGAGGCGAAGGAGAAATTTGAAAGACTTTAATAACGACTTAATAGACTACGAAATCCTTTTTTGCAGGCGCCTGCCGCCTACTTTTACTAATTTTTTATTCTGATGTCCGTGATATCTGCTCGTCGTATAAAAAAGGGGAAGTAAAGGGAAATAAGGGGAAGTCAGGGCAAAAAAGGGAAAGTGAAGGGTGAGGAGAAGTGAGGGGAAATTAAGGGAGGGGGCGTGGAGAAGTGATGCAAAATGAGTGGATGTGAGGGGTGGGGATAAGGGAAAATGAGAAAGAGGGGAAGGGGAAATTTGAAAGACTTTAATAACGACTTAATAGGCTACGAAATCCTTTTTTGTAGGCGCCTGGCGCCTACTTTTACTAACTTTTTCATGAAAATTGGGACTGAGAGCGTACTGTTTCCAAATTATAAAATTTAATGGGCTCTAGTTTCATTGTGGGAATGAGTAGTTTTTATTGTTAAAAATATTATCTAAATTTGCAAGGGAAATACTTCGAATTTCCGTACTTCAGTTCAAGTTGAGAAGTAAAAGTCAATTTGATAAGCTCATCTAGACGAGATTAAGGATTTAATATCTTTTTATCAAAAGCCTGCGATAAACCCCGCGAGCTAGTGGAGGAGTTAAGCCACTCCCACATCGCGAAGGGATACGAGTCATGTCCTATACATATTACATATACACTATTCAGTATATACGGTATACTTGGATATTTTACAAGTAACCTGGATGGGCTTATGACGATCTTCCTCAACAGTATCTCAGTTAACCTACTTTTTTTGAAAGTCTTAACAATAAATATATAAAATAAATAAATTTATTTAAATTAAAATTTAATCTTATTTCATTACACTTTCGTTCTTCAACTTTCGTCACCATTCAAAAGTTTTAGCAAATAAGTTGAAATTATTAGTTATTAGATAACTATATTATATAGTATAATTGAATCGCTAATAAAAATGAGCAAGATGTCTTTTTACAAGGTCTCATTTTATTCAATGATCCGCACTGTATTAAAAAAGCAGGAAACAAAAGACCGCAGTCAAGTACTTATACCTATTTTTTGATGAATCGTGGGAAAAGAATTCATGTTTGTCACTCTGCTTTTTAGAGTTTGCACGGTTTAACAAAAAAGAGAGTTTATCGAATATGCAATCTTTTATCACAAGACGAAGTACATTGTGATAAAAGAGGTAAATCTAAAAGTGGCAATGCAATAAGTCCAGAAACGTGTGAATTAATAAAGGAGCATATAGAACAATTTACAGTGAAAATCTCACATTATAGCGGTATATTATGTATTTAGATGCAAGATTAAATACTACTATAATGTACAAACTATTCAAAAAGAAAGATCTGAATATTAAAGAAAGTTACTGGTTTTATTGGCAGTACTTCAAAAAAAATTTAATCTTCGCTTTGGTAGACCCCAAGTTGACACTTGTTCAATTTGTGAAGAAAAGGATGCATTATTTCGTAGCAATAATATTAGTGATGCAGAAAAACAGCGTATTGCTGCCGAACTTATAGTACACAAACACGTAGCAAAACAGTTTTATACTAAAATAGAATCTATTCGAAGACTGTGTGAAATGCGAAACGATGTTGCTGGAATCTGTTTAGATTACATGTCAAATTTTCCAATGCCACATATTCCAGTGCACGATATATTCTACTATAGACAGTTATGGGTAAATACTTTCGATATTCATAATGTAGGTGAAAACGCAGCAAAACTTTACGTTAATCACGAAGGTATAGCGTAAAATCACCGAATGAAATATATGTACTTTTTTACTTGATTATATCGAATCCCACATTGGCCCTGAGATAAAAGAATTACACATTTTCAGTGACAACTGTGCTTGCCAAAATAAAAACCACACAGTTGTTCGGTTTCTAATAGCCTTAGTAGATACAAAGCGCTTCAAAAAGATTGTTCATTATTTTCCAATTCGTGGCCACTCATTCCTTCCTTGCAATAGAGACTCTGCTTTTATTCAGCGACAAGTGAAAAAACATGACCGTGCGTATGTTCCACAAGATTTTATTGTGATCGCTAAAAGAGCTGCAGAGATATTCGAAGTTACAGAGGTTGAAGGTTCAGATACAGTAGATTATAAAAATTGGTTGAAAAATTTGTACAAAAAAAAGGCTATTAGCAAAGAAACGGCTGGAAAAGGATTTCAAAAATGTCAGAGGCAAGATTTTACAATTTCTAAACTTTTTTAATTTGAATATGATAGCAACAGTCCTGGGAAAATCATTACGCGCCCTACTATTGATGACACAGGGAAACACACCTTTATCTTGAAAAATAAAAATATTTCAGTATCTATTACTACACAAGAAGCTTATACAGATAAAATATTTATTAGAAAAAAAGAAGAATTACTTTTAGTTAGACAATATATTCCCGATGAATATGATTACTTTTACAAAGAACTGCTTGAATGGCCTACGACAGAAGCAGAAGAGGATGTTTCTCATGAATAGTTTCATATTTAAGGAAATATTATTTAATAACACATTATTTTATCGAATAAGTTCGATTAAATTCTGTTTATTATGATTATTAATATTATTAAAATGTATATGAATAACAAAAATGCCATTTTTTTAAATGTAATAAACGAATTTTGCATTTATATAACGTGTTTTTTGGATTTTATTGCTATTAAGTGCAAAAAGGGGTTTACTTCATAAACCTTATTTGAGTATTGCTAAGAAACCAGTGTAAAAATATCATCCTATACAACTTAAAATTATAGTCTGTTGTCCCCTCTACGAGCTAAGAACATAGAATTTGCATATATTATTATCTACAATTAACTACACTGTTTTAATTATCTCAAAATCAATACTTTGAAGTAGTTCCCTTTCTGCACTTAGTGCTTCAATTAGCAGCTTTTCGTAATTAAATTTGCTATCATATAATCCTTCTTTTGAAAATCTCAGGGGTCACAGCGGTTCAGTAGTTCAATTTTAGGTAAAAAGGGGATTTCATTTAGTATTAAAAATTATTTATATCATACGTGTATGTCGTGAATATTGAACGAATGTGCCCTCTAACATTAGCGCCTTTTCCTCAGAAAGTTTTCTACTCATTTTTGTGTTGAAAACAAATTTTTTTTAGCTAGCTTTGAAAAATCTGTTGGAATACTTTAGCACTTTCTACCAATAAAAATACGTCAGAAAAAAATTTGAAAAGATAAAAGATTAAAAAAAAGATAAACAAGAGAACTAAAAAGTGTTCATGCTTGAATTTGTTCAAGTGTATTTTTTTAAGTTTGTAAGCTAGACAGAAATAATTTGAAAAACACAAAAATGACTACTTGAAAACCTACATTTTCTGTTTTTGTTTCCTTGGACTTTTAAATTATTTTCTAATGTATTTTTATCTCTCAGACATTTCAAACATTTTTAAATCTTAGCTAAAAAAAAGATTAGAGTGTAAAAAAATATTCAAAAAAGAAACAGTAATATGAAGATAAAGTGTTTTGTAGAATATTCGTCTTTTTGGCTTGAAATTTTAATAGTTGAAAATTCAACAATTTGGTTCACATTTTTTTTCTTCTTCACTGAAAAATCTTTCTTGATTGAATATTCAAACCTTCTGTTGAAAATTCAACTTTTCCATTGAAAATTCAACTCTTTTGTTAAATATTCTTCATGATGGTTTGAAAAATTATCTTTTTTGTTGAAAATTCATCGGTTTTTGTTGATGATTCAACTCTTTTGTTAACAATTCATCCTTTTGGTTTGAAAATCCATCTCTTTTGGTAAAAATTTCGTATTTTTTGGTTAACAATGCACCTTTTTGGTTGAAAATTCGTTTTTTTTTTTTTGGTTAAATTCGTTTTTGTTGTTGTTGTTAAATTAAACTAATTCTTATTTAAAATATTTAAACTTTTTAAATAATTTGAATCATTTTTCAAAATTCTCTCATTAAAAATATCAAGCATTAAATTTTTCATAAAGAATTCGTCTTTTTTGGTTGAAAATTCAACAATTTTGTTAAAAATTTTATCCTTTTTGGTAGGAAATTTGTCTTCTTGGGTTAAAAACTAAACTATTTTGGTAAAAAAATCTACTATTTGATTAAATTTTAACTTTTTTGTTGAAAATTCATCTGTTTTATAAATAATTCTTCTTTTCGGGTTGAAAACTCAACAATTTGTTTGAAATTTTTTATTCTTGACTAAGGAATCATTCTTGGTTGAAAACTTAACTGTTTTGTTGAAAATTCGTCTTCTTTGGTTAAATTCAACTATTTTTTATTTAAAATAAAATCTTTTTCGGGTGAAATATCTACTATTACATTTTTTATTTAGAATTCGTATTTTTTGGTTAAAAAGTCGTCTTTTTGGCTTGAAAATTTAACCATTTGGTTATGAATTCATCTTTTTTGGATATAAATAATTTATTTTGCTGAAAATTCGACAATTTTACTAAAAGGGTTATCCTATTTGTTACAAAATTTTTGTTTTTTTTGGGTTGAAAATTCAATTTTTTTGGTAGAGAATTCTACTACTTGGTTAAAAATGAACTTTTTTGTCGAAAATTCATATTTTTGTGATCAAAATTCCACTATTTTGTAGAAAATTCGTCTTTGTGGCTTGAAAATGCAACTGTTCATTGAAAAATAATTCTATTTTGCTTGAGGATTTTCGATTAAAATTTGATCGATTTTAGTTAAAAGTTTAACTATTTCGTTTAAAATTTATGTATTTTGTTGAATGTTCTTCTTTTCGGTAGAAAATTAATCTTCTTGGTTAAAAATTCACCTTTTTGGTTGAAAATTCAACTATACGGTTGATAATTTAACTACTTGGTTCACAATTCAAATATTCGGTTGAATGTTAGCAAATAAATAATTTAGGAAATATTTGAAATTGGTATCATCAAAACGAATCTCTTTCAAAGCGTCTTGTTTTCTAATATCTTCAATTTCTGCTTATGATTCTTGAAAAGTGAATTAAAACTTTGTAAAATAGGGAAAAATTGGGTCAAAATTTTCGATTTCAGGTGTTTTAGGAGATTTTTCAAATTTAAGGGGGAAAGGGAGAAAAGGAGAAAAAAGTGGATTAGGTAGAAAACGGACGGACTGTGATCCCTGTGATCTTTATTTCCACAAGAATTAACTTTTTTTATTTAATTTAGTAATTCGTGAAAATATTTTTTTAAATATGTACATGCCTACATAAAACAGAAATTGGTTTCGGAAACGAAAACAGAAAAGTAACTGAATATCGAACGATTTCACGTTAATAGTACACGGATGGACACATGCTTTGAAGCTTTCATAGTTTATTCATGTGTTCGTTTTATACGCATACAAATCAATTAATGCACGTACAACCACAAATACCTGAATCTGTATAGTAAATCCGAGTGAAAATGTATCCTCTTGTTGCTATGGCAATTTACTCTCACCCTAAATACATCAATAACCTATCAATTCACTATCGCAAGTAAGCCAGGCAAGCCGTATTTCGGATAAACACTCTTAACTGCAAAACTTCGAAAAATGAGTTTTTCATTTTGTTGTACTCGTGAAAGAAAGATGCACTTCTTTATAGAAATATTTTCTTTAAAAGTGTTAATAACTTCTGGGAAAGAAGTTCAGTTACTCCGTAACTGAAATAAAGTTTGAAATAAAATAAATAAAGATAAATAAAGCTATATATTTCAGAAGTGTAGTATTTAAAAATGTTTTAAAATTTGTACTGTCTATCGCTACGGAATTTTCCGTAGGACCAACCTCTTTCCAGCTTGTTCAGGGCTGAAGTTACGGAACTTTCCGTAACTCTAGCCCTAACGTAAATATTATTTGTTCAAGGATTTAAAAAGATAGAAATAAAGGAAGACGAGAAAAAAAAAGGAGGAAAATTTGGAGATCACCTTTTTCTTTCGTATTTTTAAATATTTTTTCTATTTATTTTGAATGTAGATATTTATATGTGTGCTTATCCCAATTTGATCCCTTTTAATCAAGGGGTAGACCACTCGAATATTCCTCGTACATTTACGAAGTATTCCCAAATATTCCGTCAACATTCCTATGTATTCCCAGATATTCATGATATTCCAAATATTCCAAAGTATTTACAAATATTCCGAAGTATTCTCAAATATTCCATAGTACGAGGTCTGTCCCAAAAGTATCCGACCTACCTCGATTTCTCGGCGCTTGATTTATTCTTCGTCATCCGGAGGG
>JAUMHM010000079.1:4630792-4644308 GCA_032362435.1 Melikaiella ostensackeni
TTTTTGATTGAAATATCAACTATTACATTTTTTGTTGAGAATTCACCTTTTTTGGTTGAAAATTCAACTACTTGGTTGAAAGTGCAAGTACTTAGTTAGAAATTCTTTTCTTTGTCAAAGATGCATCGTTTAAGTTGAAAAATCAACTATTTTGTTGAAAATACACATTTTTAGGAAGAAAATTCAATTCTTTTGTTGAAAATTCGTTTTTTTTTGGTTTGAATATTTATTTCTTTTAGTAGAAATTTCATCTTTTTTAGTCAAAAATGCAACTGTTTGGTTGAAAATGATACAAAGAAGTTTCATTTAAATCAGTATAAATCAAGTACTACAAACGTTACTTTTACAAATAAAAAAACATTGTTATTTAATTTCATATTACATTTTTTTTATTTTAGCACACTCGAAAAAATTCCCTGACTTGAAAAAATCCCTGACATTTCTAGGTTTTTCTAGGTATATAAAAATTCCCTAACAATTTCAGATTTTCCAGGTTTTCTAGTGAGTAGACACCCTGAATAATTAAAAAATAATTAATTTTAAATAATTTGAAGAGATTCATTACTGATAATCATGAAGCAACGAAGCATTATAGAATTCAAAATCTGGGATAAAATCCGGACTGAAATCCGCTCATAGAGGGGTTTTAATCAATAATAATGAGCACCTCTGCTTGACACGCTACGTATTCTACTCTACACATTCATATGAATGTATTATGTACGCTTCGCGAATATGTCAACTGCAGTATCGCGTTCACGTGGCCTTTAATTTTTTTATTATTATTTTCCAGTTATGTTCTCTTTGGCACACGAAATTCAATGTTCAATGTTGATTTGCGACGTATTGAATCGAAATTCAGAATTATTTTACTGAAAATTCCTTGAGGGAATTCTAAATTGTACCGTTCGAATTATAAACTCTGCTTTTACTTTGAAGTTTTGTTGCATTTATTCATAGAATAAAATTCGTTACTTCTTCGGTTGCTTCATAAAGTCCCGGACATTTCGCATGATGACGCTTTCTGTAATTAAATTTCTCTGAAATACGAAATTAATGCTTTGCCATTATACCCGTTTTATATTGTATTATAACTCTGGCATTGCTGCAGTCGGTAAAAGTAATGAGATCAAATGTCCTTTGTGCAACACATTTTCCTAATTTTCATTATTTATTCAGTTTTTTTTTAATTTTATTTTTTTTCAAGTTATGGGATCGTTCGAATATTACGTAACTTTTTTTCGACGTTTTTTATATCCCCGACTACATAGTTGTTATGTAACATTTACTATATTTTCTTTTATTAAACGAACTGTCTACCGTTACGGAATTTTCCGTAAGACAACCCTTTCTAGCTTGTTTAGGGCTAAAGTTACGGAATTTTCCGTAACTATCCCTAACACTATACTTGACCGGGTTTGTCTTACGGGAAATTCCGTAATACTAGTCATTGCCTAATTTTAACATATGATTTGCCATTAACTAATTTCCAGTGAAAAAAAAACAGAAAAACTACTGAAATTTCAGTCAAATTTCACTAAATCGCAGTAAAAAAACTTACTGAATTTTCAGATAAAACCACTTTCCATTGAAAATTAATTAAATTATAACTAAATGATTCAATGACGAACTTTCTTTTTCAATTCTTTTTTTTTTATTTAGATTTAGATATCATAAACTTAAATGAGTAGATAGTGAAATTGAATGTTCAGTGACACTTCCTTCTGATTTTTAATTTTCTTTTTAAATCCCTTCTAGTCGCTTTGGTAGCGAGTTTCCTCTCTTAATTACAGAATGAAAATACTTGAACACGTGCGGGCTTCTCTAGGAGTAAATTTGAGCTTTGCATGCACTTTTTTATACACAAATGCATTCATGTATAATTATATACAAAAAAACCCTACACACGAAAGTCCGATAGAAATTAGTACTCGCGTAAAACTCATTCGAATGAAAAAAAAGTACAGGCTTCGAACTCACTTCAGAGATAAAAAATAGTGTCAATAGTGTCTAAAATTTGAAAAAATAGTGTCAAAATAGTGTCATCAAATTTTTCAAGAATTAAACGTATATATAAACGGAAATAAAGAACAGAAGGAGGTCAGAAAATTTTTGATTAGCCTTTTTCGAAATGCAGTCTTTACCGGATTTGCTTTTTTTTTGTAGGTGGCTTGACTATTATTTTGATTCACTTAAAAGTTTTCGCTATGGTAATCCTTTTTGTTTGTTCCTTGTCCACTGTGTTGTTTGTTCTTTGCTGTTCTTTGTTTATCCTCGTTGTCTATTCCTTGTTTATCTTTGTTATTTGTTCCTTGTTCATTATTATTGTTTATTCTTTGTTTATGCTTTTTGTCTATTCCTTGTTTATCTTTGTTATTTGTTCCTTGATCATCCTTGTTGTTTATTCCTTGTCCACCTTGTTCTTTGTTTATCCTTGTTGTCTAGTCCTTGCTCATCTTTATTATTTTTTCATTGTTCATTCTTGTTGTTTATTCCTTGTTCATTCTTGTTGTTTGTTCTTTGTTTATCCTTTTGTCTATTCCTTGTTCATTCTTGTTGTTTGTTCTTTATTTACCCTTGTTGTCTAGTCCTTGCTTATCTTTGTTATTTTTTCCTTGTTCATCCTTGTTGTTTATTCATTGTTCATTCTTGTTGTTTGTTCTTTGTCTATCCTTGTTGCCTATTACTTGTTTATCTTTGTTCCTTGTTTATTCTTGTTGTTTAATCCTTGTTCACCTTGTTGTTTAATCTTTGTCCACCTTGTTGTTTGTTCTTTCTTTATCCTTGTTGCCTATTCCTTCTTTATCTTTGTCGTTTGTTCCTTGTTCAACCTTGCTGTTTATTCCTTGCTCATCCTTGTTGTTTATTTCTTGTTAATTCTTGTTGTTTGTTCTTTGTTTATCCTTGTTGCCTATTCCTTGTTTACCTTTGTTGTTTGTTCCTTGTTTATCCTTGTTGTTTAATCCTTGTTCATCCTTGTTGTTTATTCCTTGTCCACATTGTTGTTTGTTCTTTGTTTATCCTTGTTGTATATTCCTTGTTTATCTTTGTCATTTCTTCCTTGCTCATCCTTGTAGTTTGTTCCTAGTTCCTTCATTGTTTATCCTTGTTGTCCATTTCTTGTTCATCTTTGTTATTTGTTCCTTGTTCATCCTTGTTGTTAGTTCCTTGTTCATCCCTGTTATTTGTTCTCTGTTTATCCTTGATCTCTATTCATTGTTTATCCTTGTTGTTTGTTCCTTGTTCATCTTTGTTGTTTATTCCATGTCCATCCTTTTTGTTTGTTCCTTGTTCATTTGTCGCTTAATTTCTTGGGAGAATCCTTTCTTGTTTTTGTGACATACGAGTAGTTTTTTTTAGTATATTTGGTACGTCGTCATTGGCAAATTTTCCTTTCCTTTTCCTTTACTTATTCCCGACAGAAGATTAAAGTTCATCAATATTCGAAGGATTAGGTCACCAACCACTTTTCGTCTCTTCGATTCCATTTTTTTAGATAAATTATGGATGTCTATATCCTTGAGCTGATGTTACTTTTTTAATTTCTCATCAGAGGCAAGCATTTCACCTGCCACATGAGCACCTGTAAAACCCTTCCGATTTAAAGCTTCTTCTAACTCTTTCTTAGCCTCTTCTATCAAACAATTCGAACTCTTCTCTTTTCAACTACTTTCCTGTTGAATAGTTTTAAATTTCTGTTCAATCTCATTAAACTTAATATTTTCTACTTCAAACTTCTTCAAATTTTTGTTATCTTCTTCGAGTAGCTTTTTCCAAAAAAAGTGTCAAATAGTGTCAATGGTGTGGTCAGGTTTCAAAGTGTTCTATGGAACTAAAAAAAGTATCTTTCTGAAGAAAAAAGTATCCTCAAAAATAAAAAAGTATTAAAAAAGTAGTCTTTTTAAAAAAGTCGAAAATTATCTTTTCAAATAAAAAAGTAGTGCAAGAAATATTTTAAACTAAAAAGAGAACGTATTTAAAGGAGAAATGTCTTTCATACTTTTCTGTATGTAAATAATAACTGCGCCGAGAATTGCATCTGACAAGAAGATGGCCAGAGTTGGGATTTTTTCTTGAATCTCATAAACTCTCTACTGAGATTCTATTCAATGACTATTAATTTGCCACAATATTATTCGCCAACAGCGACCCGTTATCGAAAAAAATCTACTATTTTCCAAATTCTTTTTTTATGGAATGAAATATTTATTTATTTTATTATCATGTAAAATTCTGTAAATGTAACATTTTTCTACCAGAAAAGGCGAATTTAAAAAAAAACACATGAAATTTCCACCAAATAGTTGAATTTTCAACTAAAAAAGATCAATTTTTAACCAAACAGATGAATTTTCAACTACAATGATGAATCTTTAAACAAAAAAATGAATTTTTAACGAAGGTGTTCAACTTTCAACCAAGTAGTTGAATTTTAAACTAAAAAGATGAATTTTTCAAATAAAAAGAAGAATTTTCAACAAAATAGTAGATTCCTCAACCAAAACATATTACTTTTCAACTAAGCAGTTGAATTTTTACCCAAAATAGATGATTAGAAGAAATTTCTACCAAAAGAGATGAAGTTTCAAACCAATAAAAATAAATAAATTTAACAAAAGAGTTGAATTTATTAATCAAGAAAGATTTTTCAGGCAAGAAGGAAAAACAATTCCAACCAAATTGTTGAAGTTGCAAGCCAA
Organism: Melikaiella ostensackeni; assembly: GCA_032362435.1. NCBI lineage: Eukaryota > Metazoa > Arthropoda > Insecta > Hymenoptera > Cynipidae > Melikaiella > Melikaiella ostensackeni. The sequence continues at coordinate 4,635,493 of JAUMHM010000079.1, forward strand.
AAAGACGAGTTTTCTGCAAAGCAGTTGAATTTTTGATAAAAAAGATAATTTCCAAACAAATAACTCAATTTTTTACCAAAACATTTCAAATTTCAGCCCAAAAAGATGAATTTTCAACCTAACAGTGGAAAATTTAATCTAAAAAGATGATTAGAAGAAATTTCTACCAAAAGAAATGAAGTTTCAAACCACAAAGACGAAACTTAACAGAAGAGTTGAATTTTCAACCAAGAAAGATTTTTCATATGAGAAAGAAAAACAACTTCAACTAAACTGATGAAGTTTCAAGCCAAAAAGGCGAATTTTTTACAAAGCAAATGAATTTCCAACAAAAAACTTGATTTCCAACCAAATAGTTTAATTTTTTACCAAATCAGTTACATTTTTAATCCCAAAAAGACAAATTTTCAACACAACGATTGAACTTTCAACTAAAAAGACAAATTTTCAGCCAAACAGTTGATTGATATTGTTAAAGTTTCAAGCCAAAGACACGAATTTTCTACAAATCAGTTGAAGTTTCAACCGGAAAATGTAAATTTTCAACGAAAAAGGTTATTTCCAACCAAAAAGTTCAATTTTTACCAAAAAAGTTGAATCTTCAACCCCAAAAGACGAATTTTCAACAAAACAGTTGAACTTCAACCAAGAAGACAAATTTTCAACCAAACAGTTGAATTTTAGAAGAAAAAAGATAATTAGAAGAAATTTCTACCAAAAGAGTTGAAATTTCATCAGAGAAAGATATTACAGTCCAGAAAGAAAAAAATTTCAACCAAATTCTTGAAGTTTCAAACCAGAGACGAATTTTCCACAAAGCAGTTGAAGTTTCAACCGGAAAATATGCATTTTCAACGAAAAATGTTATTTTTAACAAAATAGTTCAATTTTCTACCAAAATAGTTAAGTTTTCAACCTCAAAAAGACGAATTTTTAACACAACAGTTGAAGTTTCAACGAAGAAGACAAATTTTCAACCAAACAGTTGAATTTCAAACTAAAAAAGACGATTAGAAGAAATTTCTACTAAAAGAGATCAAAATTCACACCAAAAAGACGAAATTTATCCAAAGAGTTTACTTTCAACCAAGAAAGATATTTCATTCAAGAAAAAAAAACAATATCAACCAAATAATGAAGGTTTCAAGCCAAAAAAAAAAGAATTTTCTACAAAGCAATTGATTTTTCAACAAAAAGACGAATTTTTAAACCAAAAAAAAATCGAACTGAAGTGATGATTGTTTAACAAAAAAAAATGGATTGTTAACTGTTGAAAATTCAAGGAAAAAAACGGTGGTCCGTTTTCGGAAAAATCGACTTTTTCTCCAATTTTTATTTTAAGGATTGAAATGTTCATTTATTAAAATATGCAAAAATAAAGTTTTTAACTCTTGTTTTTAATATGAAATTCGCTTTTATCTTGAATTTTCAACTGTTGGAAATTCAACAATTAAAAATGAGAGAAAATTGAATTTTAAACAGATGAATTTTCAAATGTTGAAAATCGGAAAAAATTTAAAATTGAATTTTCAACAGTTGAATTTTGAATTTTCTTCTGTTTTCAACATTTGAAAATCCAACTGCTGAAAAATCAAATGTTGAAAATTTAATTGATAAAAATGCAATTTTCAATTTTCTTTTATTTTCAAAAGTTGAATTTTGTATTAAAAACAAGTGTTAAAAATAATGAAGTTACATAATTTTACATCAGAATTCAATAAATAAACATTTCAACCCATAAAAAACAATTCTGAAAAAAGCCTTCTCATTTTGGGATTTTTGAAGACACCCATCAACTGTTCTATTTTTATTGATTACTTTCTTTTTTTTGGGTTGAGTAGTTTTCTTATGCATACCTTTCTTTCATTTTTGATTTTTTATTTGAAAAAAACTAAAATTTGTTAGTACGATCAATTTTTCGTATCTCTTTACTGAAAAAGTAGCAGAAAAGTAGCTTTACATTGAAAAAAGTAACAAAAAAGTAGTCTTGCCTAAAAAAGTATGTATCAAAAAAGTAAAAAAGTGTCGAATTTCGAAGCCTGCATGGTGAATCCGAGGCCTGAAAAAAGCGGGTGGTCTCGAAGTTTATTTTTGATTTGTGAACTTTTTGGGTATTTATTTTTAGTACACAAAAAATTTTTCATAAGAAAGATTTCATTTCAACTTCTAAGAAATTTTAAAAGAGAGACATTAAGCAAAGATTTGTTCCAATCTGCAGGGTTGCCTATGAATACTATTAAGATTTCTTTTAATTCAGGTATTAATGATCAACTCAATTTACGTGAAGACAGCTATCAATTTTTATAAAAGTGTTATTATCTTGGGTTATTACCTTTTTCTTTTTAGAAAATGGAATAATCTAAATAGAATGGTTCTAAATCAACCCACAGTACTATAGTTCCAACAATTTCTAATTGTTGATACTTCTTTCCTGATGACAAATACTTCAAGTTTTTATTTCTTTTGGAGCTTTCTGGCGATCTTTATTCCGCTGGAATTAAACGCGAAAGTCACTAATAATATTTCTTAATCGCACCCTTGTTTTTTTAGATGCTGCAGTAAATCGGAGAAAAATGGTCTGGGGCGCTTCATCGATCGTCAGACCCTGGAGAGAAGAGGGTGAGAAACAGGAAGAGAAAAGTAATTAATTATTTACGTCATATACGTCGCTTGGTCTGAAATATTTAAGTAAAATCTTGGGCTTGCAAGTTGGCAGTCTTGGGATTAAACGATTACTCAATTATAATGAGGTTTTTATAATATGAATAATTGAATAATTGGTCATAGAATCATTAATTCGACGCGTGTTATGTCTGTTATTAAAGTATGATATTCAAGTATTCGGCCTAGAAACTATACCTTTCTATTTTTATAAAAAAGTTATAATTCTTTTTTTTTCTTAAAGATCGAAATGAAATCTACTTTCTTATGAAAATTTGTTGTGTACTAAAAAAGAAACACCCAAAAAGTTTACAAATCAAAAATAGACTTCGAAACTACCCGCTTTTACGGCTCATTAGAGACAAATGTATGATAAATATACAACAAAAAGAAAAAAAAGGAGAAAAAGAAAGACTCAACTAAACCAACCTCTCATTTTTTCTTTTCTATGTCTTTTTTATACTAATGGGGACCAACATGTTTCGAAGTCAATTTAGACTTCCTCATCAGGAGTAATTTATAGGAACACTAGTTATAAATAATGAAACCTATGTTAAGTGAATTTACATATTACCTAAAAATAAAAATAAAGAATTTAATATCAAATTTTATTTGTCTATTTTTTTATTTTCTTATGAAAAACAAAAAAAATCAAGATCGAAATGAAATCTACTTTTCATGAAAATTTTTTGTATACCAAAAAAAAAAACCTAAAAAGTTCACAAATAACGAATATACTCCGAAAATACCCGCGTTTACGGCTAATTAGATACAAATGTACAATAAATGCACAAAAAAAAAAGAAAGAGTCAACCATATCAACTCTTCACTCCTATTCTACGTTTTTTATACTACTGGGGACCAGCATGTTTCGAAGTCAATTTAGACTGTCTTATTAGGGGTAATTCATAGAAAAACTACAAACACAAATAATGAAATCTAAATCAATTAAATTCACATATTACCTGAAAATAACAATATAGAATTTATTATAAAATGTTGTTTGGTCAATTTTTCTATTTCCCTACTAATATCTTCGAGATCGAAATGAAATCTACTTACTTATGAGAATGTTTTGTATACTAAAGAAGAAACACCCAAAAATTTCACAAATCAAAAATATACTTCGAAAATATCCGCTTTTACGGTTAATTAGAGACAAATGCACAATAAATTTACAGCAAAAAGAAAAAGAAAGAGTTGACCATATCAACCTCTCCTTCTTTCTTTTTTCCGTCTTTTTTATACTACTGGGGACCAACATTTTTCGAAGTCAATTTAGACTTCCTCAATAGGGGAAATTCATAGGAAAACTACAGTCATAAATAATGGAATCTATATTAATTAAATTTACGTATCACCTGAAAATAACAATAAAGAATTTATTACCAAATATTGTTCGGTCAATTTTTCTATTTTCGTACTAATATCTTCAAGGTCGAAGAGAAATCTACTTTCTCATGGAAATTTTTTGTATACTAAAAAGAAACACCTAAAAAGTTCACAAATCAAAAATAGACTTTGAAACTACCTGCTTCTACGGCTAATTAGAGACAAATGTACAATGAATGTACAAGAGAAGGAAAAACAAGGGAAAAAAAGAAAGAGTTAACCATATCAACCTCTCCACCTTTCTTTTCTCCGTCTTTTTATATTACTGGGGACCAACATGTTTCGAAGTCAATTTAGACTTCCTCATCAGAGGTGATTTATAGGAAAACTAGTTGTAAATAATGAAACCTATATTAATTAAATTTACATATTACCTGAGACTAAAAAAAAAGAATTTAATATCAAATGTAATTTGGTCAATTTTTCTATTTTCTTATGAAAATCGAAAATCTTCAAGTTCAAAATGAAATCTACTTTCCTATGAGAATTTTATATTGTACTAAAATAGAAAATACCAGAAAGTTTTGTGTATCTGTGTATAGCAAATTTTTTTAGCCAAATTCAAGATAGATTTTTTAAATTTATTGGTAGTCTCATCTGAATTTTCCTTTTTTCTTTTATTGCTGAAGTCAAAACATACTTTCTTGTATGATAACAAATATCATTCTTGGATAGACCCATGAATTTTGCATTTTGTCAATAAATCTCTTTGTAATGCACCCAATCACGGTTTTTACTAATTGAATAAAATTCTTTAATATTTTTCACCGGTCTTCCAATCACATCCACTACATTCCCCCAATTTTTGCCAATTTCACTGAAATCCATAATACGAAAAACAGAAAAATTAGAGTAGATAAACAATTGTTTAACTTCCTGTGTAGAAAAACCAAAAATTGTAATCCAATGTTTTGTAAACAATTCACCACAGCACTGATTGAAAAAACATGTCAATTATGTCATGAAAACAAAGTAGATTGTCAAAGCATCCCAACATCAATAAGATTTGATTATTAAAATTTAATTTTTTTTTAATTTTTCAAAACATAGAGACAGTAATCCGCTTTTTTAATACAAATTTTAATTTGTGAGAAACAGACTCTTCACAGTGAAAATTCTTTTTGATTTTAACAGTTTCTTTCATCGTGTTATTCTAGAACCCCAAGGGAAAACTTTGTTTAGTGCTTTCATATATTCTCGAACTCGAACTCGAGGACCGAAGGCGATCGAATTTTCAAAGAGAATCCGGCATCTGGATGAAGTAATCTGTATTTGCTAGTGCATGAAATAAATACAAATGAGCATGTGAGACTTTAAAGAAAAGATTTAATCTGGAAGAGGAAATCGATACTAAAATGAGCAGACTGCAGAGTAAAAATATATCTATTTTCAAGGCTGCCACACCCTAATTTACTTGAAAAAAGTGAAAAAAGTAACCTATTGAAACCAAAACGTGACTAATTTCTAACCCAAAAAGTGACTAAGAGTGACTAATGTGCCATTAATAATGTGACTTAATACTCTTTTGAATTCAAAAAAATTCGATGAAATTTATAAGAATTCCAGGTGAATTCAAACAAATTCAAGATAAATTTATAAGAATTCAGAATTAATTCAAAACAATTCAAGTTAAATTGAAATGAGTTCAAGTGAATTGAAAAAATCCAAAATTCCATTGATTTCAGTAAAATTGAAGAGAATCTAGAAGAATTTAAGAGACTTTGATGAAATTCACAAAAACTTGAGTGAATTGAACTACATTTTAAAAATTAAAAAAGCGTCTACCGTATTGAAAAAATAGGAGTGAACAGTATTCAGTAGAACTCAGGGCAAATTAAACAAAATCTAAGTAAACTGAAAAAAAATCAGGAAGTAAAATTAACTAATGAATTAAATCAGAGTTGCTATAAAATCCCAATCTCGAAATTCCCGGACTTTTCCAGGACTTATTTTTCCATTTTCCTTGACCCTTATAAATTTTTCTTCTACGTTTAAAAACAACCTTACACTTAGAAGATTAATAATGCAATGCAAAAAAATGTTTCTTTGTAATTTATGAGAAGAATTGAATTAAATTGATCAAAATTCAAAGTGAATCATTACAAAATTTAAGTGAACTTGAAGCAATTCAAAAATATTTTTGAAATGCATTGAATTCATCAAATTTAGAGTGAATTTGCAAAAATTCAAGGGAATTCAAAAGAATTTAAAAGAATTCAAGATACATTAATAAAAATTCTGATTGGATTCCAAATTAATTCTTAAAAATCCAAAATATTCCATTGATTTTAGTAAAATTAGAACGAATTTAGACGAATTCAAGGAAATTCCACAGAATTCGATGAAATTCATAAGAATTCAATATTAATTCAAAAGAATTCAGGGTGAATCTAAAATAATTCAAAGGAGTTTAAAAGAGTTCAAGAAAATTGAAGGTTGATGTAGAACCAATCTATTCAGATTATTCCATTTTTCAAAATAAAAAAAGGTAATTATCCAAACAATAACACATTTCTAAAAATTGCTAACTTTGTCAAGATTTTTAATTTTTAATTAATGTTTCTTTTTAATAAAAGTAGATATCTTTGGTAAATTGAGTTAATCATTAATACCTCAATTAAAAGAAATCCTAATGGTATTCATAGGCAACCCTGCAGATTGAAAAAATCTTTGCTTAATGTATCTCCTTAAAAATTTAATAAAGATCGAAATGAAATCTACTTTCTTATGAAAATTTTTTGTGTACTGAAAAAAGCCCATAAAGTTCACAAATCAAAAATAGACTTCGAAACTACTTACTTTTATGGCTTATTAGAGACAAATGTACAATAGATGTACAACAAAAAATTCAAAAGAATTCAAAGGAATTCGATGAAATGTGTAAGAATTCCAGGTGAATTTCAACGAATTCAAGATAGATTAATAAGAATGCAGTGCGGATTCCAAATGAATTCAAATGAATTGAAAAAAAATTTCAAAAATCCAAAATATTCCATTGATTTCAGTAAGACTGAAGTAAATTTATAAAAAAATCAAGGGAATTTAAGGGACACAGATGAAATTCATAATAAGTCATGGTGAGTTTAAAAGAATTCAAGGTGAGTTAAAAAAACTATTTGAAAAATAAAAAAAAATCCTTCAGAAGAAGTTGGGGCGAATTCGAAAAAATTCCAAAGAATTCTAAAGAATTATAAAAAATTGAAGGTAGAAAAATAAGAATTTAGGGTGAATTCCAGATGAATTCAAATTAATTGAAAAAAATTCAAAATATTCTATTCATATCAGTAAAATTTGAGTGAATTTAGAAGAATTCAAGGGAATTCAAGAAACAAAGATGAAATTGATGAAAATTCAAGGTGAGTTTGAAAGAATTCAAGGCGAAGTAAAAAAAACTATTTAAAAAATCAAAAAAATCCATTAAATGGAGTAAAATTGAGTGAATTTAGAAGAATTTAGGGTGAAATCGGAAAAATTCCAGAAAATTCCAAAGAATCTTGGATGAATTCTAAGAAATTGAAGAAAAATCCAAAGAATTCAAAACAATTGAAAATAATTCAAGATGGAACAGTGATTAACCCTAGGATTCTCTTTCAATTATTGAAAGAATAGTTACTAAAGTGATATTTTCATTTAAAAAAGTGAGTAAAGACTTTATCTCAAAAAAGTGACTAAAAAGTGATTTGAGAAAAAAAAGCGACTAAAAGTTACTTAAAAGTGACTCTGTGGCAGCCCAGCAAGATAGGAATGATATCAATGTATGCACTCTAATAATTTTTTATTTAAAGTTTATCATTATCATTCTTATTATGAGAAAATTTGCATTAACCAGAGTGTACCTTCTGGTATCCAATATGTACCATCATCACATTCCTACTCTAGACAGTTTTACAGATAAAATATATTGTTATATTTATTTTCTTGAAAATAAAAAATACCAAATTGAAATTTGCAAGTTGATAAAATTTGACTCTTTAATGGACTTCCACCTGGAATTGAATCTGTGGCCGCACGAGAAAATCGCGTTTGCCAGAGGTCAGAGTGGAGGTTAACGTTCCCATAAACATCAAGTACCTTCCGATAAGCAACTTGTGCATCGTCCACTTTTATAATGCCGATATATGTACGGAAACTTGGAATTCCCATAGGAGCCGCCCTGGCGAAAGATTCGGATTGGTATTCATTTCGAATTATTACGAAATCTGTATCCGAACCAATCCGAATTAATCCGAGCCACTCCGAAAAAGTTCTACATTTCGTTCGATCCAAATTAGTTAAAAATTAATCCGACTCAATCCGGTTCAATCCAAACTTCCAATCCGAATCAATCCGAACCAAATTTTCAATCCGAATCAATCCGAACTCGGATTGATATACACTGAATTTTCAATCCGAATGAATCCGAGTTTGGATTGAATCGTATTCATTCGGATTGAAAATCGGTTTAGGTCAATCCGAGTTCGGATTCATTCGGATTGAAAATTCGTTTCGGATTGGAAGTTTGGATTGAATTGGATTGAGTCGGATTAATTTTTCACCGATTTAAATCGAACGAAATGTAGAACTTTTTTCGGAATGGTTCGGATTCGTTCGGATACAGATTTCGGAATAATTCGGAATGAATTCCTATCCGAAACTTTCGCCAGGGTGCTCATAAACTACATTACCAATTTTGAGCTATTTTTTGACCCCCTCCCCCCCGTTGACAAACGCGGTTTAGTCCCCCCCGCCCCAAAAAAAAGTAACATAGCCGTTGGCTAAACACG
>JAUMHM010000079.1:4644408-4660989 GCA_032362435.1 Melikaiella ostensackeni
AAGCAGATTTCACTAACCATAAAATTTTCTTGGGTCAACCAAATATTTTGTTGTCCATATAATAACCATATTCTAGGCTTGAATCAACCAAAATTTTATTGATTCAACCAAATTTTTTTCTGGGTGAACGTTACTCCCAATGACCCTCCCCCCGCCTGTTACCAACTGTAGTTTTTGGCGCGAACCCCCCCCCCCCCCCCCAATTGGTAACATAGTTTATGATACAGATTACAGATAGTTAAATCCTGACAGGATATGCACGCACACTAGCGTATACGAGCATAAATTTTGAATGACAGTAAAGAAATGAAACTTCATGGTTTCAATATTGTAATTTATTATATAAGATTTCATCTCCATGATCTGAAAACGTTTATAAGAATTTTATTTTTAAAAAAGATGTTAAGAAACATTTTTTCAGGGTGCTCTTTTCTTTCTTAAATGGGTGGTTCTCCGGAGCAGGGCAATTCTGACAAGGGTAACTTTTTTAAAAAGCATATTTCAAATATTCTTTTTTTCATTAGTGTAAAAATGAGTCCCGGTTATTTTTTTCGACACTATTTGTTTTTCATTATTGAAAATTTGCATGGTGGTAATTGTGCCCGTAAGTAATAACAGAAAAAATTTTGTAACCAGTTACCATAAGTTGAATGTATGTGGGAGCTTCAAATGTGTCATCTCCAAAGCCTTTTTTCTAACATGATGTCTCTAACATGATTGTCATTGTGATTATTGTCTCTGGGATTTTTAGCATTAGCAGCGTTTTTTTAAAGGAATGTCCTTTTTTAAACTTCTAAGCGGTATGCATTTAAATAGCAATGTTTTCCCTAAAATCGTAGGTATTTAATAAGTTTCCAGCACAAACCCTTTTTAACAATAACAGCGTTAAAACTTTGTCTTCAGGTTTTCCTCAAAATAGAATAACATTGCATTATCTTGTTTTAACATGCTTAAAATTAAGTAAATAAAGCTTTACTATACATGAAATTAAAGTTCAGACCTCTACATTTATTTTCCACCCACATTAGTTTCTATACTTATGTATGTAATAAGTAATAAGTATGTGGAAAAGTTTTTTTATAATGCAGAATTGAAATCGTCATTTTGTCACGAGTAAAAATTCCGATTTATCTCCGAAGTCTCGTTTTATAAAGAACAACAAAATAATTTTAAATGCTATGACCATAATCCATCATAAAAAGTGTTTGTATATTGAAAAATGTTACAAGAAAATTGTTTAACTTAATCGCGTTGTTTATAACATTAGAAAATGAATGCACTTTGTCATCTCCGAAGCCTTTTTACCAAGTGTCTAACATGATTTTTAGCATTCGCAGCACTTTTTATGGGAATGCTCTTTTTTTTAAATTTCTAAGCGATATGCTCTGAAACTTTTAGTTTTAGCTATAAAATTGAAGGTATTTAATAAGTTCTCAGCACAAACCCTTTTTAACAATAAGAGCCTCTCGTTAAGATCTTGTCTTCAGGTCAAAAGTTTTTTGTAATGCATAATTGAAATCATTATTTTGTCACGAGTAAAAATTCCGATTCAGTTCTGAAGGCTCTTTTTCTAGAGAACAACAAAATAATTTTAAATACTATGTCCACGCAGTAAATCCCAGACATTTTTTATCTGAAGTTGGATAAAAACGCTGCAAACAATTGACAACTACATTTAAAGTTGTGAATGTGGTTGTGAATGACGAAAAACATGAACAGCCGTTCATGGTTCAAAGTTTTTCCCCTTTTTGAAATCTATAAAATTATACCCTTACCAGATATTTATTTTGTGTTTTTCAACAAATTTTTCCAAAAAATAGAAAAAAATCGAAACAAACCGACTAAAACAGTATTTAGTTTGACGAATTTCAAAATTTTAGTTTTAAAAACGTTTCTTTTTAACTCAGAAACAAGTTGGAGAACATGTTCTATGAGATTATTAAGGTTCCTGAGGTACAGAGTAAAGGAACGTTCGTTTTTATCTCTAAAATTGAAGGAACATCATTTTTAACTATTAAAAATCTCATTTTTCTCGAAAACGGCGCAAAATATGAATAGGAATTCATGATTCAAAACTGTTCCACTTCCCGGAATCTATATACAATTTTACCCTGACCAGATGTTTATCTAGTGTATTTTAACAAATTTGTCTAAAAAAATAGACAACATCGATAAAAACCGACTGAAATGCATTTAGTTTGACATTGTTACTGAACTAGAAACAATCGTTTTTTAAAATAAAAAGTTGAAATTCGTTAAACTAAGTGCATCTTTAGTCGATTTTTATCGATTTTTAAATATTTTTTTAAAAACATTTGATAAAATACACAAGATAAACATCTGGTAAAGAATTTTAAAGATTTCAGGAAGTGGAACAATTTCGAACCATGAACTATATTCATACTTTGTGTCGTTTTCGAGAAAAAAATGAGATTTTTAACCATTAAATATTTTGTTTTAATCTATTAAGAGATTATTCTTAAAACTTATAACATCTTGGCATTATTCTATAGTGACAAGAGTAGCAATTTTAAGAACATGATTTTTTATCTAAAAGAAAATTGCGTAAATGAACTCGCTATTGATTAGAATTAATGCAGATATACTTTAAGGGACATAAATAATTAATTTAATGTACAAATTAGTTGTTAGTTGACTATTTTTTTCAACATTGTTTGTTGTGAAATTTGACGGAACTATTTCTGAAAAGAACCAGGAACTTTACAACTATGCTTAATCTACTTAGAACTCTGAAAAAGAGTGCAATTTTTCAAAAGGCACTGACTAGTTTCATGGAATTTTCCGTAAAACTAACCCGATCAATTATAGCTCTAGAGTTAGAAAGGGGTTTGTTTTACGGAAAATTCCGTAACGGCGGGAAGTTCACTTTCAAAAATGGGAGGAGGGGGGCGTGAACTTAGACCCCCATTTTGAAAATTCGATTTTTTGCCCATTTAAATGCCCGACCTACTTCTAAAAGTTATCAGGTACTCTCGAAGTATCCAAAAGGATTTTAGAACTCTAAAAAAAAAATTTGAAATTTTGAAAATGGGAGTGCAAGTTAAAACACATCAGATGGAAACACTTTCAAACACTGAAAGCTAAAACATTATAAAATTCGCTGAAAATTTACCAAATTTCAATTTAAAACATTTAAATTTAAAAGTCCAAAAGTACAAAATTTGAATTAAAATTTTTTTTTGAAGATTTCATCTTGGTGTCATTGGGAATTGAGAAATTTTCGGATAATAAAATTCCCGCTTTTCCCTAGTATTTCCCCTCGAGGCATCAAATTTATTATTATTGTCTTCTCAAAGATAATTTCTAATGTGATTTTTATCTACTTACGTAGCGAAGACAGAAAAGTAGCCAAAAAGTCTCAGACTAAAAAGATATCTTACCTGAAACAAAAAAAAAGAATATACATATAGTTTATTGAAGAAATATGTACACAATTGGAAAAATTCTCATGTTGAATTATTCTTGTTCATGAGTCACAAAAACGTCTATTTGTGGAATTTAAATAACAATTTCAAATGTAATCCACTCAAGCCCTACTCCAAAGAGTGGAAAAATTTACGCAAGAAACATTTTTCCGAGCGAATTTTGAAGCTTATTGTAATTATATATCTGTTGAAAATAGAAGTGGAGGAATGCGGAAATAGTGCCGCAGCAAGGGACTCGGCCTGTTCCATTTAAACTTTATAGCGTTATTTATGTTCTAATTAACTTTAGTTACTGCTATATTTATCTATGTAATAATGAACTCGTTGTAATTAGCTTTATAAGATATTTCCAGTTGCAAAATCTTTTCCTAATATCACTTATAATTAAATTTTCTGAATATTAATTACAAATTTGTGTAATATTATTATAAATGGATGTAATTATATATTAAATATTAATTTGAAATTAAATTACAAATTCGTGTTTTTATACATTTTATAATATAATTAACAATATTATACGCGCTATCGCGTGCGGGAAACATTGAATTGACAATTAATTATATACAAATATAAAACAAGAGTACAATGCTTCAAATTTTAAATTGTGCGGTTTAATCACTTCAAAAATAATGATCTGGGAGACAGTGAATTTGAAATGTTCAATTTAAAACATTATCAAATTAAAAATAATTTTTAAAGCAACAATTTTTTTTCGCAGATAATTTGAAGAGGGTCTTGGAAAATTAGAAGGCTACTTTCAAAATATTCAGTATTTAATGCTTTTTCGGAATTTTGAAAGTGCGCTGGATTTCGATTTAAAGTTATTATATAGTAAAATAGTTAAATTTCAAAGATGCAGCAGTATAAAATTAGTAATTTTGAATGTTTCATTTTGACACTTTTAATTTTGACACTGTTTCGCAAACTGAAAACATTATTTCAGTTTTTTATATTTGAAATTGAGGTTTTCAATTTCGAAGGTATCTAATTGAAAATATTTATCCTTAAACGTTCCCATTTCGTGTGTACAAATTTTCAATCCACCAAATTTTCATTGATCAAAATATAAAACACTTAATTTTGAAAAAATAAATGGAAATTGTTAAATTTTACGTTTTTAAAGCTGTGAATTTTATACTTTAAAGGTTATAAATTTGATATTGTACCGTTTCTCAACACTTGAGATTAAAAAAATTTCAATTTTAAACACTTTAAACATGAAAATGGTCCATTTTTTAATTGTAAACTTGATTAATTTTCAGTTTTAAATGCTTAGTAGAGAAATTATTCAAATTGGTAAGCCTAATAATAAAAATTTCTATATTTTTATAGCTGCTAAGTCCTTAAAAGTGTAAAATTTTAAGTATTCCTCTTTTACAGGTTGTTTATTATCGAAAGCTTCAAATTGGGATTAATCCAATTATTTGAAGTATTTAATTTTGAATTCTTTAATTTCAAATATTTATTCAAGCTGAAGAAGTTTCATTTTGAATCTGCCAAACCTTCATTACCCTAAATATAAAATTCTTAATTTAAAAAAAAAAGGAATTCAAAATTTTAATTTTTACGTTTTGAAAACTTTCAATTTTAAATGATATAAATTTGATATTGTACAATAATTTTTCAGCACTTTAAATTCAAAATTTTTCAATTTCAAACACTCTAAATTTGAAAATGGTCCACTTTTAAGTTGTAAAATTAATTATATTTCAGTTTTAAATGCTTATTACTGACATTATTTAAATTGGTAAGCCTAAGAATAAATGATAAAAAATAATAATAAAATTTTTTCACAGATTAATTTATAAAGAAGTGTGCGCGATTTCAATTTAAAGTTATTATATAGCAAAATAGTTAAAATTTAAATATGCATTTTAAATGTTTTATACCGACATTTTTCAATTTGTGTTGTGCCGCAAATTTTAAACATTATTTCAGTTTTGTAGATTTGAAATTGAACTTTTCAATTTTAAAAATATCTAATTAAAAAATATTCACCCTTAACCGTTCCTATTCTTTGTGTACAATTTTTTAAGTTTCATATTAAATCTGCAAAATTCTCATTGCCCTGAATATAAAAGTCATAACTTTGAAAGAATGAAAAATTTTAATATTAATTATTGTATAGTATTAATCATAGTATTATAATTATATAATCTATACATAAATATATATAATAATAATTATATAATATATTTACTATAGTAAAAAAAGGCTATAAATCTGATATTGTATAATTTTTCAGTATTTCGAATTCAAAAGTTTTCAATTTTAAACACTCTGAGCTTGAAAATGATTTACTTTCAAGTTGTAAATTAATTTTTAGTTTCAAATGCTTAGTACTGAAATTTCAAATTAAAATTAATTATTTAACTAAGCTTTGGTTTCAATTATTTTTTTAACTATAAAGCATAATTAATTTCAAACGATAAAATTCTAAAAACTTAAAAATGAAACCAAACCTACTTTAGTGTTTGATACATGCTTTCAATTCAAAGTTGTTTAATGTTAAACGATTCCAGTTTGAAATAATTTAATGTTGAAAGTTTCAAGCTGAAAACTAATCAAGAAGTAGGATTTAAAATTTTTCAATTCAGAGTTTTGAAAGATTTGAAAAGGGGAAAGTCATACAACTTTTATAGTATCTGAAATCATTCTGACTTTTTTATTTAATAAACTAAGAAGGTTAAAGACTCCACTCATGCGTGAAATTATAAAATTGTAATTCTAATAGATTTTAGCAATTGAATTATTTTTACTAAAACTAATATCAGAAGGCAAGAAGGTTAGGCTTTTTCTTTATTCCAAGTATTTTAAGTGTGAAAAATGAGAAACTTATTAACTGAAAAGGAAAATTAAAGAAATGTAATAAGTAAAACGCAAAATATATTTACTTCAAAAATATTAGTTTCCAATTATTAATTCCTTTTTGTTGTACAATTTCGAAGATTTGAAATTGATTCCGAAGGATTTCAGATATTATCAATTGAATAATGTTTTATTTTACACTTAATTATGTACTTTTTAACTTTGAATAATAAAACGAATCAATTTGAAGAATAAAAAACAAAAGCATCTCAGCGATCCAACTTCATGCTGCGAACGCGTACGTTTGTAGATTATTATTAATTAATTCTTCAACAAACTGATAGAAGTGAAATTTTTATTTCTATTCCTTTTTATTTGAAAAAATATTTAAGCCCTTAGTGTAACTTTCACTCCACAAGTCTCTCTTTACACTCCTCGGGAAGTTAGTTCTAAAAGAAATTTTGAACATGCAAAACTTCAAAGGGAAAATTTTAATTACTCTGAGCAGACTAAAGAAATGAAAAAAAGAAGTTGAGGAATAAAGCGTATTCGGAATGAGTTCAGTGTTCACACAGTGTCGATCTACGGATTGAATACTAACTTGCATAATTGGTCATTAAGGTCGACGAATCGCTCACGATTTGCACAACTACATGACGAGAGACGAGACACAGCTGTCGCTTTCAATTAACAGCCCCTCCCTTGTTTTATCTTTAAAATTTGAAAACGATGAAAATAATAAGAATTAATAACATCAAATTTCTTCTTTTCTCAACTTCGCCTTCATGGAGAAAAATGCAAATCCAAAATTTTTGACTGGGTACGAGAAGACTAGCAATTCATTTTCACATTGATTTTTTCGAAAAGAGTGGTATACATTTTATATTTGAAACTCAGCATACAGTACAAAATGTTGTTAAATTATCAAACGGTCACTGATATGAGATGATTAGGCATTATTTCACGTTTATCAATTCGAAAAAAGAAAAATAAAAACGTCGCGCTCTGGCCTTCTGCCGTGGCACAATGTACTTTCAGACCAGCTAGTCATAAGACCAGCACTGAAATGACTACGAAACTTGACTGTTGACGCCAGTTAGTGTCAACTTTGACGAGTCTTAAAATAGTCAAAGCAACTTTTGAAATGTTTTCCATTGCCGGTTACGAACCGGCTCGAAGACGACTTTCGGGAGTTACGAACCGGCACATTGGGTATGTTCATTCAAATTCTTAATTATTTGATTAATACATCCTTAAACTTGCTTTCAATGACATTTTCGATTAAAAATTGATTATTCTTTACGCAAAAAGAAAGTTTATTGCATTTAAATATTGCTTGAGGCATTCGAATAGGATTTCATTCTTTCCAGCTTCTCAGTAGGTTACGAACCGGGGCCTTTACCTTACTAAAAGTCTAGCAATTCATTTTCAGGTTAAGTTTTTCGGGAAGAGTACTATATAATATTTTATAATTAGAATTAAGCATACAGTACTAAATGTAATAAAATTATCAAAAGGTCACACGGAGAAAAATGCAAATCCAAAATCTTTCACTGAGTACTAGAAGTCCAGCAATTCATTTTCGCGTTGATTTTTTTTCGAGAAGAGTACTATACATATTATATTTGAAACAAAGCATACAGTATCTTTTGTAATAAAATTAGCAAACGGTCATGGTATCGATGACGCAAACGTATGGCAGGTCTGAGACTAAGTCCCAGAATTTCATTGTGAAAATAAATTGCTAAACTTCTAACATTCAGTCTTATTTCCTTACATTCACTACTTTATATCGGGTACTCAAAGACAGATTTTGAATCCACATTTTTCTCCGTGTTGTATTAATTCGTTAAAATTCACTTATTTTACAATATTCGAAGCATAAAAATATTGAAAATATATTATACAAATCAATACATCTCTCATGAGTTTTCTTCCTACATAACAATAAGCGAAGAATATGCACTGTGACTTTGTAACACCTTGAGAAAAATTTCATTTACAAATAGATTAATAAATGTGTCAGAACCTTTACACTCTTCTCAGCCTCAAAATTATTTTATATGTTTCATACATAATAGGCGACATACATAACAAAACAAAGTCATGCATCTTTAGTGTGAAAGCTACTTACGCGGCATGACTTGGACAGAGGTTCTCAAACATAAATATAATGTACAGGTAATTTTTCAACATAACAAGAAAGGCACTCAACATCAATTTTCGAAATTAAAGTTTTAATTTTGAATCATGTTTCAAGTTTTAACCATTCGAAATTGAACAATTTTAAATTAAAACCCTGTAAGACTAAAAAACTTTAAACTGATCGCACTTCAAAAATAGATAACTTAAAATGTTTGAAAATTTTCGGTTAAAATTAAATCTCATCAAAGAAGATTGAAACAATCTTTAATTATACTAGAAAACAAATGCGCGCGCCACAAGCGCGTTTATTATTATTTTTTTGCCTCACGAAATTTTTAAATTAAAATATAATATTAATAAAAATACAACATTTTTGTATTTTATAGTATATACTACCCAAAATAACAGGAAAGAAAAGCAAGGACAATATTTTTGATAACTGATGAAAACTGATGACTTACTTTCAGAATTAATATAAAATATTTTTGTATAAAAAATGAAACCGTTGAATTTTTGTTCCAAAATACCAATTTCTGATGAAAAAAAAAACTAACATAACCTACAGTTGTTCAAAATTGTAAGATTAATTTTTTAAGTCGAAGGATTTTTGTTTAAAATAACCAACTTCCGGTAAAAAACTCTAACATACCCTATCATAACATAACAAAAAATAGTTTAAGATTGTAAATCTTCTTTTAATACTAATGTTTTTCACTTAAAATAACTGATTTCTGGTGAAAAATGTTAACATAAGCTTAAATTGTTCAAAAATGGACAATCTTTTTTGAAAACTACACCGACTTCCGGTTAAACAGCGAGCATAACTTAGAGTTGTTGAAAAAATGTTTATCTTCTTTGAAATCCAATAATTCTCGATTGAAAGTACCGATTTCCGGTATAAAACACCAACAAAACAAAAAATTGTACAAAAATTGTGAATTTGATGACTGAATTATAATCTAAAATGTCTTACGATTTTTGTATTAAAAATACAAATTTTTGACAAAAAACACTAATATTACATCACAAAAAATTGTATAAGATTGTAAATCTTCTTTTAAACTCAACGCTTTTTGTTTAGAATAACTGATTTCATCAATGAATAACATAAATAACAATTTATGTTAACATAACCTTAAATAAAATCAAAATTGTAAATCTTCTTTGTAATCTATATCGATCTTTCCGATGAAAACCGCTAGCTTAACCTACAATTGTACAAAAAAATTTATCTTTTATGAAATCAAATGATTTTTTACTAAAAATGTAGATTTCCGGTGTCAAACGCCTACATAACCTAAAGTTGTTAAAAAGTTAAAAACTAATTTTAAAAAAAATTACCAATTTCTGACGAAAAACACTAACATAATCCAAAATTGTTATTATACTTGAACAATAGTTATTTATTTTACAAATTAAACAATGTCCTGCATGATATTCAATGAAAACGTAATGATCTTTTTTGCCTATTTTATAAGTCGATTGAATGATTCATCAATTTTAAGCTCAAGTGTACGCCCAGAACATCCTTAAAATATTGTTAAATGGTTAATTCTTCAATTTAAAAATGAGTCAACTTTCACAATTTTAAAAAATCTTTAATTTTAAAATAAAAAAAATTGCTTCAAATTTTTAATTCTTTACTTTTTGAGAATGAAAGTAAAAAAGAATATTCAGTTAAACGCCCTCAAATTAAAACTGTTCAACTTTAAAGGCTTTAACTTGAAATTTTATATTTTTAAAACTTTTCTTTCCCAATGGAAATTGAAATTGTAATTTAAATGTACTTAAAATTGGTTAAAATTCAACTTTTAGTTTTGGTATTCTCAAATTTGTAATGACTTTCTCTTTCTATTTGCAACTGTTCAGTTTTCCAGTTTGACACTTTTTAAAAGATCTGGAACGTTTTTGAACACCTTTTTCTTGAAATTGGTCATTTTTTATCAATTGTATTTATCATTTTTTATGATTGTATTTATAAATTTATAAATCTATTGGAAACCATACTTTCAAGTTCAATATTGATCAATTCCAATTAATTGTAAATGTTTTCTTTTTAAGCTAAGATAGGTAAGTATTAATATATTGGTGTTTTTAATGTTTAAATGTTCCAAATTTCAAATGATTAAATTTTGAAAGTTGTCAAATGTAAATTGTTCAATTTTTAACTTTTAAATTGAAAATTTGGAACACAAAGAATTTTGAAAGTTTCATTGCGTTATTTTTTAGGTTTAAATGTTTTTTGTTGAAAATTGTCCAATTTTAAAGGTTTTCAGTTTTAAATGTCTGAATATTGAACAGTTCAAATCCAATTTCGAACAATTGTATAATTTAAAACGTTTTATTTAATTTACGTTCACAGATTCAAGAAATATTAAAAATGCGTTGAAAGCTATTTTTTCAAATATTTGGATGAACCTCTTTAACGCTTCATGATCTCTCGTGACCGAAAAGACTGACATAAAATACTCGGGTATTTCCCGGTGAACAAAATTTCCGGTCATTTCCCGGTTTCTCTGGTTTCCCGGTCAAGTAGACAACCTGATCATCAGAAAAGCTAACATATTGATATTCAAAATTCTAAGTTTGAGTCCTAGAAAGATTGATTAAAAAGTTGTATTCGATTTGAATGACTTTAATTAAACCATAAATGTGAAATACTTTAATTACGCTAGTGAATAAAAGGGATGTCGAGTAAAAAAAAAAGTAACGTCTACCCTTTCCAACCACCTTCCCAACTACCTCTTCCTTTTCTCATTCGCCTCCCCTAACTCCAACTACCCCAACCTTCTTCCTCCTGGAACCCAGTCTACCACCCCGAACGACCCCTCGATCCTCTCCACAGCAGTTTGGCACAAAGAGGAGTGAAGGGCCGCAATATTCCTTTAACTTTCCTCAACAGTACGAAAATCCTAAATCTACATTCAAAAACAAAAAGAAGCACTCTCACTTATTACAAATAATCATTTCAATTTAATTTAAAAGTAATTGCAAATTAATTCAAACTTAATCTAAGTTTTGACAAGACTTCAATAATTAAACTAGACCTGTCTAGCGAGGAGAAACTCCCGACCGAAGCAGATGTTGCACTTCTATTTCTTCTGAAAAGCTGGAGTAGTGGTCAAGTCGCGTGGTCACCTCTTCTTCTAGTGACCTAGCCCAGTCCCGAAGATACGAAATATCTGTAGGAGGGGGGTGACTTTACCACCACTCGAGCTCTTCAGAAGAAATGGAAGTGGAAGTGCAACATCTGCCTCGGTCAGGAATTTCTCCTCGCTGGGCAAGTCTGAATTAAACCATAATTATTCATTAACCAAGTGAAAAAACATATCCATAATTATGTATTTGAAATTTGAATTTTTTTTCTACTCCACTTCGAAATAAAGTAAAATGCCTTTGAAAGTCGGAATGTCGGAAAGGGTATTTTTATTGCATAAAAATAAAAAAGAGTTTAAATTCAATTCTCCATATTGTTCGTGAAGTGAAAAAACGTTTCAAGAATTTCGAGATCAAAGTTGACGTTTCTCGTATTCCGATTCAATGAGAATCGATGAAATAATGCAGGAAACCCACTGCTTTCGTATATCGGGGAGCCAACGAGTCTGCATGTTGTATCAAACTGCGTACAGATTTGCTGTAAAAGTGTATGTGTTCGTAACACGTCTCCACCACAAGAGCAATGCTATTACAAATACATACAACCAGTCACAAGATTTCAGGGCCGCACGCATTTCCAATGTGCATTTCTATAATAATACGATTTCTCAGTAACACGCATTTCCTTCATAGGGGTAAATAAATAGATCACGCCTTTATCACATCAATTCTATCATCACTTCAATTGAAATAATTTTTGAAAATTAAGAAAGAAAAGTACAATCTAATTGCAAACTTTACTTTGTTTTATTTTATTCAACAAATAGATATTTATTTGTTTATTTATTCACTGATTCTGACAAAAATGCTTGGTTCGGACAACAAAACGCTTTGTTTGGTTGGAAGCAAGAAATTTTTTGTTGTCCAAACAAAATTGAGGGGCCGAATTCTATAACCGCCTATAAATTTTTCTTGCTAAACGGCGTTGGCCCCTGGACACTTTACGAACAAGTTTCGAATTTTAATTTTGAAAGTACATATTCTCATACGAATTGCGCATCTTTTTTCTCTCAAGAAAAAAGTTGTAGCTTTTTCCGTTTTTTGAAGTATACCCGAAAACCCCCATTTTTTATAAAACAAATTTTGTCTCTTTTTTGACTTCAACTCGCCATAATTCAACCAATTCTAGAAAATTTTTAAAGATATTTGCAGGAAATATTCTTTACGATGTTCTACGCCTGATTAAGTAAATAATATATAAACATTTTTTTTTAACGAAAGTTATGAACTTTTACCAGAGACGTTGAATAAATCCTGCATGCATTTATATTTTCAAGTTAATGGGGAGTCGAGCGAATTTTGAGCAATAAAAAACTTCGAGTGGGCAAGTTTTTCATGAAGGTATATATATTTTTTTAATAAAAAAAATAATTTAAAATAAACCATCATTAAGACATTATGTATGTTTTACTTCGAACACGCGGCCTGTTTCTTTGTACGTATGTATCAACTCGACGCGTTCACGTGGAAATGCAACTCACTCGTAACAAAGTATTAATTATTACATAGTTGGAATTTGATTAGCTGAACTGTTTATTGTAAATTATATTTCTTTTAAATCGTCTTTGACTAACAGAGCATACATATAGGGTTAAAAGAAAAAATATAAGAGAGAAACTATGCTGGCGTGCAAAACAAGAAAACCCGTAACTTACATTTGGGATTTGGCATCTGATTCGCAATTGTTTCTAATATACTTCAGCGGAAAACAATTGTAATTCAGGTGCCAAATCCCAAATGTAAATTACGGGTTTTCCTGTTTTGTACGTCAGTATACACAATAATTATGTATTCCAATGTATACACAATATGTATTGCAATGTATTGTTTTGTTTTGTTTGACCTAGATGTTTGAAAACTAACTGATGCATCTTAGGCTTTTTTGAAATTGTAGAACAATTAAAATTCATCTCTTAAAAATTATTTCATATATTTTTATGCCTTCAATTCTCACTAATATATAATACTTCGTCACGAGCGAGTTGCAATTCCACATGATCGCGTCGAGTTGATACATAGGCGCGAAGAAACGGGCCACGCGACCGAAGTATAAAGTTCATAACTTCTTAGTGATGATTTATTTTGAATATTTCTTTCCGTAGAATAATATTTATACCTTTCTCAACAACTTTCCCGCTGAAAGTTTTTTTGTTGCTCTAA
The DNA here is from genome assembly GCA_032362435.1 of Melikaiella ostensackeni. Classification (NCBI taxonomy): domain Eukaryota; kingdom Metazoa; phylum Arthropoda; class Insecta; order Hymenoptera; family Cynipidae; genus Melikaiella; species Melikaiella ostensackeni. The sequence goes on from JAUMHM010000079.1 coordinate 4,658,127, forward strand.
ATTCGCTCGACTCTCCCTGAGCTTAAAGATATGAATGCATGATTTATGCAATGTCTTAGGTAAAAAGCGGTAACTTTTGTTTAAACAAAAATTTCCATAAATATTATTATTTACTCTATACCGGTCATAGAACATCAAAAATAATATTTTATCTAAATTTCATCAAAAAATTTAAAGAATTAGCTGAATAATGGCGAATTGAAGTAAAAAAAAAATTTGTTTTCTGAAAAACGGGAAAAGCTGCAAATTTTTGGTTCACAGAAAAAATATGCGCAATAAATTTTAAAACAAGAATGTGTACTTTGAACATTGAAATTGAAAACTTTTTTCAAAGTGTCCAGGGGCCAACGCCGTTCATCCAGAAAAATGTATAGGCGTTTTTAGAATCCGATCCCTCAATTTTGATTCTTTCGACAAATCTTTTGTGGGGTCGTTCAGAAACTACGTCACATTGCCGGGGGGGGGGGTTAACCGGTTTGTGACGATTTTTTACGTAGGGGGGAGGAATAACGCAGACTGTGACATCACACATGGTAAATATAAATGTGAATTGTTTGAAATGCTTGAAAAAATACAAATTAGTGATTTTATTTTACAAGCAAATCATCTAAATACAAACTTCACACACTTTTCCTTATTCCTCTCTTTCCACCTGTTTTCAGGAAACTTTCCCTATTTCCCCTTTTTCTCGTTTTTTCGCTTAAATGCGAACAAAATGAATAGAAATAGTTTTACTAAATAATAGCTTCGAAAGAAGAAAGAGAATATTTAGAATACGTATGCAAAAAATTAGACCAAAATATTCAACCGTTTGGCCGTAAAACCTTAAACCGTAAAACCGGAGTTAAATAAATGCTCTCAAGCGACTCTTTTCTGCATGTTAAAAACAATAGAAAGGCAATGAGAGATTATGAATCTGTTTACTTGAATAAAATTTTGCATTGTAGTTGTAAATTGACAAACATATATAAAGAGACGGCAGATTTTATTGATTTGACATTTAAATGTACACTCCGTCACTGAGCAATGTATCTGATTTGAGAAACACATTTCCCTGGCTTAAAATGTGGCACGGACTTCTCACAAAAATAGAAATGATCAAAGTTTTAATAATGTTACAAACACAGTCTCGCATGAATTACAACGCACATGACGCTGATTACGAAATTTTCGCCACGCGTCCCCTTGTGTCATCACTATTCGAAGAAAAATGAATAAAAAATTAAACTTAGCCAGGAAATGTACATTGAAGAAAATACCATTTAAAATTAAATTTTTTTGTCGATCAACATTTAAAGATAATATTACAAACATTTGATTTATAACTTATGAATAAACAATGAGAATAATAATTTCGAGGCAAATTTCTGATGAAATTGCAATCAATTATTGCAATATGATAATAATTTTTATCGTTCTGTTATTTTAAGGAAGTGTCTACGTGTACCAAAATTTCGGTACACTTAGCTAAAGTCGTAAGGTAAAGCTATTTTTATCGAAAACGTTCATTTTCCAAAAATGTGTACATATTGCATATCTCATAATCAAAAAATATATATTTCTAATGGTCTCGCGTGGTCTCGTGAATAAACTACATCTTGCAACATGTATTGAGTCTGTGTCTCTTACCAGTATCTTCAATCTGAGATTCTTGGTGTTTTGTTACATTTACCACCAACTTAATTACCATATTGATTGAAACTGTAATCATTGTATTCAATTAATTTTTTATTTCCATAAATCATATGTATCATCAAGAATAAATAATGAACGCAAATAATTTTTACATGCAATAATTAAAATGTTTTGTATTCTCTTCGGGCATATCCTGCCAGATTTTAATTTTCTTTTTCGGCATATATTTCTCTTCCGAAGAGAGGAGTATCTAACCTCATTTCCTTTAAGAGGGATCGCAAATTTATATGATTATATCCCAAATCCTTTTCCAGATGGGAAAATACCGAAGCACCGAAGTAACCGACATAACGTACTCTCGTTGACGAAATAAAGATAGGTACTCAATAGGCGCATCCTTTAATTTTTTTATTTCGGCATATATTGCAGGAGATGAATTTTTTAAACTTTTTGGAATTAACCTTGAATTCTTTGAAATCCACCATAAGTTCTTTGGAATTCCAAAAAATTCAAGCACGAGTTCGGTCACACTTGTTCCCCTTTCCAATATTCTGTGGGAGTTGGGATACAGATATAGAGACGAAACATAATTTCCATCTGTGACAAATATCACCCTTTTATTTTCTATTCCGGCATATTTTGTCAGAGATGAATATCCAAAGAATTCAAGTGCGAGTTCGGGCACACTCGTCGCCCTTTCCAATTTTCTGTGGGAGTTGGGATACAGATATAGAGATTAAACATAACCTTCATCTGTCACAAAGATCAACCTTTTATTTTCTATTCCGGCATATTTTGTCACAGATGAATTTCCAAAGAATTCAAGCGCGAGTTCGGTCACACTCGTCGACCTTTCCGAATATCCGTGGGGGGGGTCAGATATGGGGTCCTTCACAAAATACCTGATATGTTCAGGGGGAGGGGGCCCGTGAAAGTATCATTCTCCACATTAAGAACAACGAAAAACGTATCACGCCTGGCGAGGGGAGGTCAAAATTCCTGAAATATGTTTCACGTATTTTAAGAATGACCCTTATAGAGATGGGTGAGATTACGATATCCGTGGCAACAAAGTTTTAATGCAGATTTCTATAGGATTTTTTGCGAGAAACAAGAATCTGAAACTTTTAATTCGACATTTCGAATAATTTTCAAGATGTCGATTTTTTACATTCTCATCAGAGAAAGTATTAGATTTGTGTAAAATTTGAGGGGGGGGGGGGGGGGG
>JAUMHM010000079.1:4673231-4683598 GCA_032362435.1 Melikaiella ostensackeni
AGTGTATTCTGATAAGATTTTATCACCCTGACTAAAAGCGATTATAAGAATACCCTTATTTTTCCAAGCTCAAGTAGGTATAACCCCTTAAATTAAGACAAATATTTTTCTGAGTGGAAGCGTGCCAGTGCACACGGGCGTAAGTGCCAAACCCCGACTTTTACAGGAGGAACAAAAAACTGTCTAACTTTAGTGCACTTAATTTTAAACGAAAAACTAAAAAATGGTCGCGAGGTATTGTCAAGCTTTATTGAATCGTGAAAAGAGCGCTTTGAAAAAAGCAACCATCTCCGAGAAAACCCTTGTCAAAGGAATGGCGCGTCCAAAAAGCCGATTTTGACTCACAAGTAGTTGCGTAAGTTTTTTATTTTAAAAAAAAAAACAAGAAATTATTTCCGAGCTAATACTTAGCTTTATTGAATCGCGAAAGGAACGCTTGAAGAAAGCAACCATCTACGAGAAAACCCTTATCAAATAATGGCTCGTTCCAAAAAATGCTGGACCTGACGCAGAAAAAGCTACATAACTTTTTTATTTTTTAATTTAAAAAAAGACAAAAAATACATTTGAGCTATTACATAGCTCTCTCAAACCGCGAAATAAACATCTTGAAAGAAGCAACCACCTCTGAGAAAAAAACCTTGTCAAATGTACGGCGCGTTCACAAAAACGAAAGTATTGATATACAAACTGTTACATAACATTTTTATCCTTTAATTAAAAAAAAAAGTGCTTTCGAGTTATCACTTAGCTCTACTAAATCGTGAAAAGAGCAGGCTAAAACAAGTATTTATTTTTCTTTTAAATTACCAAACATGGACTATGACCCTCTTCAAAATCGAACAATTTGCTTGGTGTTTTTTCTCCTTCCTTGGCTAAAAAATCTTCGTCTTTCTGGTTGAAGTATCAAATATAACATTTTTCATTCAGAATTCGTATTTTTTGTTGTTAAAAATTCAACAATTAGATTGAAAATTCAACAATTTTGTTGAAATTCTTTTTTTCTTTCTTGACGAAAAAATCTTTTTTGGTTGAAAATTCAAAAATTGTGTTGAAAAGTAATTCTTTTTAGTTGAAAATTTATCTTTTTGGAATAAAAATTCAACTATTTTGGTAAGAAATTCTATTATTTGGTTAAAAATTAACTTTTTGTAACGCATGCATGGAATGTTCGACTTTCGAGGCACGTCTAGTGTGCGGGGAGTGACCAATTCCGAAATCGTGGTAAAAAATAGTTATAAAAAGACTTTCCCTGGCTCCTGTGCTTGCGCTCTTTGATCAAGATTACTTTTTCCAGCTGCAGCGCTTGCGCACTTTAAGCAAGATTACTTTTTCTACCTGTTGCGCTTGCGCAATTCGATTCAAAATTATTTTCCAGGACTGCCGGAAATTGTTAGATATCTGAAATTTCCGGTAATTTATAAATTTTCCATTTTCCAGAAATTTATGGATTTTTTTTCAAAAAGCTTAGGATATCTCAAATTTCCAGCAATTTATGAATTTACCGAAAATTTCAAAAATTTCCGGAAATTTCGTTTTTATTGTTTCTCAAATCAAAAATTCCCTGCGTTTGTTACAAAAAATGCCGTGTGCAGCAGGCGCTGAAAGTAGGCAGTTGTAGCTCTTGTGAAGTTTACAGTACTTGCCATCGGCTCATCTTCGGGTCGTTTACCGTTCGTCTTCGGCTTGTTTACGGCTCGCCTCCAACTCGCCAACTACTTCCCTTCGATTCGCCTCTGGCTAGTACAGCAAAATTCACACTCGTGTGGAACTGCCTACTTTTTCGCACTTGTAGCAGAATATACTATTTTTGTTGAAAAATCATATTTTCGGGTTAAAAATTCCACTGTTCTGTTGAAAATTCGCCTTTTTCGGATGAAATATCAACTATTACATTGTTCATTGATAATTCATCGTTTTTTATTGAAAATTGAACTATTTGGTTGAAAATTCATCTATTTCGTTTAACATTCCACTGTTATGTTAAAAATTAAAATCTGTTTGGTTGAGTATCAACTATAACATTTCTCATTCAGAATTCGTTTTTTTTTTTTTTTAGTTAAAGATTCAACTATTTGATTGAAAATTCAACAATTTGGTTGACTTTTTTTTCTTTCCTGACTTAAAAACCTTGTTTGGTTGGAAAATCAACTCTTTTTTTGAAAGTTCGTCTTTTTTGGTTTGAAAATTCATCTTTTTTAGTTACGAATGTAATTATTTGTTTAAAAATTTAATTACTTTGTTTAAAATTCGACCAAATTGTTGAAATTTCAATTTTGTTGAAGAGTCATTTTTTTTGATGGTCGAAAAATTGACTATTTGTGTAAAAAATTCTTTTATTTGGTTAAAAATTAACTTTTTCGTTGAGAACTTATAATTTGGAGTTAAAATTTCAGCTTTTTTAGAAAATTCGTGTTTGTGACTTGAAAATGCAACTCTTTGGTGGAAAATTAATCTGTTTTAGTTGAGGATTCAACTATGGTTAAGGAGGAGGGAGTCAGCATAAAAAGGTGTGTAATCTAAAATTTGAAACATTTTAGGCCCTGTTTTAAACGAAGTTAGCAAATAAATCGTTTAGGAAGTATTTGAAAATGGTATTATCAACAAGAATCTCTTTCAAAGCATCTTGTTTTCTAATGTCTTGAATTTCTGTTCATGATTCCTGAAATATGAAACAAAACTTTGTAAAAACGGGGAAAATTGGGTTAAACTTCACGATTGTAGGTGATGTAGGGAATTTAAGGGATAAAAATGGGAAAGGGGGGATTAGGTAAAAAAAGGGATGGACTTTGATCCCTATAATTTCTGCTCCTGGGTGTTAGGAGTTATGTAAATTAAAAAAAAATCTGTGAGATGACACGGTGTCTACTAATTTTCGCCCACCAAATTCTCGGTTTTTTCCCGGTTGTAAATTTCAAAACTTCTCTTACTAGAAGCGCGAATAAAACGCATCTAACATACGGTTTTCCCATGTGAAATTTCATGCATCGCGATATCTTATTATATTTAAACAAGATATTTTTGTAATTTTAGGTGTCTAAAACTTATAAACAAATATAATACAATTTTGATGTCTTAATTATCTGTGCAGATTTGGTTAACATGACACTTGTTATTTTTTATAAACATCTTTGGTTAGTTACTCTGGTATTCTAATTGGTAAATAATTCTTAGATATACTTGAGAAGATTTCGAAAGATTTCAAAGATTGGCAGATAATTCAATTTTAAAGATTTCAGAGAGATTTTAAAGATTGTTAAATGATTAAATTTTGAAAATTTCAGAAAGATTTCAAAGATTGGTAAATAATTACATTTTAAAGATTTCCAAGATTGGTAAATAATTCTTAGAAATAATTCAAAAGATTTCAAAGATTTCTAAATTTCATAAGATTTCAAATATTTTAAAAGATTTCAGAAGATTTCAAAGATTTTGCAGATTCAAACATTTCAAACAATTTCACAAAGATTTTTAAATATTTCCAAATATTTACATACTGTCGCAAAGATTTCAAAAGATTTCAAAGATTTCAGAAACATTACAAACATTTCAAAGAAATTCATCAAGATTCCAAAATATTTTAAATCATTTCACAAAGATTTCAAAAGACTTAAAACCATTTCACAAATATTTCAGAAGATTCCAAAAGGTTATAATAATTTCAAAAAGATTTCCAAACATTTCAAAGATTTCAAAAGATTTGAAATAATTTCTAAGAGAATTCAAAAGATTTCAAAGATTGGTAAATGATTTTTAGATTTAATTCAGAAGAATTCAGAAGATTTTAAAGATTTCAAAAATTTCCGAAAAACTTAAAAGTTTTCCAATATTTTGCAAAAATTTCTAAAGATTTCAAAGATTTCGGAAAAATTACAAACATTTCAAAGAAATTCACAAAGAGTCCAAAAGATTGTAAATGATTTTAAAAGATTTTTAACAATTTCACAAAGATTTCTAAACATTTCAAAGATTTCAAAAGATTGAAAAACATTGTAAGTAATTTCACAAGATTTCCAAGATTTCACAAAGATTTCAAAAGATTTCAAAAGTTTTTAGAGATTTCAGAAATATTTAATTGATTTCCAAGATTTCGCAAAGATTGGTAAATAATTCTTAGATATAATTCAAATGATTTCAGATTCCCAAAATTTCGAAAGGATTTTAAAGATTTTAAGAAGATATCAAGGATTTTAAAATTTTACGAAGAGTTGAAACATTTCAAAAGGTTTCAAAGATTTCAAAGAAATTCACAAAGATTTCAAAAGATCAAATCCCCCTCTTATATATTTCGTATTAAATAATTATATAAATATTGAAGAGTGATAAAAAAAACTGTCTACAATCTTTTATTATGACAGTTTAATTATGATTACATGTGTTAACACAGTTCATGTAGAATCCATTTAGTACTAAAATAAATAATTTTTGTAATGGTTTTTGTGATCACTCTTTAACAATATCTTTATCAATAACAATCTTTAAGAATACATCATAAAGTTTATTTTGAAAACGACATTTTTGAAAACATTCATAAAATTATGAAAGGGTTCAAATTAAAAAGGTCGGCGCAACGAAGTAGAATTTCATAATAAATAATAATTATGTCTCTTACAAAATACCATTTGTTCAGAGCTTCAACACTGTTCTCAATTGTAATAAAAATTATGAAATGTTATAATTTATAAATACTCTTTTATCATATTCATTACAATTCTTTAATTTATTAGTCTTGTTATAATGATTAATAAAAAATATCACTTTTTCGACAACTTTAAATATGATTCCCGATTAAATTCCAGTTTTTTACGGTTTTATTATAATTCCTGGCTATATCCCGGTTTTCCCGGTTAGTAGACACCATGGATGAATAGTTTGTACTTGCAAGTCAGGCACAGAATCTCCGATACACATATATAGAGTGTGACACGTGGTTACGAGCAGACTTATGTATGTAGATACAAATGTGTATTTTAGCACACAATGAAAACCGTTTGCATGCTATATGTATACGCACACGGCAAGTGTCGCGACGGCTAGGGGCGAAATTCATTGAAAAAAGGGTCCAATGTGAAAGCTTTTTGCTCCGAACCTTTTTGCCCAGAAGTTCATAGTTTATTTTTAAACCAGTACTTTAATTGAAATTTAACATTAAATAAAGTTTATTTAACGGATATATTTTATTGCAGTGGAAATTCGAAACTCCTACACCTGAATACAATTCTCTCTATTTCACAACCCCTAAAGCAATCAGACCGATTTAATTCTTTATCGGCGTTCAAATGAAAAAGTGGCGAATGATACAAACGAAAATAACATGTGGAAATTTCGCGAAAAAACACGATAGAAGTAATGATTCCGGAATCCGAATTGAAACAAAAAGATTATTCGATTCTCGTTACCTTCTTTTTGTAAAGAGCGCACTTTATCTTTAGTTATATTTACATATTTACAAAATAAAGATATAATCTGATGTGCATGACTTTCATTTAGATATAAAAAAAAATTAATTTTTTGAATAATTTTTCTCATTAGAATGTTGCTGTGCGCTAGCGTTCTCTATCGGCGGATCTGAAAAGAACCAGATCCGATGAATCACGGACAAGCTCGTGGGAATCAAGTTAAATTGAATTTGTATTCTTCTTAGTTTAGTCTCACTTTCTCTCCTTTCGCTCGCTCTTTTTTATAAATTATAGAATAACGTGATTTTAAGTTCGCAATGACCTTTCCGAAAAAATGTTTAAGAGCTTCAATATAATAACTGACAAATCTCGTTTTCCTGGTATTTAATGATGTCAAAGATAAATTATCTTGGGAAATTTCTTTTATTTTTATACGACTTTCGGGAAACTACATTTCAATTTCAATTTTAATTCAAAAAATGTTCATGTTCACCAAATCCAAAAAAGAATTATCCTCTCAAGTAAAAAAAAAAAAGAAAACGAGAGAAGATTTAATCTGAGAGAAGCATTTAATCTGTTTATGTTCCCTTGTGACTCGCCGTTCTCACCACTATCGATCCGTGTTACACAACTCGAAAAAATGCTCAATTTTCTTAGCACCTAGTTTTTTTCATGAATAAAATATCAAAATTACTTCAAAAATGAAAAATAAAAAAATGTATACCAGAATAATAAAAATAAAGTTGAATTTTTTTATAATTATACATGGGATACTTAAAATAACTTCATAGTCAAAAACTCAACATTTTTGAAAATCACAAAATGGCGGCCATCTAAACGGGCCCAAAAAAGCTATTTCTTGAAGTTATTAACAAAGGGTGACCAAAAATTGTAGAAAAATTTAATAATTTATTCTCAAGTGAATGCAAGATCTCAAAATCCAAAATTTTGAAAAAATACAATATGTCAGCTAATTAAAAACTCAACAAATACCTTTTTCCCACAGTTTTCAACGTAATACTTTTAAACTTCGAGAAAACAAAATGTTTGACTTCAGAAATTACTTGATAAATTTGAAAATCCAAATTTTAGAAAAAATATAAAATAAAGGTCAATTTAAAATTAAAAATAGCTCATTTTTACATTTTTCGATTGAATACATTCAAACTTCATTAAAAAAGTGTTTGGCTTTAGAAACTACTTCATAATTTAAAAAATCAAATATATTGAAAAAACCTTAAATGGCGGCCAATTCAAAATTTTCATAAAAAGCTCATTACTACAGTTTTCAACGAAACACTTTTTCACTTTATCAGAAAAAAAATTTGATTCAGAACCTATAAGATCATTCGAGAAAATAAGGGAGAGATTTATTTTGATATTTTTGAATGGTATCTGTTTAATGAAAAATACAAGAAGAAAGTAGTACTTACATCTAAATGAAAAAAAATATTACTTATGTAGTGTCTTGAATATTATTATTAATAATAATAATATTTCGGTACGATTTTCCTCAGCTTGCCTCTTCTCGGATAATGTAGCTTCATATCGGGAACACTCGTCCGATTATCTTGAACAACAAGAAGGAGATTTTGTTTCTCTTTCTCATTTTTTGTAATCAGTTTGTTGTACTGCTCAGTAACTTGCGTTTTTTGATAAAAGCTTCATTTTGGAATATTAAAATTAGCAAGTAGTCTCTGTAGCCAAACAGTTTGTTTTTACGAATTTTCAACGTATTTCGTTGAAAACTGAAAAAATGAGCAATTTTTTAGTTTTGGATTGGCCGCCATTTTGTATTTTTTCAAAATTTTACATTTTCAAAATTATCCAGTAATTTCTGAAGCCAAGCAGTTTGTTTTCCCGAAGTTTAAAAGTATTACGTTGAAAACTGTGGAAAAAGGTGTTTTTTGAGTTTTGAATTAGCCGCCATTTTGTATTTTTTTTAAATTTTGGATTTTTATATCTTGCATTCGCTCGAGAACAGATGATTAAAATTTTCCACAACTTTTGGTCACCCTTTGTTAAAAACTTTAAGAAATAGAATTTTTGAGTCCATTCAGATGGCCGCCATTTTGTAATTTTCCAAAATTTTGAGTTTTTTACTATAAACATATTTTAAGCATTTCATGCAAATTTTTTTTCTCGGAGATAGAATGATTCGAATAACCATTAAAAAAGTTATGCAGATTTTTCGTTTTTGCGCGATTTCTCCCATGGGAAATTCCAAGGCGTATGTTTGGTGGGTAAATATTAACCGATTTGGCTAAAATTTGGTGCATTTTATTTTTTTGGGCATACGAACAAATTCCGCCAGTGGGAGCAAACAAATTTAAGAAAAATTTACTCTATAAATAAGGACCAGCCTAACGGTTACAGACCAATATGTCGAAGGCACTTTTTGAGTAATGCAATCAAGTGATCTGACAAGAGTGACATGCATAATCTGACATATTGAGCATGATGAGGGGGACCTACAGCTTAAGGTGGAATCCGAACCACCAGAACCTTAGTAAAAGTACGTGGAACAATGCCCAGAGGTGCCGGTTCAGGGGTCGAACACCGAACCTTTTTATTTTAATTTAATTTTATTATTATTATTAGTATTATTATTATCATTTAGATTATTCAGATAGATTATTATTATTAATTATTAATTAATTTATATATAATATATATAATAATTAATTTAATATTATTATTATATTATTGTTATAGATAGATCATAGATTATTCAGCAATAAAATTGAAGAATACAAATTGATTATAATCTGAAATGATTTAAAAAATACATATTTCCGACGAAACACGTTTATTTCCGATTACGATTGAAATTCCCTATCGAATTTTATCTCATTATTATACAAATTTATCCTCGAATTTATATGGTAGAGCGGACGGAATTGAAAATTAAATTCAACGGTAGAACGAGTCTGGAATCGTATATGGGTGATTTTACTGAAGGAACCCTTTTCAGTTCGACTTTCGTGGCAAACAATTTTTTATATTTTTGAATCTTTTTCCCCTGAAATGAATTTATACGACCTTCGAAAGTCATAAGGTGATTTGCGCAAAATTAATTCTCAAAATATTGATATTTTAGGGGCAGTTTTGCACCACATCAGTTCACAGTGGGCCAGGAGACTCGGTTCCGTGGCCACAAGTCGGCAAACCTATCAAAATATACAAAAATGAATTCTAATTACGCCTATCTATAGTTTTTTGAATTGCTGATTCCGAATCTAAAGTCAAAATTTCAAAAAACAAGATAGCGTATCAAAAAATATGGCGGACAAGTCTTTCCAAAAATTATTGGATTTACTCAAAACGTAGCATGTGAGGACATTTCATTAAAAAATGATCTTTCATGAAAAATGATTTGAACTTTGAATTTTTAAACAATGTTTGCATAAACGATTTGTTTAAAAATGTGAATTGCGAAAAAACTAATAGCACTATTCGATTCTACGGGAAAAATTACATAGAGTCCATGTGTGAGACATTTTTTTTCAACCCTGTTGGTTATGCAGTATGAAAAAACAATTACATCGCAGGACGCCCACTTACGCATTTAATTATATTACATAATAAATAGGGTCAAGAAAAAAATTGTCTAACACATGGACTATATGTAATTTTTCGCGTAGAATCGAATGTTACTATTAGTTTTTTCTAATTCACATTTTCAAACAAATTATTTGAACAAAAATTGTTCAGACAAACGAAAATTTCAACTATTTTTCAGGAAGATCATCTTTTAATGAAATGTTCTCATTCCAACATTAACTTTTCTACTATGTCGACTGGTCTGCCCATGAGACTTAACAGGTTAAGAAATTGTTTATAACTTTACAAGTTGTTTATACATTTTCAGATTATGACAATTTTCTGTTACTAATACCATTCTAATAATAATTACGTCAATCTTAAGTAAAAATAATTTTTTTTCTACAGCAAACTGATATACTAAAGAATTGGTTTAAACAAGTTGTCTATAACAATTAACTTGTACATTAAATTGATGGTGTATGTCCCTTAAGTATATCTGCATTAACTATAATCGATAGCGAGTTCAATGAGGCAATTTTCTTCTAGATAAAGAATCATATTAGTAAAATTTCTAATTTTGTCACTATAGAGTAATGCCAAGATGAATGTTTATGAGGGCATCTTTTATTTACCTTTTTATATTTAAGTCCTCTATTTAACAGAAATATGCATAGTTAAGTTATAAGAATATTTTTTCACTAGATTAAAAGAAAATATTTATCCATATTATGGTTATGGCTTCGGAAATGAAAAAGGCTTCGGAGATGACCAAGTGCATACATTTTCTGATGTTATAAACAAGGCAATCAAGTTATGTAAACAATTTTCTTATAACATCTTTTACTATACAAACATTTTTGCTTCCTCATAGAGGGAGCTTTGTAACCATGCAAATTTTCGAACTTCAGTTTTTGAATATCTTGACATATAGTAATTCGACCTCAGGAGTCCGAAAGTAGATAAGTAAGGGGGTTTCTAGATGCACAGTTGTCCCCTTTCCAGCTCTTATCTGCGGCTAGAGCACAGAAGGTTGTGAGATTGGTGTCGCTCCTTGTGGTGACTCAACAGTCAGAGCTGGAAAGGGGGAAAAAGTGCATCCAGAAACCCTCTTACTTATCTACTTCCGAAAATGAGGTTTTTACAAAATTTCCGCGCGCGCGCGCGTGTGTGTGTGTGTGTGTCACCAATAATTTTTTATGATAACTCGAGAACAAGCAGATCAAGGATCATAAAATTTGAAGGGATTGCAGCCCTAAATAATGCCCATTATTTATGAAGTTTAAAGCCGGATTGGATACGGATAACTTTTTTTCCGATTATATGTTTTTCGCAAAAATCGTTTTTGATGTAAATTTGTTTACAATTTTGATTACATTAAGGAAAAAAATTGAAAATTGAACATATCAAACTCAATGCCTCTCA
>JAUMHM010000079.1:4683698-4696740 GCA_032362435.1 Melikaiella ostensackeni
TTCGTAAAAATCTGTTTTTCGGGTTCAGGGGGTCTCAAAACGTGGACATTTGACAAAAACTGGTTGGGGGGGGGGGGTCAAATTTTACACAAATCTAATACCTTCTCTGATGAGAATGTAAAAAATATTAATATATTATTTAATTAAATATATTCCCTATATCTCGAAACAGGACGTGATTTTCCAGATCGAAATCACTTCTCTTCTGGATTCTCTCACTCACAACGCAAGCTCAATCGCGAAGGTAACGTAATTATGTGTAATTACGCAATAGTTATTCGAACTGTCAGCGTCGTTTGCAACAAGTAGAGTCTAGTCAAATTAGTTTATAACAACTCATACTTTTGTCTGACTACCAATTAGCGAGAGATTAACGGAAAAGATCGTTGATCACAATAAATATATGAATCATTTTCGAATTTGCACTAAAATTTTCTCATCAAATTTCATATGAAGTACTACTGCTTAACTCTGACTTTTTCTTATAAATAATTCCTTTGAACATACTTTTGTGGAAGCAAAAAATTTCTGTTTAAAAAGAAGATTCTGAACACAATTTTGTTTGGTGATAAAATGTAACATTGTTCAATTTATCAATTGTTCAATCAATCTTCAATCACCCATATGAAAGTCACAAATCCAAATACACTGAAACCTCTATATAAAGTCCCTCCGCTTCAGCCGTTCCTAGAATTTCCGCCGACTGCATTCGATGATGAGGTTGTCCAAGGGACCGAGAGAGAGGTGATGTGAGCGCAGCGGAGTTGAGCAGTTCCGTAGCCACAAAGCGGGCAGGTCCAATACTTGCGAACGCAGGGTGTCTACTCAAATCTTCGAGAAGAAATCCCTGACAATTCCAGGTTATTTCTAGGTAATTCTCAATCTTTCCAGGTATAATCTTTTTTTTAACATGGAGCCTTTCAAGTTACATAATACTTGAATAACCCAAATTTATTATCCACTTATGAATGGGTAAATTTTAAGTAATTAACATGAGAAAATCGGAATATGCATCCAATTTCGGGAGTTTATTATAAATAATGTTTTTTCAGTCCTTGTAAATATCTAAATGGGTGAAATAATAAATTTTTTGTAGAAAATTCATATTTTTGGGTTAAAGATTCAACACTTTTATTAAAAATTCGTCTTTTTGGTTTGAAAACTTATCTCTTTTGGTAGCACTTTCATCTTTTTTGGTTCAAAATGGAAATGTTTGGTTCAAAAATAATCTGTTTTGATTGAACTATATTGTTGATGTAATTGTTAATTTAATTTAATTGATTTAATTGATTTAATTATTGTTGATTTATTGTTGATTTTGACTTAACTACATTGTTGAAAATGAACTCTTTTGTTGAAAATTTATATTTTCGAGTTCAAAATGCAACTGTTTTGTAAAATATTCGTGTTTTTGGCTTGAAATTTCAATAGTTTGGAGAAAAATTAAACTTTTCGGTTGAAAATTCAAGTATCTGATTAAAAATTAACTTTTGTGTTGAAAATTCATATTTTCGGGTCGAAATCTTCAACCCTTTTGTTGAAAATTCGTCTTTTTGGTATGAAAATTTATATCTTTTGGTAACATTTTCATCTTTTTTGGTTCGAAATGCAACTGTATGGTTGAAAAACAATCTATTTTGATTGAGGATTTAACTATTTTGTTGAAAATTAACTCTTATGTTGAAAATTTATATTTTCGAGTTCAAAATGCAACTGTTTTGTAGAATATTCGTCTTCTTGGCTTGAAATTTTAATAGTTTGGAGAAAAATTTTACTTTTTGGTTGATAAATTTAAGTGATTAAAAAATGAATTTTTGTGTTGAAAATTCATATTTACGGGTTGAAAATTTAACTTTTGTTGAAAATTCGTCTTTTGGTTTAAAAATTCATCTCTTTTGGTAAAAGCTTCATCTTTTTTGGTCAAAAATGCAACTTTTTGTTAGAAAATTAACTTGTTTTGGTTAAAGATGCAACTGTTTTGGTCGAAAATTCAACTCTTTTCTTGAAAATTAACTTTTTCGTTGAAAAATAATATTTTCAGCTTGAAAATTGAACTGTTTTGGAGAAAATTCGTCTTTATGGTTCAAATACTCATCTCGTTTGGTAGAAATTTCATCTTTTTTGGTTGGAAATGCAACTTTTTGGAAGAAAATTAATCTGTTTTGGTTAAGGATTCAAACTATTTCGTTGAAAATTCAACTATTTGTTTGAAAATTACCTATTTTGTAAAATAATCTTTTTTTTTTCGTTGCAATCGACTGTTTTCGATTTCAAATTTAAATCGTTTTTGGTTGAAAATTGAACTATGTGATTAAAAATTTATGTATTTTGTTGAAAATTCGTCTTTTTGGTAGAGAATTAATCGTTTTACTAGAAAAAGCAACTGTTTTGTTGATAATTAATCTGTTTTAGTTGAGTATTTAACTGTTTTGTTGAAAAATTCGTCCTTTTTTGGTTGGAAATTCGACTACTTGGTTGAAAGCAGAACTATTTTGTTGAAAAATAATTTTTTTCGTAGGAGATTCATCTTTTTCGTTGAAAATTCTTTTTTTTGGCTGAAAATTAATTTTTTCGAATAAAAATTCAACTATTCCATTTTTGGTTGAAATATGATCTTTTTTACTAGAAAATTCAACTATGTGGTTGAAAATTTAGGTATTTTGTTGAAAATTCGTCTTTTTTGTAGAAAATCAATCGTTTTGGTTTGATTGGCAACTGTTTGGTTGATAATTAATTTGTTTTGGTAGAGTACTTAACTATTATGTTGAAAATTCGTCTCTTTTTTTGGTTGAATTCAACTGTTTTTTATTTAAATTTGAATTTTTTTGGTTGAAATATCAACTATTACATTTTGCGCTGAAAATTCATCTTTTTTTGTTGAAAATTTAACTATTTGGTTGAAAGTGGGACTACTTTGTTAATAATTCATTTTTTGGGTTGAACATTCATTATTTAATTTGACAATTCACATTTTCGGGTTAAGAATTCAACTTTTTTGTTGAAAATTCGTCTTTATGGTTTGAAAACTTATTTCTTTTAGTAGAAATTTCATCTTTTTCCGTGAAAACTGCAACTGTTTGGTTGAAAAATAATCGTTTTTGATTGATGATTCAACAATTTTATTGTCGATTCATCTTTTTCGGTAGAAAATTAATCTTATGTATATTCTTTTCCAGGTATATTAAAAATTCCCTGACAATTCCAGGTTTTCCAGGTGAGTAGACATCCTGGTACATATTTCGCATTTATGTTTAAATACACGCGGAAAATTCTCTTTTCATTTATTATTATTATTATTATTATTATTAAAACAAGGTCCATCCTTTACGATAACAAAAATCTACATTTGTACAAAATACAGTTAATTAATAGTATGTATTCCTACTGGAAATGGTACATACGACCCTGACTGTTTACATCGTAGAAAACCTTGGAAGAGCCTCACGGTCATAGCAGGCCATACCCGAAACTGTCTCTAAATGGAGGTTCCAGTGCATGTAACATGTATGTATATGTATATATGTAACCGCATATATGTAACCAGTTCTAGCAAGCTAAGCACAAAAACAGTTTCAAGCAGACTCGTGTGTAACAGCTTTATTGGAACTTTTAAGCAACTTCCCTCACAACTTCCTCTATATTCTGATAAAGCTTACAACTTGCTAACAGGTAGTAAAAGTACTTTTTAGCGTACTTTAGTTTATGCTTATGATCCAAGAACACGTAATAATTATTGAAAATGTTAAAAATTTCACAATTTAAAAAAGAGTTCAATATTTAAAACGTACAAAATGGAAGAATTTAGATTGCAGCTTAAAGATTTAACAGCTTGAAATTTGCAAATTGGAACGATTCAAAATTGGCCATGGCTACGTGTACCTAAATTTCGGTACAAATAGCCGGATTTTTTCAGTGCACATAGACACTGCCTTCAAAATTTAAAAATTTAATCATTTATGAAGCTAAACATAAATGATAGATTTTTTAATAATTCGCTCTACTTTGCGCATCTATTAAAATTATATTTTTTCATAACTACAAGTATCACAGCGCAAAAGGAGCTCAAAAAAAGGGGAAATAGGATAATTTTTTTACGAAAAAGGGGAAAGATTAAAATTTTATTTTTACATGTCGAAAAAAAACTATCTTTTTATAAGAAATGTTATATGTTTAAATAATGTTTATTGATTTTTTAAATGATTTCTGCCATTAAAGAATTTGAAAATACTTGAAAGGATTCCTAATTACTTCAAGAGCTTTCAAGGAATTTCAAAGGATTACAATAGATTTCAGACTAACTTGATTACAAAGAATGTTATGGGATTTCAAAGGATTTAGAAAGATTTCAAGTGATTCCAAATAATCTCTAGAGCATGTCACAAAACTTTTAGGGGTTTCAATGGATTTCAATCATCTTGAAGAAACTGCAAAGTATTTGAAAAGATTTGAGGGATTTTCGAAGTATTTAAAAATATTTCAAAAGATATAAGCTACCGAAGTCCAAAATCCTTCAATTTTTTAGTAGATTCAGGCGTCGAATAGACACCAAATAAAGGAAATAGATGTGCTGCTAAAATTGTGTGCTATTAACACATTCAAATATGGAACATTTTGAATTTGTCGAAAAAATGTGCCTTCCGTCATCGTACTTTACTCCAAGACTTCTCAAAACACACTTTTCTATGCTCACGGAAATTAAACATTATGTTGGGCTAAAGAAGTTTGCCATGGATAAGTCAATATTGCATTGCGCACAAAAGTCATGTTCAATAATTTAGGGCTAAAATGTCCCCTCCAACATTTTAACGAAAATGTCCCCTTCAATACTTTGAGCTGTGAAAATTGCGCGCAGCAAGATATGACCAAATTTTTTACTCATTTTGCTGTACTTCGGTGGGCAAAAAACGTCTCCGCAAGGAAAATGATGTGCCTTAAATATCATGTGCATTTAGTAAAAAAAACGCGCATGCTCAGAGACATTGACCAAGCTGAAAAATACGTTTTTAAATATCTTTAGAATGTAGGAAAAAGTTTGAAATGTGTGCCTCATTTTGGAACTTTTTTTTTTTGTAAAAAATGACTCTATGGATATGCCCATATGTCCTGTCCCCCACACTTGTCGACAAATCATCGGGGTTATTTTTGAGCTTCCCATCCTGGAAATGGAGACCGGAATTAAATATTACAATATATGCAGCAAAATATTCACCTAGTAAATCAAAGGCTATATCTCTCCGTTTATAAAATGTAGACTAAACCATTTTCTTTATATCTAATATTTTCAGTTTAAACATTATTACTCTCGACGGAAATTCTTTCTTTCCAGGAATTATTATTTGCTACAGTGGATTCCACCTATAAATAGCAAAGTAAATGCTCTTTTACTTCCTCTCAACGTTCTAAAACTCTCAGAAGATGCGCAGTGAATCGTTGCAGATATACATATATATAGGTGTTGGTCGTTGGAAGAGTTATGAAAATTGGAAAAATAATGGAACTAAGAAAATCGGATCGTGATATAAATAATGGAAACCCTTCTTCACAGAAATATTTTCAACAAAAAAATACTTCAATTTTAATTATCTATATAAGCGAACATTAAAAAATTGATCATACCACGTCCTTTCCCCGCTTTTAAAATCAGTGAATGAATACATACCTGAAACAAAGAAAAAAACACATCATTAGTAATTATTCCAATATTAGTTTCAAACAATTTTTTGTTACGTAACATGGGTAGCACTTTTATATACATGTTTTTTAACCATTTTATTACCCCATTAAATATTTTACGTTTTTGGTTACGGGCTGCTTCAAGATCTATTAAATCCACAATAAAAGTGGTTTAAATATCATTTTTCAACAAAACTCGAGTTTATATAATTTAAAAAAAAATTGTTGATCGAAACATTCAGAGCAAAGAACTATTTAAATACAAGGTTGTTACATACACAAACACTGTATTATTTAGACACGCTGATTGGCTCATCGAAAATATAAACTACCTCGACCGGTTCAAACTGAAATTAAATTCAGGGCTTTTGTTATTTATTCTCGTTTCTCGATTCTCAATTGAATTCAGAATCACAGCTTCTGTTATAATACCGGCCGTGGCTCCGTGTAACGAAATTTCGGTACGAATAGCCAGATTTTTTCAGTACGAATAGCGGGACCTGGAAAGGGGCTATTTGTACCGAAATTTCGGTACAAATAACCGCATTTTTTCAGTACGTGTAGACACTCCTTATAATATTATATAATTATCAAAGAACTATATGGAGCTGAGTAAACCATCATGGAGAAAAAAGTGTCTACTAATCTTACAGAAAATGACAGCATACATTTTTCTGTAATGTTTACAGAGAATCCTGTGAGATTTGCAGAATTTTCTGTATGATTAACTGAAAATTTCTGTAAGACTTACATAAAATATCCGTAAATCTATAAGTTACCCAGAAATTCTGTAAAGATTAAAGAAAATTCTGTAAGCTCTACAGAAAATCTATGATGTCACTATTTTAACGTAGGACCTCTGCAACATTAACAGATTTTTTTTTGCGTGGAGTGTCTGAAAAATCATTAACTGTGTTTTTGCCGGCGTAAAAACAGCGAGCATTTTACAAATTGTTAGCACGAAACAGAACAAAAAACTGTAGAGAACGCAATTATTTATATAAATAAATAAAGGGTTTCAATTTTTAGGACTTATCAAGTAAAATTTTGATTTTACGGGCATGTAAAACATAGTTACCATATGAGCCACATCAGTTCCCCCGGTTTTTTCTCTACAATTATAAATTTTTTTCGCTGAAACTTTGAAAAATTTTTAAAAACATGAAAAAAGATGTCTTGTAGACTATTTTTTTTTGAAAAATTAAAAAATGTTATGTCGGTGAAACATAATTGCTTTTTATTTTTCAAACAAAATAATAGTCTTCAGATATCCATTTTCATGTCCATTACCATTTGTTAAAGTTTCAGCGAAAAATATTTATTAATGCGGAGAAAACCCGAGGAAACTGCTATTTCTCGTATGAAAATTAACTAATTAATCATTTAATAATAAGAATTTTTTTAAATTTATGATCGTACATGTAAAACAAATAAATAGTGGAATGATTCTAGTGAAAATAACGTTTTTCACCTAGCTAGCGCAAAATTGGCGTAAAAAAGGTAGAAAACTGTAATTAAAACGGATTCCGATATATGATGGTCAAAAAAATGCGAAAAAATGTGTGCGAAAGTAAAGAAGTATGAAATGCAGCTGAAATTGAATAGCAGAATGCATTCCATAAATAAATAAAAATCCCTGAATGTTGTTTCGGCGAGGCAAGCACACAAATTCGCGAATCATTGAATATGTGTGTGAACATAAACGCACACATAAAAATCAGATGAAGCGGACTGGTCTATTGTTATATTCATTATATAGGTATATGGTAAGCACACAAGTATTTATATATGTTCCCCTGTATGAATGGCGATCTTGAATGTGAGAGGTCATGCGTCCGCATACGTGAAATGTGTATGAATAAGTGGTGCATATACAGTTCCAGTTACACAACGAAGAACAGTGGCATCTGCATGCTCGCGATTAAACGCATGTTATAAAGATCCTTTTACATCGAAATATAAATCCCATACCGTCAAAAACATGAAACTCGAACTCGTCGAGTGATTGGCTTTCAGCTCGTTGTCAACTTTACACCATTCACTTACCCTTCGTTTTCATTGCAATGTTTTATTACTTTTGGCTCCTCTCATTTTCAGCTATCTCCTTCTCCTTTAATTATGACATTGTTATTATTTTTTAATTAAGCTGCTGCCAGTTAATTAATCATTCGTGACCCTAAAACCATAAGGATCTTCGATTTTCCAACTTTATGGGAAAGGCTTTTTAAAATTGGGTAGTTTGTACATGAAGACGTTTACTGATAACGAGAAGCAAGTTTTTACCTGAATCCGGTATGAATAATACAATCTTCAACTTTGCGGGAACTTTGTGTAATAGTTTATTGAATTTTAAGATAGAACTTTTTGGCTCAAAAGTATGAAAAATTGCATGGAGATGGCACCTTGAGGCTCTGCAAGATGAGTATGAAGTTGCTTTCCTCTTCCATTTTTCTTATACATATTTTATTTGATGAATTTCACCTACTTAGAGATTATCTTTAAGAATAAAATTAAAATTACGCGAAGAGATTGCAATAAACTACCTTTTGATTCGCCTTTTGGTGTCATTAACTCATTTTTGTCAAAAAGTGAGATAGCGCCCTATAGTTATAGGGTTACGAATTAAGTCATTTTATGTTTTATAAATACGTAATTAGCATTACAATTTATGTTAAAAAGAAGATGTGTAATCTAATTTCCCGCTTAAAATGCCAAAAACGAACAGAAGCATATTTAATAGCGAGAATTGCCTTGATGATGAACAAATTATCAATTTTAATATAAAAAAGGAAGGCTAGCGACTCATGCAGAAATCACCCCATTTGTCCCCATTTCAATCAGGGCAGTGGTCAGAAACTCTCTAGAACAACGTGGCAGCAAACTAACATTTATCTTCATCCGAAGCATCCGAGTGTTTAACACTTACAACCGCGTGCTTTTAATGAAAATAACACAACCATAATTTTTATTAAATGAAGTGTAAGAAATAGTTTTATTAAATTCTATTCAACACATATACTCAAAAGGGTGTGTAAATATAACAAACAAATTTTAACTAATTTATTTTTTCACCTTTAACAATAACGTTATATCGTTTTAAATAAAGAAAAAATTGTTTTTAATGTATGAAATAAAAGAGATACTGTTAAATGTGTGTAGTGTAAGTGAAAATCAGTGGAAAATAATAAAAATAATGAATTGTCATAGTTGACTGAAGATGTTCAACATTCATTACATGTTGCGTGATAAAAGTATGTGCAAAAAACGATTTTCAAGCAATAAAATATAAACATTCGAAATTATATAACCAAAATTTGTATGTACATATTTCAGTATTATTATTCATTTTGTCGTTTACAAATCGTTTTTCATATATATTTATATCACGTCTGAATATTGAACGTACCGAAAAACCGAATGGGTCTATACGGGCGGTGGAAGGGTATTCCAGTTAGGATCTGGTTAGAAGTTATAGATAAAGCCCGGCTAAAACAGCGTTACAGAACTACTTTTTATTTCTCCCGATCAGTGCCCGATCAGAAATAGGGAAAACTAGCCAAAGCTCTTCCAAATACCGATCGCCGTTTCTACATGAAGAAACCGTAAAATGGGGCTAAGCGGCTCGTTTTTTTCGTTTTTTTACAATAAAGTACAAAAAGGAATTTAAATTAGGTATTAATGCTAATAGATATTCTCTATCTGGCCCTCTTTCGTACCATCAAGCACAAACATACATTTAATTCATGAACAACCATTTATCATCCCCTGAAGTGTGAGCGACTTTACCCCACGGTGTGGGGCTAAGTCGCTCACGCATAAAAAAAGTGCTTCGAAGAGAAACTTCACAGAAAAAGTTATTATTTATAAGTTTTCTAATTATTTTAAAGCGAATTAAGCTATTAAAACGTATGGTCAAATTAAAGAATCTGTTTATTGTCATTTGGAACATAGCCAGATTTATTCTTAACATTACAATACATGTTATGATTTGATAGATTTTCTACTTTTTGAACGTTGTGAAATGTAATTTTGTTCTTTTAAATGGAGTGATTATCATGGCAAATAATTATACATTTGGTTTATAATAAAAATACTATGAGCCGCTCCCCCCCCCCCCACAAAAGCGAAAATTTTTTAAAAAAATCATTCAACAGGACGAAAAATGCATCGTATCCATGTACAAATTTACTTAAATCTTGTTCGGGAGCTAGAACATATGTTCCACTGTACAAATTTTTGCAACTCCATGTTTTCACGAGTTTTTTCACACAATCTAACCAAGTTTCCAAAACTGAGAATTTTAAACGAATGAACTTTTTATTCGTTATAACTAACGAAACTGCACCAAACAAGCTTTGAAATATAGTTTAACATTTGCAAAAAATGAAACAAAAGCTAATCATAAAATTTATTATTCAGAGAAAGAAATAATTAATTATAAAAAATAACGTTGCAGGTGAGCTAGTTTACCCCACACCCGCCGCTTATAGCCCCGTTTTACTGTACTTGAATTTATAATTTTAATTAAAAATTTTTAATATATTTTTAATTTAAAGCTTGAATAAATGAACAAATTCTGTTGATGTGCATTAAAAATAAAAATAAAAAATTGTTCTCGCAAGCATACAAAATTACTGAACCGAAAATTCACAAAGTTTAAAATGTTGAGACTTAAAAAAAAAAGCGAATTTTAGAAGTTCATAATTTTAAAAATTAAAAAAATAGAAACATTATTTTAATTGAATTCGAAATCATACAATATACGAACAAATAAAAAGAATGACATTAATTAAGACAGAAAGGAGTATTATTTAAGAAAAAGCCTCAAAGTTTTGGATCCATGGAATTATCGGTTTGATTATTATTCTTATTATTAATACCTACTTTTTTATTTAATTATCGGTTTTTATATATGCAGGCAACAGAGTCAGTCTCTTATTCCCATTATTTCCCTAATTTCCCCCTTTTCCTCTTTTTTCCCATACTTTTCTTAAAATCCCCTATAATCCCTATATTTGAGAATTTTTGCCATTTTTTCCCCTTTTTTTGAAGCTGCGATCAAGTTTTTTAATAGAAACCTATTCTATTCAAAAATACGCGTCACAATCTATACATATGCTGCTATATGAGCGATTCGCATATTTAAAAAATAGAAAATTTAAAGGAAATTCAATTTGAAACTAATCAAATTTGAAGACTTCTACCAAATGATGCTTTAAACTCCCAGTTTGAGAAAGATTTAAAAGCTTCTAAATTTAGAAGCCTTCAAATTTAAAAACTTTTGAATAAAAATGAATTTTAATAATATTTTAGGGTAACTTAAATTATATTCCTTTGCCGAGTTCGCCCTAAATATCTCAATTTCGAAACTTTAAATTCTAATTTTGCAATAAATATAAATGTATAATATCCACAAAATAATAATGTTCTTAATTTTTTCAAAGGTAACTTTCTCGAGGATCCAAAGGTTGAAAAACTACCAAATTTAAAAGCCTTTGATTCGACTACCTTAAAATTTGAACAATTTTTAACTAAAAAGTTAAAAAATTGAAAAACGAAATTAAGAACCTATCAAATAATTCGAAAGCTTTCAAATTCCAAAGGCTCCAGCTTAAAAAAATACAAATTTGGAGTTTTTTAATTAATAAAAAAAATGTAAAAACTCTTAAATAAAAAATTTTGAACTTGAAAGGATCCGCATCTCACAACTATTTAAATTCAAAGATTTTTACCAAATAATTCTTTAAACTCCCAATCTGAGACAAATTATTAAATGAGCTTCTAAATTTGAATGAATTTACTTGAAATTAAAAAATTTACAAGTTGAAAAACTATCAAATTTGAAAGCCTTTGCAATTCAACTATGTGCCATCAAATTTGAAAGATTTCAAACTAAAAAGATTAAAAATTGAAAAACTATTTTTAGAACCCAACAAATAATTCAAAAGCTTTCAGATTCCAAAGGCTACAGTTAAAAGAAAACTACAAATTTGAAGCTTTTTAATTAATAAGAAAAAATGTAAAAAATAGAAATTCGAAATGTATAAACTTTAAAGTATTCGCAACGAGCATGCATGATTTTTAACAAAAAATTTTTAAACACAAAATTACAAATAAAGGATGACAGTACAGAACTAGATAAGCAACATTTTCAATTGAAAATGGCATTATTGCGTAAAAATGCTTAAAAAATCAAATACAAATTGTGGTAAAAGGATTTCCCAATATATCATTTTTTGATACAAAAATTTAAGAAAACAATTTTCAAATGAAATTTTAATTAAAATTTTAACGTAGTGATGATTTTTTTCAACCTTTTGGCATTGACATTTCTTGAAATTATCATTTATTGAAAAATATATTTTTTTATTTTTTTCGGATTTCTTTGCAAAAAATTTTTGTCATACTGTGATATCATGATCTTAAATTTTGATTTTATTTTTTGATTTGTAGTCGATTTTCTAGGAATTGGATAACTTTTTCCATTAAACTTTGTTTACCCGTATTCAGAAACGTAATATCTCGGGAGCATGTTTTTTATTTTATTTTCAAACTTTTCTTCAATACTTTTTGAATTTCTGAAAAATATTTGATATAAAGAATCCAGCGATGCATAATTATATATTCTCTCTTCCAATCAATCGTTAAGATTTAATATTCTAAAAAAATGAAATAACGTTGATTTGCAAAATTATAATGAATTGTTTCACTATGGATAAATAATAATCAATAACATGGATATAATACTAAATTCATTAATTTTCAAATAAAAATAATAAACTCCCGTACAATATAAAGCGTTCTCAGTTTTCAGACAGGAAAATGAATTTTTTTATCAAACGTCTAATTAGCAAAGTAAACCAGCGAATTCATAATGGATCAATAAACCAATAATTATACCTGTTTACTGTATATAGTTAAAGTCCTGCATTCAATCCTATGACTGAACACTTCTGTCTATCTACAGGTGCTTCTATTCATCAAACTCGACTTTAATCAATGATATAGCAACTATAGCTCAATCAAGGCCGTTTTTTCATATCAGGAAGCTTTTTATATATGTATACTTTCCATATCACAATTTCATAATTAATTTAATAAATTAGACCTGCTCTTTTTCTATGTTCTAAAGCACAGAAAAACAGTGGGATCATTTTTGTTGCAGCTCATTTGTTATGTTATCGAAATAAAAATTTTTTTTCTCAAAATGAGAATACTTTAAGGCTGAAATTGTAACATGGACATAGCTGAATTCTCAATTTTGTTGTAACTCAAAACAACACCAAATCGGAATATTTTTGAGGATTGGCGTTTTTCTGTGAGCAGGCCTGGGCAGGGCTGGGATTTGCTTATATAACAGATGTTGGCG
>JAUMHM010000079.1:4697126-4709064 GCA_032362435.1 Melikaiella ostensackeni
TTTTCCTAATATTGATTTCAAGACACTTGAGATTTTTCCAAAATAAGATAGAACAACCGTATTGAATCTATTGTAATATTGTACATTGCTTTTGTTCTAATTATTGCCTTCAATCTCAATTTCAACAATTCTGTTATGCATAAGCTTGTTAATAAAAGCAGTAGGATAATGGTTGAGAAAAAGAATCTGTATCCATAATTCAATATTCTTTTCATGGAATTTTGGATGAAATAATTCAAGAGCTCTATCAATTGAATTCTTTACAACTCCTATTTTGTTTTGAATGGAATTATTAGAAGTAAAATTTAATGTCCCTCCCGAACAAACAGTTTTTCTGTGCCAATCAGTAATAATATAATTTTCATCAATTTTTAGTAAGGTCAAATCAAGAAAATTCAATCTACTTTCTGTTTCAATTTCAACAGTAAACTGTAATCTTGGATGTATACTTTTAAATACATTAAGTAGGATATCTACATTTTATGCATCTAAAAAAAGTACAGAATCATCAACATATCTTGCATAAAAGTCCAATTCAAAATTAATTTTGTTAAAAACTTGATTTTCCAAATCTTTCATTTTCGCAATCTTAGTATGAAGTTTGATCGAATCCCATCTATTTTCAATAGCAAGTTTAACTCTTTCATATGGAATGTTAGGAAACATGGCTATTAATCAAAGGAGACAAAAATGTGATTTGTTGGTATTTTAACATTTTCGATTAATTTGAGAAAGGCAGCACTGTTTTTAATTGATCTTGCTGAAAGGGTAACTGATTTTTTGATAATTTTACTAAGAAGTTCTTCTCATTTTCTCGTGGGTGAACCTACTGTCGAAATAACCAGTCGTAAAGAAAATTCTGCTTTATGAGCTTTGCCCAGGCCACAGACCAGAGATAGATTTGTGTGACTTGTGTTATCGCACCTTTCGATATTGTTTCCTAAACATTTTTGAAGTCTTAATCTCTCTAGAATTTTAAATGCACCTTTTTGAATTATTTTTGTAGGATCATTTGGAATAACTGCAAAACTACCTTTATATCATTCAAAATATGCATCATTTATTGATTATAAACAAATTTTGCAACCGGCATAATCCCTTCATGAGCCTTAGTAATCAGTAATTCAGGATGACATTTAAAGAAAAGTTTTGTTTTAAATAATCCTTCGTTTAATTCTTTTTCTAATAAGGTTTCGGAAGCACAATTATTCAAAAAATCATTTTATACACATATAAATCTTGCTCTGAATTCTTGTACTTTGTTTTCTGGTAATTTTGAAATATTAGCTTCAATGTCTTTAATCATTTCAAGGAATTGAATATACTTTTCTTCACTATATTTGTAACTAAAGCCTTCACCCAGCCTTAGAATGTTGATTACTTTTTGTGGAATCTCTACGTTTGAAATGTTTAAAAACCAGGGGTCAGATTGGTCTCGAAAAAGAGCTAATTGAATATTTAGAGTCAATTTTTGTGTATCACCGTCGATATTGAGAATGTTTTCAAATAAACCAGGACTTGTTTATTCAAATTATCAAGAGTCTTCTTTACATTCTCATTTAGATTGTGTATTTGTGTACGGCAATCTTTTATAACCAGGTGCAAAATAGATTTTACAAATTTATTAGAGGTCTCATAAGAGGTCTCTTTGTTTCTTTTATTATTAAGATCGAAGCAAACTCTTTATGATTTATCATTTATCATTTTATTTTATCAAGAAATATTTCTGTAATGCAGCTAATCTTAGTTTTCTACTAATTGAATGAAGCTCTTTGATATTTTTTACCTGTTCTCCAATAACCTCCATCCCATTACCCCAATTTTTATTAATTTCATTGAAACCCATACTACCAAAACTTGAAAATTGACATTACGTAATAACAAAGTTTATTTATTTATTCCTTTTTTCTTCTCTTTGTAACTTCTTGCGGCCAAAATCCAGGGATTGTGATCCTGTAATTTATGGTAACTTGTCGCTTCGAGTTAGTCCAATCTATCAAACAATCTGTCAACGCGATCAACTGATAGCTTGATGAACACTTTCTGTGAGCCCAAAATATGAGCTCATAGATGTATTACTTCCATGATTTACCTCTGACGTCACTTTTTACTCCCGGGGGAGAAAAATTGCTTTTATTCCCTAGGGAGTAGAAGGCTTTACAGGCATCGTTAAGGGCTAAAATCATGCATGTGCTATAAAAAAATATGTAGAAACACAAATGCGAGCAAAGGGTGAGTAAAATAATGGCTTAAAGTGCGAGATCCCGGAAGTGCATTGAAGTAAGGCTAAGCATTCTTTTGTGCGTGTACAACGCGTTTCCGCACATACGGAAGTGCATTTTAATTGTTTTCAATGTTACACAGGGCCAGTTACACCAAGTTTGGAAGAAAAAAATTATATAAAGTGGAGAAGTCTTTTTTCTCAACAAAATATGCAAGAAAATATGTCAAAATGAACATAAAAAATTTGAAGGGCCATTCACTCGAACAAATTTAACAAATTGTCTTTTTACGGTGCTTGAATATTTAATTACACAGGTTTGAATGTTTGGTTGTCAATTTGTTAATTGACTGAATTTTCAATTCTTAAATTTTTAATGTTTTGAAGTCTTGATCGTCCAATTTTTTCATTTATCCCCTAAGTGGGTATTAATTTTAATAAATTAAAATTATTTAAATATAATAAAAATGCTAATCTAATTTTAAATATATACATGGGTTTGTTAGTCTAAATTATTGAAGAGATTGCTATTTTCGTTCGTATTTTTACCTTGTATTGCCGCATGCACACAAATCAATTTCATTTTTGCAGTATTCATGAAAATTACATGGTATCCAAATAAAGAAAATTGTAAACATAAAAAATAGAATTGAATAAAAAAATAATAAATACATTATACTCTTATTCATATTTTAATTCAAAAAGCTTTTTCAGCGAGACAGAAAAAAATACGTTTGATATTTTTTTACGTTCACCGAATCCAGTTAAAAAATTTTCTGTCAAAGCCATCCAATCTCACTATTTCTACAATCAAGAAAAACATTCGGTTAATTTATCTTCTGTGATTTCATTGTCATTTCATTCCGGTTTCTATGACGCTGCATTTCGTTGAATGGGAAGGGTCGTTCATTTGACATCCAAGGTCGCGAATAGGCACAAAAAATATAATTAAAAATAAATTCATATATTCAATCTCTCATAATAATAAAAATAATTAAAAAAATTATTAACAAATAAAGATTAATTCTTAGTTCAGTTGAAGTAGCAGCCCTGTAAATTGTTTCTTCAGTATACCCTACATACCCTATTCTGTGCAGAAATTGCCATATTGCCATAAAATGCCAATTGCAACGCCATCTAGTTTCAGTTTGGAGAAATTTTCTTATATATGTATACATACTTACGTATGTGCTGCGTATTTTCATCGAGTATTTTTATCGATAATTATCCACACTAATCGTTGTAATATAAATAGTACCAGTTGACTTACTGAGTTTAAAGTTTAGTGCATATTATTTTTAAACTATTATTGAGTGTATTTCTTCAAGGTGTATATAAGGTGCGTAACCAACTTTTCTAAAAACATAAACTCAATTTCTCTCTAATGAAACTTTGTTCTCAATATTTGTCTTATTTTACATTTGATTTCACTTAAACTCGTCACTATTCTCAATCAAAGTCATTGTAAATGTATTATATAGAATATCTTGCAAAAGCTTACAATATCGCAATAATGTAATGAAGATTATTGTAAAATTTCACAGATTTTTCAACGAGCGACTTCTACTTGTTCTGTCTATAATACATTAATTTATTACACTTATAATTGTTATTTCAGCACAAAAATCTTAATACAACAATAGAAACAGTGATAATATTAATAAAAACAATTTTTTTTTCATAGAGTATGTATAAAATTTGTGGTGCAACCTCTTTTTTGTATGATATTTATAAATAGATTATGAGGTTTTCTTGCTTGCTAGGGACGAATTTAATATTAATATATATGGCCGTCCATCTCGCGGTTGTGAGGCGTGGCCATTGGTGTGGTTTACCGCGGTTCTACTGGGAGCCGGTGTTATTTTCATGAATGGCAGTCGCTCCCAGGGGGATCCTGCGGTGGTTGTTTGACCAATTTTTTCAATTATATATATATATATATATATATACGTGTACCTATATGATTGTAATTAAACTGAAAATTATACTTATTTTTTTCAACTAATATTTATTTAACTTATTTTTAAATGTTACTTGCTCCAAGTTTACCATAACAGAAGAAGTGTTGGCGCCTTAGCTCATATTAGCATGGTTGTGTCTAATGCTAAAGATAAATTTGTAATTATTTCTATGTAAAATTTAAAAAAAAAACTATAATTGAAAAAATGGCTCCTAACGAAAAATTGATCGAGGCCAGATCTGGCTCCAAGCGGGCCGTGTGTTTTATCAGCGATCGGGCCCAGACCAATCTGCCCAACCAGGGCCCAATTTGGCTTGGTCTGGTTCACAATTGAACGTCCTGAGTGATTACTCACTCGCCGCTTCAAATCTGGTAGAAACTAGATTTTAGTAGCGCCCGTTATTGTGCTCACTAGATCCGAGGCCGGCACAGTTACGCGAGATGAGTGTAAAAAAAAAATTTTTTTGAGCACCTTTCTGTTTATATTTTATGGATTTGCAATAAAATCCTGTCGATAAAATAGAGTCTAAGCTAGACTAGGAAAACAAATAGTAGCGTAATGGAGAAAAGAAACGCGATAGAGGGAAATACATTGAAAAAAAAGCGGGACAACAGTCAGATACTTGGGAGTCGAACGTTGCTATAGTAACGAGAAAACCTGTAAAATATTGTCCGACGAAGTAGAGTAAGAAGGATAGGAAGAGGCGGCAAATGAGCGGGGGGGCAAAGAGCAAAAGAGAAATAAAGAAAGGAGAAACAGGCGAACAAGAATTCACGTCAGGTATTAAAACTATATTAAACCCATTTTTATTTAAATTTATTATCAGAGATTTTAATTATAATTGATATAGTTTATAGTTTGGAAAGCGTAATTGAGTTAGAATATAGAAGTTAGGGAGGAATAAACGGAAATGATCTTTTGAGCTAAGAAAAAATGTGTTTTGAATTACAAAAAAGGTAATGCATAGCGTCGAAAGATGTTTAACAGAAGTTCCAGCTACGCTGTTGAAGGGAGACAAAAAATATGACAAATGAGCGCTGTCATAGAAGAACGTTGCAAATGTTTGTAATTTAAGTTCTGAGAGATTTATAACGGGCAAAGGGATAAAAAGTGTCAGGCAGACAAAAACGCAGACTTTAGTCTTTCAAGATATTCAATGCATGTTTAATTAATCGAAACCCTTTGCTTTGAATTAATTTTATTTGTAACATCTCGAATATTTTACTTGGAATAGATGTGTTCATTAAAAACTGTTTAACTTACAATTTGTTCATGGATACGAGAAAAATTCTTCAAATTTCGAATCTTATATTTATGAGACATTAGTAGATAAGTTCCGGACTTTTAATGGACAGTTCCTGATTTTTTTATGAACAGTTCCGACTAAAAGACTATGTTCCTAAGTTTCTCCTGAAAAGTTCTTAACATCTTATAGATTTTTCCCCAGTAATCATTAAAATTTTTGTAATTATTACTGAAAAAAATAGAACCTCTTTCAAACTTTTACTAAGAGTTCAGAAATCCTTTTCTGAAAATTTAGATACACTTTTTCATAGAACGTCGAACGAAGTAGGCTTTGCGTGACAAGGCGCGTTACCATTGACATGAAAAAGTAATATAGCAAATTTTCGAGTTGCTCTCATATATTTGAATGAAATTTTTCAATCTGCTTTTCAAAGGGTTAAGATACACGAGGCAAGATGGGGTTGGCAGTAGTTAAACTGTTTAGTTAAATTATACACTATTCAAGACGAAATTCAGGATCCTCAAGTAAGGGGAAATAGTGAAATTGCCGCAAAGGCTTTGCCACACGATGCGGAACAGAATAATACGAAATTCTATTCCCTAGAATGCCTAGATTGCCTGAGCCCCCATTTGTGGAAATTGATCATTCTCTCATAATGCAACCCCACAAAATGAACTACCCTTCAAAAAATAAATTTTGTTGATCCAAAGTGATATTCTGTTTAAGAGACAGAATAACTGATTTAAAGAAATTAATATCTGAGCTAAGAAAATAATTATTTAATTTCAATGATTATTAGGAAGTATCACATTATTTGAATGAAATAAATATTTATTGAGGTGAGAGAATGAGTTGATTAAACAATTAGTAATTGAGATTAAAATCATGATAATTTTTACAAAAATGCAATGAATGACAGAAATAATTAATTATTTCAAGGAATGTATTATTTCTTCGTTCAAATTACGCTTTAAGAAAGATTGAAGTCTTAATATTACTGAATGAGTATAAAAAGGATAAAATTGAGTCGATTGAGAAAGTAAATTGATTTCCGTTTACATCAATATAATCCGGCCAGCATCGTGTAGCTTGGCCTTCTTTCAGTGCAGCGTACACTGTAAAAACTAGGAATCGATTTAGGACTAAATTCGGTATTGAAAAAGTTCTCACAAAACAGTCTCAATTTTTTCGTTTTTTAATAACAATAAAGTTTGGATCAATTGAAACAATGCATTATCGAAGACATTTTTGTTTCCTATCATTAAATAAAACAAGTAGGGGAGGCCGGGGTGAGATGAGCATAGTTATTACTTTCAGTGAAATATTTGCAATCTATAGTTGTTTTTTAAATTGTAAGTTGTTTTTTGAATTGTAAGTGGTTCTTTGAATTCTGTGAACCTTCATCTACCAATTTCATGAGAGACGAAGTGTTCCAAAAATATTAGTTACGATAAAAATACGAAAATTATAACAGGGTATCCAGCGGAAATCCACGACATAATTCCCATACATTTCCCGTACAATTCCCGCAGGCTTTTTGAAAACTCCCGTACAATTTTAATTTAAAAATTCTTTTTTATGTAAATAATTTTCGTGACAATTAATTGTTTCTAAAAACACAGGGTTGATAATGTACACAAAATAGGTATGGGATAATCAAATCCAAGAGTTTGTTGGCAAATTAAATGAATTCCTCAAATTTTGAGCGATAGTTTTCATACGGTACCGCTGCACGAAATCTAATTCCTGTTTAACAGACCCCTGGTTTTAACAAAAATATTCAAAATAATACCTTAGAAATGACAAAGATTTTTTTTCTGATTCATTTGAAGACTTTCTCCTAATAAACTATAAATATAGTTTTGTAAAACTTTGAGTTATGTTTCATAAAAATTATATTTTTTCCAAATACACTAGAAAAAATTGTGAAGTCTAAGGAATAAAAAACGAAAGAAAAATTGCCGACGTTTCGTAGTTTTGCACACGATTGAAACCCGAAACATCTCCTTTTTTACTATAATGAATCATCGTGAAAGTATTAAATCTATTATTAAAGAAAAATTATTTAAAAACTCATGAAAATGACTACGTTAAAAACATGTTTCCTTTCAGTTTTTGATTCCTAAGACTTGTCAAATTTCTCTAATGTATTTTCGAAAGTATAAAACCCTCAGATGGCTAAAGCATCACAAATAGTTATATAAGCTCAGCTAGACAAATATCATTTTTTAAAATACACACATCTCTGTATTTTAAAAATTTTCTGCACTAAAAATTATTTATTCTCTAGGCATATCAATTTTTTTTTGTTAAGAATTTTTATCAGCAAGTAGTCCGCAGTATATTAGAAAAACCTCTTGTCATCTCTAAGGTGCTATCTTAAAATTTTTTGTTAAAAACAGGGGTTCATAAAATGTGAAACGTCTTTTGTGGTGCAGTGTATAAAAACTAGTCTTTGTGAAGACTGCTCCAGCCTCTCGAAACAATTAAAAAAATTGACATCAATGAAAATAAATGATGAGATGAGAATGACAAATAGATGAGGACCAATATACTTGAAATTCTCTTTTTAACGATTTTAAGTAATTTAGGACACTATTCATTGATTCACATTAGGAATATGTCAAAATAATTTCTCCTTTCATTCGAAAAAATGAACTGCAAAATAAGGACAACTGGAATCAGCATGAGAACCATTTGGTTTTTCCACCCTGAAGCACAGAAAATTAAAAAAAAATATTTCACCTTCCTAAAAAATTGTAAATAATGGACAGATACTTCTATAATTTTGAGTGAAATTTCTATCATGTGTAGAAATAATTTTATTTTTGGTCCTTATCCAGTTGTCATTCCCATATATTCATAAAATTCTTTATTTCCAGTGCAAACATTTCTGGAAATTTTGTTAGAAAGTATGCACTTTCAAAATCGATGAGATGGAAAAATGGATGAGGCCCATTTTGTTTTCCCCCTCCCACACAGACAAATTTTTACCTTATGTTTTCATATTTTCAATTTAGAGTTTTTGGGGAACACATGCTTCTATAATTTGATCAAAATTTTATATCTGGAAACCCATTACAGAAAACTTTTTTGTTCAACCTGTAAAATGTCATTTTTGGCCCTCATCCAGTTGTCATTCTCATGTCTTCAAAGAAGAAAATTATAAAAATAATAATTTTCTGAAGCGCATTTTGATAACGCGCAAAACCTAATCAAAAACTTCGCATTCTTTCAATACGTTATTGTTAAAACACGCTGTTGAATTAACATTTGTTTGAAGTTTTTCATCAATAGTATATATTTCTACAATTTGTTAAAAATAATTTATAAAATGCTTTTCTACATTACACACCTAGAAAGAACATAATTTGTCATTGGATAAAAATGGGAATATTTTCTGCAAAATTTAAAGACATAATTTTTAATATAAATTTTAGAAATTTTCTGAAATTTGTCAGTGTCAATAAAAATGAAAATGTCGACCTGAAGATGCTGAAAAAACAACTCTGAAATAAAACCAATTGCAGCTGCTCCGGACATTAGAATTTCTTTGTAAAACAGGTTTTACCTGACTAAGACTGTCAATTTGTCTTCTGTAAGTTCTCCCTATTTCAACTCTCCTTAAAATCTTTTCCTACATATTTTCGAACAATGCACTCGAAACGATTCATAACTTGCAAACAAAAACTTTTCTGCCATCTCCATAGGTTAGGCACCGATATCTTTCGAAATACCAGCAAAGATATCATTTAACAACGTTAGGAAAGCTCAGTGACAAGCAGGACAACAGCGTCTCATCTTGCCTCATAAAGCCGGCTCATTGCACCCCAAGCCAGAATTTTTATGAAAACTTCAATATTACCCATTTTTATTAATTGATTGTGTACAAATGCGTTAGTACATTACAGTTCGATAAATAAACTGCACGGCGAACCA
Source organism: Melikaiella ostensackeni (assembly GCA_032362435.1). NCBI lineage: Eukaryota > Metazoa > Arthropoda > Insecta > Hymenoptera > Cynipidae > Melikaiella > Melikaiella ostensackeni. Next base: position 4,706,494 of record JAUMHM010000079.1, read on the forward strand.
AAGTCTGAATCTTTTTTGTTTGTATACTGAAAAGAATTCCTGCGAAATATTCAACTAAGTCATGAAGTTGACTGGAAATTAGTAAATCCAACTACTTTCTCAATTAAATTAACCACTATTGCTTAACAGATAATACCATTGTTGCTGTAGTAGTACTGACTATCTATAGTAATAGCCGTAACTGAACATGTAGTTCCACTTTACTGCAAAAATTACATTGCAGCCGCAGGGAAATAAGAAAAGTAGTTGGGTTTATTACTTAATCTTACTTGTTCCAATTCTTATTGAATTTAGTCAAATTAACCTCAAATATTTGCTACTAAAAAAGTGACATGGGGGTCTTAGGGAACTAAGCACCTTAGTTGAAAAGTAGTCAAATCTACTATGTACTCTATGTACATTTGTCTCTAATGAGCCGGAAAAGCGGGTAGTCTCGAAGTCTAATTTTGATTTGTAAATTTTTTGGGTGTTCCTTTTTCAGTACACAAAAAATTTTCATAAGAAAGTAGACTTCATTTCGATCTTTAAGAAATATTATCTGTTCTTTTCCGCATAATTTCTTTCTGCTTTAAAATACCACAGAATAACAGGATACAGGTGTTGAAATTTCAAACACTTATGTTTTGTAATTATTAACTTCAATTCTTTTCTTTTTGTTTTCGAGAAATTCAATATCATTATTTCTGTTATTCCTGAAAAGAAGAGCAACAAAAACCACATATTTTGAGAGAAAATCGAGTGTCTCATTTGACCTCGTATGCTCATCTCGCCCCGGTCTCCTCTAAATTAAATTTTTGAAGAAGAGACTATTTGTAGATCTTATTAGAGCGATCAATAAATGATCCCGAATTAAAGAGGAATATCCGGTTTTCACTGTGTATTTAATATCTGTTTCCTTATCTCCTAAATCTTGGCAGCAATTTTGCTATGCGTAGTCATTTTTTTTTTTTTTTTGAACTTTTTTGGTATGCGGAAATAAATAGAGAACAGAATTAGATTTAAATAGAAGCTTTTTCAAATATAAATTAAGAGAAGATAAGGTCTGATAATTGAATTTCCAATGTGAGGTCTCGTCAGGTAAGATCATCGATAAGCAGGAACCCTACTTATCCCCTGCTCGGATTTCTGCGAGGGAGGACTACAAAATTTTACCGACCGAAAAGACCCGAGAATGCTTATTGATTACTCGAGCATGCTTTTTTTATATATAGTTTCCTTCTATACGCTGAAGAATCTGATGTTATTAATATCACGTTTAATTTCGGCGAATCAAATTTCCCGTGAATTTCATAATTTGTTTTATTAATGAAAAGTTATTTGCGTTGTGGGATTATAATATACAAATTAGAGAAAAAATATTTTTGAAATTTAGAGCCTCCGTCCCTCCATAAAATTGTTTATTTTTAAAATACATTGTTTAATTTTAAGTCATGAAAAGTAAAAGAAAAATTAAGTTATGGGCATTTGAAATTGCATTGTTTAAAATTTTTAGTTATTAGAATTAAAGAATTTTTAAATTGAAAGTTCTTCAAAATATTAAAATCATCTAAACGTTCAAATTGAACCAATTCACAAGGGATAATTGTCAATTTATAAATGTGCAAATTAAATACTTTTAACTATAAAGAATTCCATATTTCAAAATGCAACGTTTAAAAATTGTGCAATGTTAACAAAAAAAATTTTTAATACAAATTTTCCAAATTTAACTTAAAAATTCTACGAGTTTAAATTCAAGTATTAAAAATTTTGCAATGTCTAATTATATACCTTACACTATCGACAACTAAACTGATTCAAATTGAATTTTTTTAAAATAAACAATTGAAAATTTGAATCGAATAAAATTAAATAATTTTCAATTGGTAACCTTCTAAACTGAACAGCACAATATTTTCAAGTCCAAAAAAACTGAATAAATTCTAATTTAAGTTTTGAAATTAAACAATTTTAACTTCGTATTTGTCATTGAATATTTTTTAGACGTTTAAAATTTGAACGTCATTAAAATTTGAACGTCATTAAAATTTTCAGTATGTAAAAGTGAAGAATTAAAATTTCAAATTTATTAAGGATGCACTTCCGAAAAGTGCTTACCTCCAATCAATTTGAAACTCCCTATACGCATGTATTCTGATGAGCTGATTACGAACATAATATTGAAAATACCCGCAAATATCGTTTTCAAGGTCAAAACTTGATAAAAATATAAAATTTTCATATTTCGCCGTTTATTTCAGTAAATAATAAAAATTTACAAAAAGCTGCAAGTAAAATTTGTAGATGTTTTAGAAATATATCTTTTACTTAATATACATTTTTCTTCAAAAACCATTATTTTTCGAGAAAAGAAGGAAAATATTGGTACAAAGCGTGAAATTGCTTGAAATGGAGCTTGTGGCACTCCTGTGATTAGTCACAGAAATAATTTAAGTCACACACCTACCCTTTTACAATGCCTGAAGGGCACGCCTGTAACTGGTCACAGAAATAATTTAAATCACACCACTATCACTTCCCAATGACGGGTGGGGGGGGGGCACGCCTGTGATTGATCACAGAAGTAATCTA
>JAUMHM010000079.1:4709164-4726250 GCA_032362435.1 Melikaiella ostensackeni
CTTTTAATAAAAAAAACTAATTTTCAACCAACTGAATTCAACTAAAAAAGAGCAATTTTTAACAAAATAGTTAAATCCTCGACCAAATATGTAGTTGAATTTTCAACTATAAAAGATCAGTTTTCAACAAAAAATGGAATAGTTACATTTTGAATTAAAAAAATTAATTCTGAACAAAAAAAAGAGAAATTTCCAAAAAAATAGATTGATTTTGTACCAAAAAAGATGAATTATCACCAAAATGCATAAATTTTCGACGAAATAGTTGAATTTTCAATTAAGAAACATAAATTTTCAACCAGATAGTTGAATTTTTAACTAAGAAAGATTTTTGAACCAAAAATGTAATAGTTAAATTTTTGATTAAAAATATTATTATTCAACCGGATATGAAATGAATTTTTAACACAATAGTTGAATTTTCAACCAAAGAGATGAATCTTCAACCAAAAAAATGAATTTTTAACAAAGTAGTTCAACTTTTAACCCAGCAGTTTAATTTTTGACAAAAACGATGATATTTTAACAAAATAGTTGCATTTTCAACAAAATAATTAAATTTTCAACCAAACAGAAGAGTTTTTAACCAAACAAGATGAATTCTGAAAAACAAATATAACAGTCGACATTTCAACCAAAAAAATTAACTTTCAACCAAAAATAGATGGATTTTTCTATTGAGTTCTATTAATTCGGTTCGCTTTTAAGCACAAAAAAACGAGAAAAAGGAAAAGTTTCTTGAAAACAGGGGAAAAAGAATAATTCTCTAAAAAGGGAGAAAAGGGGAATATAGGAAAGAGTGTGAAGTCTGAAATATGACCATCATCAATCATCATACGGCCATCTTGCGCAAAATTCGCAAACATTGTTAAAATTTTAATATCAGAATACGTATTAAACGTTATCTAAAGTCGTAACGTTACCTCCACTGCCCCCCCTCCCACTGTTGCCAACCGTATGTTTTTCGCGACCCCCTCCTTCCCTCAAATTAGTAACGTATATATGGATGGCCCCTTATATATTCTTACCTATTTTAGAAGTTCTAATTCAATAGTTTGTGGTTATTTGAAACTGTAATTAGTTGTTATTTTATACAGATAATTTCCTAAGTTTTCAAAAAGTTATGTGCTTTTTATGAATTTTGTTGTTGTTCAAAAAAATAGTGTAAAAAACATAGAAGATACATCATTCATACGACGGGCCCCGTTCTGGTTAGAAAATGTAGATAAAAGCGTAACCTGTTTTACCTTTAGAGTAGCAACTGATTCAGCCGGCAAAAGCAGAAATTCAAATTTTCAACCAATCAGAGACAACCTCGCCTAACCTCACCTAACCTCTTTCTACTTTTATAACACGAACACAAAATTCTTAAAAATATGTTGCTTCTTCCCTTTATATCAATTAATTCTTGTTCTTAGGTGAATCATATTTGTGATTTTACAACCTTTTTGTAATATCTACTTCATTTTACTTTTTATAACACTCATTTCATAATTGGCTTTATTTAAGGCTTATTTTACGTTTTATTATGTATTTTGCATACATAATGCGTCATCAGGGTACACCAATGTTTGAACAATATACTGTGCATACAACTGATCACTATCGAGTGTTAAATAAAATGAATTTTGTAGTTCTAAAAGGGGCCCGTCTTAGGAAACCGGGTTCTTAAGTTAGGCCATTTGACATATTTTTTTCAATATCAAAATTTGTTGCCTTTTGAAAATTTCTTGAACTTGTATGTATATGAACTTTATATAACAAATAACGAACCATAATGTTAGAAATCGTTTTTACTTCTAGGGGACATTTTTTCTTGATATATAAGTTCCTCATAAAAGATTTTAGATTAAAGAATTGTAAGAGCAATCAATTTGGAGACCCTTCAATCGACGAATAAAGATGGCCGAAATAAATTTCAGAGTCGAGAAAAAGGAACGTAATCAACTGGAAATAACTTTCGCCGCGTATCGAGGAACTAAGGCCGCTGTAGATCGAATCTAAGAAAAGAATTATCTCATTCCTTGAGAAAACTTATTCATTCATAAAACGAACATTCTAAAAAACTTATAATCAAGATTATACTAATAAATTTTAAGTCACCTATTAATTTAACAATGCTTCGGTATTCATTAAGTACATCATGAAGTACTTTAAAAGAGTCGTCCTGAGCTGAATACCATTCTTTCTAAGTTTATTAACAAAACAAACAGCACCTCCCTAGAACGATCGAGAAATCTCGGGAAGCTTCGTTATTACTGGATTAATAAATCTGCAAGCAGGCTCTCAGCAATTGACAACTTAGAATAATTGTTTGCTCTCGATAAACACAAGTTGTTTATGTAAATTGGCAGGGTAGTTTTAGGTGCAAACATTTAAATGAAACACGTGTTCAAATTCACGTTGTACATACAAAACAGATGCTACCGCAACGAGACTAGAGTAGACAGCAAAGACTAAATAATATATTATACGATATTATATTATAAAAAGATCTCCCCGCCGCCGCTGTTTCAGGAATCGAGGATGTTTTTAGAAAAGATAGTAATACATTGTACTAAATATACTGACCTAACCAAAAACATACACCCAATTTGTATGCAGACCCGATGTGCCACGTTACCCCATGTTCCATATTACCTCATGTGACATATTGCCCTATGTGCCATATTACCAGATACTGTGCTAAATATACAAATCTAACTGAAAACATGACTAAAATCATACACCCGAATTTGTGACCCTCCCTATTTTCTAAGAAAGATAGTACAACCTTGTATCAATAACACAAACGCAAATTTATATTGTACTTACTAACCTAACAAAAAAAAATTAGAAACCTATGTTTATTAAATAAACATAGGGGGCGCTGTCCCCTAGTACAATATAATATTTATACCGGATATACTCTCACCCCAAAAAATCCACTTTTGAAGGCCCCCGAAAAGGCATTTTGTGAGGTGGAAGGAAATGCTTCATAGATGGATCTTCGGGAAATTCAATCGATTTCTGGTTGTTCCTTTTATTTCCAGGTGCCTCTAGTGGAATTGAAATCTTGTTTAAAACCACAAAGTCGAGCGAGCATGTATAATGAAAGGGGCGGAGTCTCTCAATACGAAGTGGAATTTCAAATGTTTCCAACCTGAAGGTACTTCAATGTAGACTCCTGTCACACATACGATTTCTCCTGGCATTCCTTCCTGTATACCAAAGACCATGAGTTGGATCTATGAAGGACGAACAAGAATCTTTTTATATCTTCAAAAGAAAATTAATGTTGCATAATGCGAATTCTAGAACTTTCAACAGGTCAGAAACAGAATTGATCCAATTTAACGAATTGTAGACGACCCAGGAGCAAAGAAGCGATTGAATGCATTTGAATCTCGATTTGAATAGGCCAGGGAAAATTTGTACTACCTACTGGCCTACTAGTACACAGGCTTGGTACAAAAACAGTACGAGTACTCTATATAGAATAACTCTCAAAACGTGCCTCTCCAATATCATAGGACCCGCGAAACCCCTTTCCAACTCTTAAAGCGTGCCCCTCCCCATCTCATATGACCCGCGGGACCCATTTCCAACTCTCAAAACATACCCCTCCCCATCTTATATGACCCAAGGAACCCCTTTCCAACTCTCCAAACGTGTTCCTCACTATCCCATACGATCCACGGAATCCCTTTCTAACTCTCAAAAAAAGATGGCACTCTGAAATCATTTAGATTTTGTTCCAAAATTTTGATTTTGATTCAAAACGTTTCATTTCAATTCAGGCAGAGAATCGTTTAATGCACGTCCTTAAAAAACCCGATTAACGAAGACACTCGTTCAATCGACTCTTTTTTCTAGGACACTTAAAAGTTAATGCTCTTAAAACTCTCAAAAAGTGCCCCTCCTTCTCAGATATGACCCGCGGAACCCTTTTCCAAGCCTTAAAACGTGCCCCTTCCCAGCTTACACGACCCACGGAACCCCTTTCCTATTCTCAAAACATGCCCCTTCCCGTCTCATATGATCTGCGGAACCCCTTTCCACCTCTCAAAAGAAGATAGCTGACTGAAATCATTTAGATTTTGTGCCCGGTTTAAAACATTTCATTCCAATTCAGACAAACAAGCGCCCAATCCGCATTCTTAGAGAAACTGATTCACGAAGACACTCGTTCAATCAACTCCTTTTTTCCAGGATACTTAAAAATGTGATGCTCTTAAAACTCTCAAAAAGTCACCCTCTCCATCAAATATGACCCGCGGAACCCCTTTCCAATTTTCAAAACGTGCCCCTTCCCATCTTATATGATCCTCAGAACCCCTTTCCACCACTCAAAACAAGATTGCCGACTGAAATCATTTAGATTTTGTGTCCGATTCAAAACGTTTCATTCCAATTCAGGCAGACAAGCGCCCAATCCGCATTCTTGAAGAAACCGATTCACAAAGACAATCGCTCAATCGACTCCTTTTTTCTAGGATACTTAAAAATGTAATGATCTTAAAACTCTCAAAATGTGCTCCTCTCCATCAGATATGACCCACAGAACCCCCTTTTCAATTCACAAACATGCCCCTTCCCATCTCATATGATCCGCAGAACCCCTTTCCACCTATCAAAAGAAGATAGCTGACTTAAATCATTTAGATTTTGTGTCCGATTCAAAACGTTTCATTTCAATTCAGACAGACAAGCGTCCAATCCGCATTCTTGAAGAAACCGATTCACAAAGACACTCGCTCAATCGACTCCTTTTTTCTAGGATACTTAAAAGGGTAATGATCTTAAAACTCTCAAAATGTGCATCTACCCATCAGATATGACCCACAGAACCCCTTTCCAATTCACAAACATGCCCCTTCCCATCACATATGATCCGCAGAACCTCTTTCCACCTCTCAAAAGAAGATAGCTGACTGAAATCATTTAGATTTTGTGTCCGAATCAAAACGTTTCATTTCAATTCAGACAGACAAGCGCCCAATCCGCATTCTTGAAGAAACCGATTCACAAAGACATTCGCTCAATCGACTCCTTTTTTCTAGGATACTTAAAAGTGTAATGATGTTAAAACTCTCAAAATGTGCCCCTCTCCATCAGATATGACCCACAGAACCCCTTCTCAATTCACAAACATGCCCCTTCCCATCTCATATGATCCGCAGAACCCCTTTCCACCTATCAAAAGAAGATAGTTGAATGAAATCATTTAGATTTTGTGTCCGATTCAAAACGTTTCATTTCAATTCAGACAGACAAGCGCTCAATCCGCATTCTTGAAGAAACCGATTCACGAAGACACTCGTTCAATCGACTCCTTTTTTCTAGGATACCTAAAATTGTAATGATCTTAAAACTCTCAAAATGTTCCCCTCCCCATCAGATATGACCCACAGAACCCCTTTTCAATTTACAAAACATGCTCCTTCCCATCTCATATGATCCGCAGAACCCCTTTCCACCTCTCAAAAGAAGATAGCTGACTGAAATCATTTAGATATTGTACCCGATTCAAAACGTTTCATTCCAATTCAGACAAACAAGCGCCCAATCCGCATTCTTGAAGAAACCGATTCACCAAGACATTCGTTCAATCGATTCCTTTTTTCTGGGACATTTAAAAGTGTAATGCAAAATTAAAATCACGGTATTGTAAACTAAATTAATTTATCTTTGGTTATCACGTCGAGAACAAAACGTGAGCGAGAGAGAGATTTCGAGTCATTAAAAGTCGATTTCACTTTCCACGGGTTCAGGTCACAGAGGTGTGATCGATCGCTTTATCACTCAGTAGTCGGATAGGAAATGCCCGGTTAATTCGTGTATATCGGGGACCGCCCAAATGGAACGTCTAATCTGCCGACCTGTCTGTCGATAAAACAGTGATTTAGTCGCCAATTATCGGCCGCGAGCGTTATGTCGGATACGAAGCGAAGGATCAGAGGGATTAAATTCCTTCCGCGCTCTCCAAGCCCAGTCTCCACTGATTTCAGGCCAGCACCGTCGGCACGAAAGCGATGACGTATCGATTACTTTGCACGCGATCAAATCCGATTAGGATTGTACAACAATCTAACAATAGACAACTTTCCTATTCAGCTTTATGAATCTCCAATTGGAAAAATGTAATGAATTTGAGAGACATTTAAATTTTCTGTACTACAAGGAAGAAGATTGTAAAGACTGTCGCAGAACAGAAAAAAACGAAAGATGAAATGTGTTGCGGATAAATTTTGGCAAGGTCAAAAATCGAACGTAAGTAGGCGAAAATTTCACCGAGGTTAGGAGAATAATTCTTATGTCACTACTAAGTCACGTTTTCAGCTGCGCGAAGTGAAACATTAGTGAGAAAATTGAAGTAGAACGTAACAAAAAACACAAATAAAACATTGTTCTTGCTTATAAATCTTCTCTGAAATATCTCAGACTATTGTAAACGAACTACAACTTATTTTACACCACTTAGTAAAAAGCAACTGATAAGCATGAACTCGACATTTTGCTCCAGTTTAGTTGAATCAAACGACGGTAGATAGCGCTGGCGTCGTAAATCTTGCTACTTTTCGAATAAAAATGGGACATTACGAAGCGAAAGATTACCGAAGCAAGTTTAAAATGGTGAAATTATCTTCGTTTCATTTTAAGTTTAACCAGCAAGGTTAACTTTTGTTGCAGCGAATCTTTCACCTGAAATCGATGTAAACTTTTATCTTTTGTTTTTTTCTGTGAGAGGGCAATTGACAACTAGCTCTGTACCGCGCCAAACTATTTAGGGTAGTGGCTCATTACGGGAAAAACACCCTATAATGATAAAGATGTTCTGTGCTGGCAGACTACTGGCCAACAACTGATACAAAGTAGTGTGCACGGTACTGACGTGGTACTGTGCACACTACTTTGTATCAGTTGTTGGACAGTAGCCAGTACAGAACATGGTTATAATTAGGGGTTTTACCATTACTGGGCCAGTACTACTATTTCCACCTACCGTATACTCAATTCTACGAACACCTGCGGGTATTGCCGAGTTTTACCGATCGAAAGTAGAAGCTCGTGCGACTCGAAGCATAAATAGGTTGGACAACCAAAACTCAGAGTAGATGTCGCCACTCCTATTGGCACCGTGGGGCGCACGTTTTCTATCATTTTCTATTATTCATGGCGACCAGCTATTCGCTGAAATTGCCGACATGTGCAGTGGAGGTTATTCTTCCACACATGCGCCAAATTTAGCCAATAGCTGATCGCCATGAACAATACAGAATTATAGAAAACGTGCGCCCTACGAAGCCAAAAGGAGTGATGATATCTGCTCTGAGTTTTGGGTGTCCAGTCTAATGATAAATACTTCAATTATTTCAACATTTTGTAACATGATTAGTTTTTCTAAATAAAGTGTTACAAATTTACAATCTAATAGGGTCTAGATTTGTAGAATATACCTATATTTAGGTCTCAAAGTAATTCAGCAAATGAATTTCAATAGTTGTAAAATATTCAAGCAAAAAAAATTGCAACACTCTTCACAAGCTGTAATTACTTAAACTAAAGTTAGTGAAGCTGAACTCCCTCACCTCTGAAAAGTTTAAAGTTACTCAAGTTAAGTACGGCTATTGCTAAAATACAGGAACAATCAAACATGCAACCTTTCTTTCTTTTACCAGTATTTTTAAATTAATTACTGGATTTACACTACTTCCAACATTATTATATAATCTTTGCAGTTGAAAAATGAACAATCATTCCTTTTTTATCGTAGTTAAAATGAAGTAAAAATGACAGTCTGCCTTCTCAGGTAATACATTTATTTTCCACTTCCAGAATAACTGATCGATATCCATTTTTACGAGGCCTTCGGATTTTATTGTAGTTTTTAAAGGGCCTTTGTTTGAAAGCGTTCGTATAATTCTTTAGTATATGTTTATACGTGTAACAGACTGTGATGTTATCTTTTATACACTACTACATTAAATCTATATCATCAATCGCATTATAGGTACAGAGTGACCTCCCATAATTCATTCAATTATTTGTCTCCTATAGTTATTCAAATCCACATTCAAATTCGGTTATGTAGAACATGCTTCTAATATTCTAATAATCGAATTCGAATTTCATTTTAAATAAAGGAACTTGAAACTAAGAGACTTCAAAGATAAAAAACTATAAGGAGTAAACAAAAAATAAAGAAACGAATTTGCTTTGTTCTGATTAAACAATTCTTTTTGTAAACTTTATCAGTGGAAAAAAATTTTAAATTGAAAAGAATCGTTCCACCGTGCACGACACGTTTATAAAACTCTTTTATATAAGTTGTTCTTGGATGCTTCCTTTTATTGTGCGAAAGTGTTAGAATCTCACGTATTATCATACACATTCCCCCGAGTACAGTTAGATAAATTAGTGTACATAAATGTGTTATAAAAAACTAATTGTTCACGAAATTTTTTGGCAATTTTTAATCCACTTAATTAAGATTTTTGCGATCGTGAAAACTGAAAATCTCAATTTAAAATATAAAAATGGCGGAATGAGTTGGAATTGTAAAGTCCTTCGAGTTGTGTAATTATAAGCTGAAAGTCCTCAAGGATGAATTTCAAAGAGGGCATGCAAATGTGGGAAACCTTTAAACATTTTTATAGATGAATTTTGAAAATTCTGTGGAAATTCACCTTTTTGGAAAAGCTTTAAATTTGCATTTTTTTTAATCAAAACAAAAAAACAATGACAAATTATTTACAATATATCTATATCTAGCTCTTACTGGCACTACAACGAAAAAAAAGTATAAAAAAATAATGCCATAAAAGTACAACAAAATTTAAAGTAAAGTAGTTTTGGGGACGTTAAAAAACTACTAATTAATTTTTTTAACAAAAATTTTAAGTTTCCTATTTTAGATTGAAAATTGATCATTTTTATTTCAAAATTCGACTATTAAATTTTTCACTGCGAATTCATCTTTTTTGATTGAAAATTCATCTACTTGGTTGAAAGTTGAACTACTTTTTGTTGAACAATCATTTTATTGGATGCAGATTGAATTAATTTGTTATAAATTCGTCTTTTTTGGTAGGAAATTAATCTTCTTGATTGAAAATTTAACAACCTGCTTGAAAGTAGAATCACTTTGTTAAAAATTCATTTTATTAGTTGAAGAATCATCTCTGGTTGAAAATTTAACTATTTTGTTGAAAATCCGTTTTTTTCTTCGTTGAAAATTAATTTTTCAAACTGAAAATATAACTATTTCATTCCTGGTAAAAAATTGATCGGTTTTAGTTGAAAATTTATGTATTTTGTTGTAAATTCGTACTTTTTGGTAAAAATTTACCTTCATGATTGAAAATTCAAGTACTTGGATGAAAGTTGAATTATTTTATAAAAAATTCATTATTTTAGCTGAAGATCTATATCTTTGGTCAAAAATCCAACTTTTTTTTTGAAAATTGTTTTTTTTGGGGTAGAAAATCAACTTTTTCAACTGAAAATTTAACTATTCGATTTTTAAATGAAAATTGATAGTTTTTAATTTAAAATTAAACTATTTGGTTGAAAATTCAACTGGTTTCTAGAGAATTCGCCTTTTTAGTTTGAAAATTCAACAATTTGGTTGAAATTTGTCTTCTCTCTTGTCTGAAAATTCTTTCCTGGTTGAAAATTAATCTCTTTTAGTAGAAATTTGACCTTTATTGATTAAAAATGTAACTGTTTGGTTAAAAATTAATCTTTTTTCGTAGAAGAATAAACTGTTTTATTGAAAATAAAAATATTTTTTAGTTGAAATCTCAAATATTGCATTTTTAGTAAAGAATACATATTTTTGTTGAAATTCGATTGAATTTTATTTAAAATTAAAATCTTTTCTTCGTTGAAACATCAACTATTATATTTTTTGTTGAGAATTAATCTTTTTTGACTGAAAAATCAACTATTTAGGTGAAAGTGGAACTTCTTCGTTAGATATTTTTTTTTTGGATGAAGCTTCATCACTTTAATTGAAGGTTTAACTGTTCTGTTGAAAATTGAATTATTTTGTTAAAAATCCAAATATTTTATCGAAAAGTTAATTATTTTGTTGATAATTTAACGATTTTGTTGAAAATTCAACTATTTCGTTAAAAAGTCATCTTTTTTGTTTGAAGAATTTACGGCTTTGTTGAAAATTCTTTTTTTGGATTGAAAATTCAACTGTTTCTTTGAAAATGTAACTGTTTTTGGTTAAAGTTTAATCTTTTTTGTTTCAAAATTTAACTATTTTGTTAAAAATTGAGCTTTTTTGTTAAAAATTCATCTTTTTGGATTGAAAAATCAACTATCTTCTGAAAAATTCGTCTTTTTTGGTTGCATCCAATTTTTTTAAAAATTAAAATCTTTTCTGGTTGAAATATCAAATTTTTCATTGAGAATTCATCTTTTTGGTTAAATTCGACCGTTTATCATTTTAAATTAATATATTTACTCGATTGAAATATTAACTATGTATTACATTTTTCTTTGAGAATCAATCTTTTTTGATTGAAAATTTAACTACTTGGTTAGAAGTTGAACTTCTTTATTAATTGTATTTTTTTTTTTTTTTTTTGAAAATTCATCACTTTAGTTTAAAATTCAACTATTGTGTTGAAAATTCGTCTTCGTCGATTGAAAATTCATCTTTTTTGGATTGAAAATTCAACTGTTTCATAAAAAATTCGTCTTTTTGGTTTGAAAATTCAACTGGTTTTGGTTCAAGTTTAATCTTTCTTCTTTAAAAATTCGACCATTTGATTGAAAATTCATCTTTGTAAGCTGAACATTCAACTATTTATTTAAAAAATTGTCTCTTTTGCTTGAAATATCAACTAACTGGATGTAAATGCAACTGCTTCGTCTAAAATTAATTTTTTGTTTGTTGAAAATTCAACTATTTGGTTGAAAAAATCATCTTTCTTGGTTGAAAATTCATTTTTTCGGGTTTGGAAGTCTACTGTTTTCTAAAAAATTCGACTTCTTAGCTTGAAAACTCAACTCTTTCGTTGAAAATTCATCTCTTGTGGTAGAAAATTAATCTTTTTCGATTGAAAATTCAACTATTTTGTTAAAAATACAATATATTACAATATATTTCGACTTAAAATCTTAGACATTTCGTATTGAACTTAATACAGTACCTATACATTAGTTTTTATTTAAAACAATTTATCGAAAAATTGTCAAAGCGAAAATTCATTTGGATTCAATTAGAGTCGATATGAATTCAAAAAAACATATAGTTAAATTCTGAAATTCAGATACTGACCTTCTCAAGTTCAGACAATTTTTTGCTGAATTTAAGTTCATCTCCGAATTTAAGTCCATTTCAGAATTTAAGGTGTAACACTTTTAATTATTCTTTTTTACTGTATATTATCGAATATTAATTAAAATTATTCATATAATAGACAAATACTTGGTATGAACCAAGTGGGATGAAATTGCTTTCAAAAAAGTAGGTACAACTAGAAAAATCAGTTGAGCCTTTTATTCGCCTCTAAGGACATTCGAATGAGTAAGTTTAATGTGTACGAAAATGGCAGTGTATTTTTCGCGTATGAAACTTGAAATAAACTCTTTTCATGAATTTTAATGTCTGTGAGTATACACGAGTGCATTCATATACGCGCATGACAGCATCGAACCTGCTTCTCTGTGTATGTGGTAATTGGCCCATGAATCACGCAGTCGAGTGTAGCGTTGTCGCTTTTATGAGTGTGTGTATGTACATGCATGTGCACATGTGGATGTGTATGTGTGAACGTGGATGTGTATGTGTGAACGTGTATGTGTATGTGTTAACGTGTATGTGTATGTGTTAACGTGTATGTGTGTTGGTCCGAATTCGTAGTGAAGTAGAAGTGTCTGTGAACCTGCAAATGTTAGTATAAGTGAATTTGTGTGCATCAGTGAATATGTGAAAACGTGTGAGCTTACGAGTGTGCGAATGTGTGAACGTGTTGCATGTCGAGCACTTGGAGCTCGAAGCCCGCGGAAACACAGTGCCATTATTATGCATACAATGCAAAATAATTATCGCAAACGCGAATCAACGCTTGAATATTTGCATTTCGGCTCCTCCTAATCTAAGCCTATCAAAATTTTATTGAATCGATCTTCCTTAAAGATTTCGAAAATAAAATGAGAATAATAAATATTCAGTAAGAATATTTATTCAAGAATATTTAGAAATATTTAATAAAATAACCTGCAAAAATGGCCTTATTGGATTTATGAGTGTAATATTTTTGAAACAAATTTAGAATTTAGCTTATTTTGGCCAGCCTACGTGTTCTGGGTGCACCGTGAACATTCTCCTTTTAAAATAAGGAAAGAAACGAAAAACTGGTTTGGCTTGTTTCTGTCCGTTCTTCTTCGAGCGCTGACAAAGATAATTAACTCTCCGATTAAAGTCTTCAATTAAAGAGCGTTTTAGTAATACTTTTTTTTAAACTTTTTAAAGATTACTGAATTGATATCTAAATTTAGTGATGCTGGCTTCTTTATTATTGGATATTGTGCGAGCAAACAGTGCTTCTTTGTTAGCACGTCCCAATTGTCTTTCGTTGTAATGACTTGCAAAGATAATATCTTAATCTACGTGAAACTTACACATGTCTTGTGAATGTGTTTAGTTAGGTATTCAAAGTAAAATTATTTTGAAATTGCACAAAGGTATTGTTATAATTAATTAAAAACACTAAAAAAATAAGTAGTAGAAATATTTGGTTTATAAATATACTAGATCGTTTGAAAAGTCTCGGGCCTGACGACCGGATGGCGCCACTAGTATAAAATCCTTATCATTCTTGTCAAGTGCTAACCTTAAAAACACTAAATCCAAAGTTTCATTACAATCTATCAAGTTAATGTTCTAAAGAGTTTAAGTGCTCGGAAAAATTCTCACGAGCTTCAGAATATGCTCGCCCTTTATGAGTTCTAAGAACTTAATGAGCATTTTTGAGCATTTTGAATTAGGATTTAAAAAATCATATTTTCGATTTTTATTAACTTTCAAAGCAAAAATGTGTTACTGCTTGTATTTCAAGTTTTATTTCAAACTAAAATCGTTTAAATAGCTAAAGTTATTAAAAATTACTTAAATAATAACTACAGTATTTAAATTTCGCGCGAAAACGTATCGCCTTAAATAGAAAGGGCGCTAAATTCAAATGAAAAAAGAAGTTCAAGTAATAAAAAACATTTTTTTTTTCATAAAACAGTATATAATTTAAACAAATATATATTTACTTCACAGGGTTCCTGGAAAAAAATTCTCTGACAATTCCAGGTTTTTTTCAAGGGACTTCTAGACTTACTAGTATTAATTACTGCATTTTTTAAAGCAATCACCCCTATGTCCTTTTAAATTCAAAGAATTGCATAATACTTGAATAACTCTTTCTTATCCACTTGTGATTGATCCAATTTTGAGTAATCAACACAAAAAATTCGGAATATGTATCCAATTTCACGAGTTTATTTCAAATAATGTTTTTCCAGTCCTGGTCAACATTTAAATAGGTAAAACAATCAACTTTCTTGTTGAAAATTCATATTTTCTCGTTCGAAATTCAACTTTTTTGTAGAATATTCGTCTTTTTAACTTATAATTTTTGAATATTGGTAAAAAATTCAACTATTTGGTTGAAAATGAACTTTTTTGTTTAAAATTCATATTTTCGGGTAAAAAATTTAACTCTTGTTGAAAATTTCTCTTTTAGGTTTAAAAATTTAAGTTAATTTATCTTGAAAATTCAACAATTTAGTTGACATTTTTTGCCCTTTCTTGATTAAAAAATCTTTCTTAGTTGAAAATTCGTCCTTTTGGTTTGAAAATCCATCTCTTTTGGTAGAAATTTTGGTTGAGAATTCAACCATTTGTCTGAAAACTCATCTTTCTTGATTGAATTCAACTATTTTTGATTGAATTCAACTATTTTTTATTTAAATTAAAAATATTTTTTGGTTGAAATATTACCTATTACATTTTTCATTGAGAATTCGCCTTTTCTGATTGAAAATTCAATTACTTGGCAGAAAATTCATCTTTTTGGTTGAAAATTAGTCTTTTTGGTTCAAAATTCATTTACTTGGTTTAAAATTCCACCATTATATTGAAAATTAAAATCTTTTTTGATTGAAATATGAACTATTACATTTTTCATTCAGAATTCGTATTTTTTCTTGAAAAATCAACTACCTGAATGAAAATTCAATATTTTGATTGAAATTTTTTTCTTGACTAATAAATCTTTCTTGGATGAAAATTCAAGTCTTGTTGAAAATTCGTCTTTCTGGTTTTAAAATTCATCTTCATTGGTGAAAAATACAGCTGTTTGGTTGAGAATTCATCTTTCTTTGTCACAAACTTAATTATTTGGTTGAAAGTTTGTCTTTCTGAATTGAAAATACAACAATTTTGGTAGATAATTCTACTGATTTGTATAAAATTCGTCTTTATGGCTTGAAAATACAACTGTTTGGTAGACAATTAATCTGTTTTGATTGAGCATTTAACTATATTGTTAAAAATTCAACTACTTGGTGTAAAGTTTAACTATTTTGTTGAAAATCACTTTTTTGGTTGAAGATTGAACTCTTTGGTTGAAAATTTAACTTTTTTGTTGAAAAATTTGGTTTTCTTTTGTTGTTGAAAAATCATATTTTTGGTTGAAAACGCAACTACTTGGTTAAGAATTCATCCTTTTTATTGAAAACGCAAAATTAGCAAATATGTAGTTTAGGAAATATTTTAAATTGGTATCATAAAAAAGAATCTCCTTCAATACGTCTGAAAAATGTCTTGAAAAATGAAACGAAACTTCGTAAAAAAAAGGGGTGAATTGAGTCAAAATTCTCGATTTTAGGTGTTTTAGGAGATTTTTCAAATTTAAGGCGAAAACAAGGGGAGAAGGGGGAAAAAGGGACAGACTGTGATCCCTGTCAATGACATGCTTTGATAAAAACTGTTAGTACAGAAATTTCGGTACGAATAGCGGGACCCGGAAAGGGATTTATTTGTGCCGAAATTTCGGTACAAATTCGGTGCAATTTCGGTACGAGTAGAAACTGCCATAATGGCATTTTAGTTCAAAATACGTATAATAAAAGCAATCAAAATAAATATTATCAACTAACATTCAATTTCCGTAGCTCGCTTTTTTATTATTCTCTTCTGCCATGCCAATCATTTAAGTTTCCTACAAACTGCTGAACTGGCTTAATTTCAGTTCAGAGCATAAGTACACGTATAGACATTAATACATAAACTCACACATGCATAGACTCATATCGTCCACTACATTCACCATCAAGTTGGACAATAATTTAGCCGGCACTGACCAGATAGATCTGATAATTTTACACAGGAAAGGTAAAAGAGGTGGGAAAAGTATTGACTTATAGGGGAAAATGCGGAGGAGTGGTAGTAATATTTGCTCACAAAATGCGGTATAGCATATGCGTAAAAGCCCGTTTAATTTGTCTCCAATAGACAAATTTTTTTTCCACTCGCACTAACAGACCTGATCTGTTTTTGAAAAACCAATAGTGCACCCGAATGTCAGTTTTGTAACATCTTTTTTACCACTTTACTTTTCGTAGGTAAATTTAAATAAAAATAGAGAAGTTAAATATGATTATTAAGTCAATAACTATTTTCTATCACTAATGTTTTCAAGTATTGAAAGTTCAAGGTAATTAAATACTAAGGTAGTTGCTGACTGCCGCGAGACAAGGTCTTCCAATTAAGTGAACACCCATAATTTAGTACACGAGCCGAAACGTTTCTGAAAATGAAATATGACTAGTTTAATGTTCGGCTGAGAAAAAGAAAAATGAAAACTGTTATTCTGGAAAAGATGAAATAATATGTTAGACTTTATGAAGTAATAATATTCTCATAGTTAATCTATCCTGTGGAATTTTTCAATTTTTCAAGTTAACTGAAATTTATTTATTATTTATTTAAAATTTTACTCAAGTTTATGAGCTTACATTTTTTTTTAAATATTCAATTTGATCATTTATACTCATTTAATTAATCAATTTGAAATCTCACCACAATCTCAATTTTTAATGATGTTCACTACGTACAGTCAACTTCAAAATTAGTCAATTTTTAAAACGATTTATAAAATCAGGAAAATAATCATTGTAATTAATTTAGTAAGAATCTATTCTAGTCGCTAATGACCACTGCAGCTGATGCGACTTTAAGCCTTTATTTAATGACAAAAATAATAACTTGGTAACAGATACGGAAGCTTACTTGAGAATAAAATGGCTTGGGTTAAAATTGTTTATTTAACAATAATTACTTGAATTTTTATGTTTTTACTTAAGCTGTAGAAGAAGCTGCAAATCTGATCTAATCCTACATATCAAGGGTTGACTTTATTCCTTGAAAGATTTTTGTTACAATTCTGTTTGGTTGGTATTTATTAAACGCCGTGTATACGGATTCAACTCATGTCTATGCTATGTCCGTACTTTTAGCCCCGGCCTTTGAATTAAAAGTATTTAAGAACAAATTCATTTACACAAAGACTAACTGTGTGATTTCTAACAAAATTAAAAAAATATAAAAACTAACTAGAGTTTTACAAAATTTTCGAATACAAATAACTTCGGTTAAATAATAGTATATTGTGCGACAAGTTGAAAAAGCGAGAAATTTAAGACAAGTGTGAAGTATCACACGAGTTTTAAATCGTCGCTTTTTCAACATTTGGGACACGACACTTTTTCTGTAATTTGTTTAAAAAGTGCTAGTTTTTTTTACCTGCTTTTTGTTTAAAAAGGAGGCGATTTGTTGTCGATTGACGCAACAATAACAATGACAATTGCCAAAACCATGCTAATAATATGGCCGTAACAGTAAGTTGGTAGCAATGTTTGGTCAAGAAGTTTAGGAGTGGTGGAATTAGATAAAACGCAATAGTTGTGAGTTCACCTTCATTTCAGGGTTCGTTCAGCAGTTCGCATTTTATTTACTTTTTTCACTGTGCGTCACTTTTTTCGCTGCGTCTGCCTACTTTTTCCACTGTGTCCGTCTACTTTTTTCACTGTT
>JAUMHM010000079.1:4726350-4741648 GCA_032362435.1 Melikaiella ostensackeni
GAATTATAAGAACCGATTTCTGACTTTTTTCTTTATCGCACTTCTGTGTTAACAAATAAAATTGAAAAAAAATTGTCACTCTTACAACTTTATTTTTTATCCTTCCGTTAGCAATCGTGATAAACTCGGCGTCAATCAAAATCAGTACAATAGCAACTAAGGTAAAAAATTGATTCATGGACGAATTTTCAACAAAATACATTAATTTTCAAGAAAAAAGATAAATATTCAACCAAAAATGGAATTGTTAAATTTTCAGTTAAAAAAAAAAAGATTTTCATCCAAGAGAAGAACAAATTTTCAACAAAATTGTTTAATTTTCAATCAAAGAGATAAATTCTCAACTAAAATGATGAATCTTCAGCAAAAAAAGTAAATTTACAACAAAAGAGTTCAACCTTCAAACAAGTAGTCAAATTCGCGTCCCAAAAAATTTATTTTCAAGCAGGAAAATGAATTTTCTACCCCCAAAAAAATGAATTTTCAACAAAATATTGAAATTTTTAACCAAGAAGATCAATTTTCAGCTTATATGATAAATGCTTAACAAAAAAAAAATAATTTATAATAAAGTAGTTGAACTTTTAAGCAAGCAGTATTTTCAACCAAAACGATGATTTTTCAACAAAATATTTAAATTTACAATCTGTTTTGATTGGGGATACAACTATTTTGTTAAAAATTCATCTTTTTGGATAAATTCAACTGTTTCTGATTTAAAATTAAAATATTTGTTAGTTGAAATATCAAATATTATATTTTTCGTTGAGCATTGATTTTTTTTGGTAGATAATTAAACTACTTGGTTAAAAGTTGCACTAATTTTTTGAGAATTAATTTTTGTTTGCTTGAAAATTCATCATTTTCGTTGGAAATTCACCTCTTTTGTTGAAAATTGAACTATTTTGTCGAAAAGTAGTTATTATTTGTTGAAAATTAATTTTTCTAACTGCTAATTTAACTATTCCATTTTTGGTTGAGGATTCAACTATTTTGTTGAAAATTCGCCTTTGTTGGATGAGTTTAACTGTTTCTGATTTTAAATTAAACTCTTTTGTAGTTGAAATTTCAACTATTTTGGTAGAGAATTAAGCTATCTTGTTTAAAATTAACTTCTTATAGTAAATTTGTCTTTATGTCTTGAAAATTCAGCAATTTGTTTGAATTCTTTCCTTTCTTGTCTCAAATATCACTTTTGGTTGAAAATTCACCTCATTTCGTAGAGATTTCATTCTTTTGGTTGAAAATGGAAATTTTTGGTTGAAAATTAATCTATTTTGGTTGAGGATTTAACTCTGTTGTTGAATATTAATCAACTACTTCGGTAGAGAATTTAACCATTTGGTTTAAAATTAACATTTTTCCAGAAACTCGTCTTTTTGGCTTGGAAATTCCACAATTTCCAGAAATGTCATCTGTTTTGGTTAAAAATGCAACTGTTTTGTTAAAAGTTGACTTTTTATTGAAAATTCGTTTTTTTTATTGACATAATTTCTCTATGAAATTAAACAATGTTGATTGTTTACAATAATTTTTATTTTGCACCACTAACGGCGAAATACAAAGTAGATTTGCTGAACAAAAAATTTTGGATCGTAGAATCGTCTACTTTAAAATTTATTTATAAAAATAAATTCAAATATTTTATGAACTGATTTTGTATCTCAGATACCACTGAACTGATTTTGATTGATTCCGAGTTCATTTAGAATGTTGTCATTGTTGATTTGTTGTCATCGACAACAAATCGGTCACTTTTTACACAGAAAACAGGTGGAAAAACCAGCACTTTTTCGCGAATTACAGAAAAACATTTTTAATCAAAACTGATTGCAATTAATAATGGGGTCTATTTTCATCGATCTTATTGAACATTATAAAGGTTTGATGAATTCTAAGACAAAAGAGTACGAAATGGCAATGTAAAGCCTTAAATTTGAAAACATTAAAAATTTAAACTTGACTTAATAATCATATTTACCTTCCATATTTTTATTTAAATTCACCTGCCAAAACTGAAAATGCAAAAAAGATGTTTCCAAACTGACAATCAGGTGCACTCTTTTTTTCAAAGAAGCTTTAAAATGAAACAATTTATAATTGGAAACGTTCCAAATTAACAAATTTTTTTAATTGTCAAATTATCATATTAGAAGGGTTGAAAAATTAAAATGATATGATAAAACATTTTTTAATTTGAATTGTGAAATAAACAACTTTCAAATGAAAACTTTAAAAACAGTACAGTCTTAAATTGGAATAGATTAAAATATAATTTCAATTACAAAATACGATAATTTTAAATTGAACTTTCCCACATGTAGAAAAAATTTGTATGTCAATCTTAATATTACTGCAATCGAGGGAAAAATTCTGACTCATTCTCGGTCAATAAATCTCCTGCCTTTTTCAAGGTTTATTCATTTATAATGATTGCCTGATTTGACGCAAATCCCTCTGAGCATTAAATAAAATATGCTCAATACGAAAAATTTTCATTATTAATAATAATTTATTTATTAATACCTGGAATCCAATTTACATAATTATCATTCTGAAAAAAGTGTTTAAAACACTTTAACTAGTATTTAATACTAAAAATATCTACTTACGCAACGGAGTCAAAACGGTAGAACAAAAGTATCAGAATTAAAAAGGCATCTTACCTGAAACAAGAAAAAATATTATTTAAAGAGAGCAGAGGTAAACTGTTTGAAAAATGCCTATTTAATTATTTTTGCATCTAAGCTTTCAAAATTAATTGGGATTTTTGTATTTCACTTTCAATCAAATAATAAAATAAGCGCGTGGTACTTGATTAGAAGAACACAGCAAAAACAATTGAATTATGAAATCAGAAAATATTAACTTGAATTTTTAAACTGGGAAATTTCAACGTTTTTAGCAATTTTAACCTTGATCTGAAAGTGGTTAAGAACTTCTAAGGTGAAAAAAATTCAAGCCGACAATGTGGAAAGTTGAAAAATTTCAAATTTAATGCTTTCAACATTTTAATTTCATTTCCAGTGTTAATAACAAAGAAAACGCGATGTAATTATTTAAAATTGAAGCGCTTACAAAGTGTAACATTTTTAATGGGGATTCAATAGCATTCTTTTTATTCTAACCTTTTTAATTGAGAAGTTGTTAATTCAAAGCCTAAAAACTTAAACAATTTAAAATTATTGTGAATCCTTCAGAATTAACTTCTTTAAAACCTTGGGTGTAGTTCCGAAAACGTCGGACCTCCGACTTTTTTGGAAACGACGTATACTTACATATTTTGACAAGCTGATTCCGAAGATGATAGTGAAAAATGGCGCAAAATTGTTTTTCATGGCAAAATTCATTAAAAACTCATAAAATCATATGTTTTTTCCATTTATTTTCGTAACTAATGGGAATATCGAAAAATATTTCAGACAAAAGTTGTTGATCTCATCAAAATGCAGATCATATATTGTATTAATTTTTACTGTAAAGATGATGGTTTTCCATAAAATGATAGACAAAGTTTAAGAGCTGTAACAAGGTGGGGTACGATAGGGGTTGGGTCTTTCTTCAGCGTTCGCGCTTTCGGGTGCACCTTCATTATTCACACTTGAAAACATAATTTTTGTACTTAAAAAACAGAAAGTTAGCACAATTTTCTTATCACTCATGCACTGTAAACAATATTTCACCGAAACTCCATATAAACAATGCTTATTCAGATGCGTGACTGTTGATAATTTGATATGCAAAGTGCAAAACGAGATTTGTTCTTTGTAAATTGTGATTAGTTGATTAAGGCCATGTGAGCATAACCTCAATTTTTTCACATTTTTTTTTAAAATCAACTTACTTTCACACGAAACTCGATATCCAGTTGAAAATTTGAGAAACTAAATAAAAAGCACTAAGGTACGTTCGTCTGGTCCTAAATTTTTATAATTATAAAAAAATATTTTTCTAACAATTTTTTTTCTTTTTTATAATTATAAAAATTTATGACCATACAGACGTTCCTTAGTGCTTTTTATTTAGTTTCCAAAATTTTCAACTGTATATCGTACTTCGTGTGAATGTAAGTTTATTTTAAAAAATGTGAAAAAAGCTTTGAGGTTACCCTTACATGGTCTTAAGTTAATAATTATTATTCTGGGAGAGCTGAAGATTTATTTTTTTGTCACCTGGCAGCACTGAGTTTAGGCCACACCGCTACCCTTTTCCAATGTCTCTTGGGGGTCGGAAAGTCACCCCTGTGACTGGTCATAGAAATATTTTAGGAAATACGAAATCTTTGTGATTTTCCATTTTCTACTTTAAATACCTTGAAAACTATCACTCGTAGGCTAAAAATGGATTCAACCGAAAATGTGTGTTTTTATGAAATCTACAACTTTTGTTTAAAATATTTTACGAAATTTCTTGTATTTACTGAGAAAAATGCGAAAACCAATGTTTTTCATCGATTTTTAATCGTTTTCGTCATGAAGATTAAATTTTCGCTAATTTTCATTATTATACTCGTAATCAGCGCGTAAAAATACATAAGCATATATATTTTCAAAAAAAAATCGGAGGTCCGACGTTTTCTTAAGTTTATCCAAAACCTTCTCTTCATTTACTTATTTTCACGTTGTAAATGTTCGTCATTGAGTATTTTTTTTTAAAATGATTCGAGCGTCATTTTATCGGAATAGCATTATAAATTACGTTGCCCAAATGGATAAGACTGGAAACCGCGTTTGAAAAGTTATTATGATAATAAATTACGCCATCGGTGGCAGAGTGAGTCTGGCTTTATCCAGCTTTATTCAATATTCTGTTCTTGCGATATTTGTTTGCTTTCCCCTCCAACTCTCTTAATTTGTACTGTCCCCCCTCGATTTGCCTATCTACTTCATTCAACAAAAATCTATTTACGAAAAAAAAACCAATAAAAAACCTGCTTCAAAAAAGTGCTAAACAGAAAAAAGTAATTACTTGCAAGAGTATAAATAATTCTCAATTCTGCGCCTCAGTTTGATAGTTTTTTCTGGTGTCGACTTAGGATTTACTTATATTTTTGCAAGTAATTCTTAAATATTAAATTTTTTCATTGTTTATTTTCTTTAACCTCTAAGTTAATTTAAAACCTTCCTTCAAACAAGAATATTCATTCCAAAAAACTTTCATAAAAATCGGTTCAGTTCCCCAGAAATTTGCAGCACACACACATACATACATACATACATACATACATACACACATACATACATACATACACACATGCACACATACATGCATATATAACAGGTTAAATACAGAACCTCTTTTTTTTAAGTCGCTTAAAAACTGAGTTTGCACCTGCCGTTAATAAGCTAATTTAAAATTGCACAAAATTTCATGCTGAATTTACTCAACTCCTCATACGTTTATATGATAAGAGTAATTACTGAACTGATACACTGAGAAAATACGCAATAGCCGTTTTCGATTGGAAATTTGAACACAGAATTTCTGATTACGTAATGATACTGTAAATAATTTATCTAATGGTGACTACTATTTGCATGTAGTTGATGAGGGAAACTGCCTTTCCCCGTTTGTTTTGCGGTAACAATGTTTATGCATACGGACGCTTGTGGGTAACTAATGTATACGAAATACAAATACAAGTGCAACGTGTGTATGCCACAGGAGCCGAGTTTCTTAAATGTTCTCTTTACACAATCATCTACCTTTGTGGCGAGAGTAACGCGTGAATAAAACAACTAGAATGTTTTTTCTCTTTTTCCAGCTTAGAGTTCACTTGTCTCTTTTATGTTAACTCGTTTATACTCATTCAAATTTCCTCTTCATTAAAATTTAACAATTTTAAATATGATAGTCAAAATTGAAGAAGTTAAGTTAATTGGTAAAAAATTTTAAGGGCCGCACAGTGGCGTAAAGCGTAATTTTTTGTGTCAAAATTCATTATCTTTCGACAGATATAACGTACATGGATAAAATTGAAAATCTATGTCAAAGTTGATAGTTTTTGGATAAAATTTAGATTACACTAGTTTACACTAGTTTTGTGGCTCCTTTTTCAGTTACTGGCATAAATCTTGATAACGGTTGATCCAATTAACATAAACTGTGTTTCGTTCAAAAGGTATGATCGTCCGCTTAAATAAATATATAATAAATATATGAAGATAATATATAATAAATATATGAACATAATATATATAATAAATTACTTCATTTTTATTTACAAATTTAATTTACGGAATGCAAAGGCACAGAAGAATGTAACATTTATGTGCATTATTGAATAGAGAAAATTTCAAATTCTACAAAGCAAAATTGAATTTAACCAAATAAGATGTATTAAACAGACTTTAAACTGCACAAGTAACTCTATAGGGAAATAATAAACGAAAATTGTGTTTCAACAACAACTAAAACATAACCATTTTTCAGCACTTTCACAGCCTTATCAAAAACGTTATGTTTAGTTTTTTCAATTGAAACTTATCTCGTAAGCTTCAGTTTTGGAAATCAATTTTGAAAATCAAATATCTAAATGAGAATCAAGTAATTTAATACATTTATGTGACAAATGACTTCAAAATCAATGTGTATTATTGTACGTGACTCTATATACACCCGAGACAAAGCAGTAGTCAAAGCAGTGGATACTGCCTGTTAAAAATGCGCTAGTGAAGGCAAAGACAGTTTTGTCAGCTGGGAAGGTGATGGCCACAACATTTTGGGATTTTCAAGGAATTATCTCCATTGATTACTTGGAGAGTGACTAAAAGTTGACTTGAAAAAAAAGTGACGAAAAATGACTTAAATGACTGTGTGGCAGCTCTGCCGATTCGAAATTGACTTCTATTTTCTCGCTTTTTCCGATATTTCACTCCGCAATGTCTGACCGTAATGCGCGCATGAATGCAGACGCGAAAATGGCCCAAGGGTTTTCAGAAGTTCTAATGATACAATTTCACATAGACAATGGAGGACAGGGTTAAAAGACTTAGGGGTGCTTTCATTGGCGAGTCCTCAAAGGCCTCCCACGACTTTCCAAAGCAAACGCTCTATAAATAAATCGGAACTACTTCACTTCAAGCCAGCCGCACCTCTCAATTTCCCTTTGTTCAATTTTCAATAATGATATTTCAGTCCACACACAAATTTTTAAAAATATTTTCATTTTTAATAAAAAATTTCAACATTTTAATTGTAAGTTGATTTGGAACCAATCTATTCAGATTATTCAAAGATAATAACCCAAAACAATAACACATTTCTAAAAATTGTTAGCTTACTCAAATTTGTATACAATATTTAAATAAAAATAGATATCTTTTCGTAAATTGAGTTAATCATCAATACCTCAATGAAAAGAAATCTTAATAGTATTCATAAGCAACCCTGCAGATTGGAACAAATCATTTGCTTAATGTCTTTCTTTTAAAATTTCTTAAAGATGGAAATGAAATCTACTTTCTTATGAAATTTTTTTGTGTACTAAAAAAGAACATCCAAAAAGTTGACAAATCAAAAATAGACTTCGAGACTACCTGCTTTTCCTACTGTACATTTGTCTCTAATGAGTCAGAAAAGCGGGTAGTCTCGTAGTCTATTTTTGATTTCCGAACTTTTTGGGTCTTCTTTTTAAGTACGAAAAAAAATTTTCATAAGAAAGTAGATTTCATTTTGATCATTAAGAAATTTTAAAAAAAAGAGACATTAAGCAAAGATTTGTTCCAATCTGAAGGTTTGCCTATGTATACTATTAAGATTTCTTTTAATTCAAGTATTAATGATTTACTCAATTTACGAAAAGATATCTATTTTCATTTAAATATTGTATACAAATTTGAGTAAGCTAGCAATTATTAGAAATGTGTTATTGTTTTGGATTATTACCTTTTTCTTTTCGAAAAATGGAATAACCTGGATGGATTGTTTCTAAATCAACCCACAAGTAAATTTCATTCCGACCTTGATAGAAATTAACACATTCAATTTAAAAATTTTAACATATCCCAAGACCAAACTCAAATGTGTACACTAAAAAAAAAGAATTTTCGGAACTAAGTAAATGCATTTACTTGTATCCTATTTCTTAGGATCAAGAAAATATTCTTTCGCAGAAGTAATTTTTATTTGAACCAGGCATATCTTTAGTTAAAGGAAATGTTTATTTCGATTAGTAATATCAAATTATTCAAATGAAATAAGCATTTACGTATACGAAGTTTTTATCTTGTTAAATAAAATATTTATTAATTTGGTTAGAAGAAATCTTTCTTTCAATGTAGAAAACGAAAGAGACTACTCCAAACAAACATTTCTTCCAATTAAATAAATACTTCATTTAGATCAATTTAATGCATATTCATTCAACTGAAATAAATAAAAAAAATTTCAGTGAATTTTGGTATAACTTGTTTCAGTTGAATACTTCTTTGAATCAAACAAAATTTTTTGAAATTCAATATCAGTTATTCATTTAGGAAAATATGTACTACAATTGAAGTACGAACTACTTTATTGCACTCGTGCATATTTTTTAGGCCAAAGAAATATTTATTTAAATCAGCGGGATATTTTTTTGTTTTAAATATTCGAAAATTTGATGTGGAGAAATAGTTTGAGCCTATAAAACATTTTCTTGACTTTAAAATACATTTCTTTCCATCAATTAACATTTCTTTCATTCAAAGAAATATTACCTTACGACCAATAGCTCGCACTTTTGAATCAAACAATGTTAATTTTATCCTATTGAAATTTCTTTGGCCTAAATAGATATTTTTTTCCATTTAAAGTGCATATATTTATTTTCCTCAATTACATATTTTTTTGTACCTATTCAGGTCTTGCATTTATTCAGCCAAATAAAATTCAATTGGTGCAAGTAATCGTTTTTTTTCAGTGTAGAGATTTGATAAAATTGAAATGTTTAAACTTAGTTTTAAAAATATAAGGCAAGTTTTAGAACAGAAAAAAAAGATGAATGATGAAATTCTACAGAAGTGAGTCAAGCGTTGAATATTAGTTTAAATTACTCCATCTTACACTTCCACACTGAAGGTGAAAGTTGCGGTTGTCTTTTCCGAGATTCCTTACAAGATCATCACCTAAATAATAAAATCCAAATAAGAAATTATCTTGTAAACAAACCCGATTCTTATCATGTTACTGTCGTAGCATCCTGATAAAATGATCACTTTACTTTGAAAACATATTTTTTTACCACGGGATGTATTTCCGAGTGTATTTCATTGATTATAATTTTTAAATATCCAAGAGAACAATAATTTACTTTTTAAATTGGAATCAGTATAAAATGGGTCACTGAATCGAATCAGTAAGAATTTTCACTGATTCAAATAGCTAGAAATGGGTCAATGAATCAAATAAGTAAGGATTTTCACTGATCAGGGATTACAGCGGTTCAGTAGAATAATTTTAGGTAAAAAAGGGGACATTTTTCTGAAAAGGGAGATTAAATGCGGATTTGAATTATTATTAACAACTTTCTACATAATATGGGTATCTCGTGAATATTGCACGAAAGTGCCCTCTAATAACAGTAGCACGTTTTCTTTAGCAAGTTTTTTAGTCATTTTTGTGTTAAATTTTTTTTTTTTAGTTATCTTTGAAAATTTTGTTGAACACGTCAGCACTTTCTACCGATAAAAATACATCATTAAAATATTCGAAAAGATCGAAGACTGAAAAATAGATAAACAACAGAACTGAAAAATGCTATGTTTGAATTTGTTTAAATATAATTTTCTAAGTATGTATTAAGCTAGAAAGAAATAATTTGAAAAACATAAAAACGACTATTTGGAAAACCTACTTTTTCTGTTTTCGTTTCCTTGGACTTTAAAATTGTTTTCTAATGTATATTTATGAGTTGAAAGTTCTCAGATATGTTCAAAACATTTATAAATCTTACCTAAAAAAGAGATTACAGAGAAAAAATTTTTTAAAAATATATATTATTCCCAAAACGAACAATTTTTTGAAGACCAAGCCATATAACAATCAGCTCCAAATTGATTATACTTTTGCATATTATTTTCGATTTCTCTATTCTCCTATTTTCCTATTTTTCTCGTTTTTTCACATGAATGCGAACTGAATTAATAGAACGCAACAAGAAAATCCAACTATTTTTAGTTGAAAAGTCTAGTATTAATTTTTGATTGAGGATTCATCTTTTTGATTAAAAATTTTATTATTTGGATGAAAATGAACTTTTTTGTTGAAAATTCATATTTTCAGGTTGAAAGTTTAACGGTTTTGGAGAGAATTCGTATTTTTGGCTTGAAAATTCAACAATCTGTTTGACATTCAATTATTTATTCTTGACCAAAAAATCTTTCTTGGTTGAAAACTCGTCTTTTTGGTCAGATAATTCATCTCTTTTGAGAGAAATTTCATCGTTTTAGATTGGAAATGCAACTGTTTGGTTAAAAATTAATCTGTTTTGGTTGAGGATGCAACTGTTTTGTTGAGAATTTGTCTTTTTTGGTTGAATTGAACTATTCTTTATTTAAAATTGAAATCTTTTTTTGGTTGAAATATCAACTATTACATTTTTCATTCAGAATTCGCCTTTTCTTGGTGAAAATTCAACAATTTGGTTCATTTTTTTCTTTCTTTACTAAGAAATATTTCTTGGTTAAAAACTGAACTCTTTTATTGAATATTGGTCTTTTTGGTTGAAAATTCAACTACTTTAGTATAAAATTCTACTTTTTGGTTAAAAATAAACTTTTTTGTTGAAAATTCATATTTGCATATTAAAAATTCAAGTGTTCTGTAGAGAATTCGTCTTTGAAGCTTGAAAATTCAACAATTTGGTTGACACTTTGTTCACTTTCTTGATTAAAAAATCTTTCTTGGTTGAAAATTTTTTTTTGTTCGAAATTAATATTTTTGGTTGAATATGCAACTGTTTGGTTGAAAATTAATCTGTTTTGGTTGCGGATTCAACTGTTTTGTTGAGAATTCATTTTTTTGGTTACAAATTATACTTTCTGTCTAAAAAAATTCATCTTTGTAGAAAATTCGTCTTTAAGGCTTTAAAGCGTAACATTGGCTGTCATTTTATTTACTTTCTGGACTAAAAAATCTTTTTAGGTTGAATGTTCCTTCTCTTATGGTTTAAAATTAATCTTTTTTGGTTGAAACTGCAACATGTTTGGTTGACAATTAATCTGTTTTGTTTCAGTATTTAACTGTCTTTTTGAGAATTTATTTCTTTAGTAACAAATTTAATTAGTTGGTTGAAAATTTAATTATTTTGTTGAAAGTTCAACTATTTTAGTAGAAAATTCGTCTTTGAGGTTTGAGAAACCAACAATTTGGTTGACATTTTGTTTACTTCCTTGACTAAAAAATCTTTCTTGGTTGAAAATTTGTTTTTTATTTTCGGTATGAAATGAATCTTTTTTGGTTGAAAATGCAACTATTTGTTTAAAAATTAATGGATTTTGATTGTGGATTCAATTATTTTGTTGAGAATTTATCTTTTTTGATTACAAATTCAATTATTTTGTTGAAAATTTAATTATTTTGTTGAAAATTCAACAATTTTGTTACAAAGTTATCCTTTTTGATTGTAAATGAGTCTTTTTGGGTTGAAAATTCATCTAATTTAGTAAAAAATTCTATTTTTTGGTTAAAAATTAAACTTTTTGTTGAAAATTCATATTTCTGTGTTAAAAATTCAACTCTTTTGTAGAAAATTCATCTTTGTGGTTTGGAAATGCATCCATTTGGTTGAAAATTAATTTTTTTTTGGTTGAGGATTCAACTATTTTGCTCAAAATTCAATTACTTGGTTGTTACTTTGTTAAAAATTCATGTTTTCCATTCAAGATTTATCTCTTTGGTTGAAAATTTAGCTTTTTTGTTAAAAATTCGTTTTTTTTTTGTTGAAGATTAATTCCTAACCGAACATTTTGACTATTCTATTTTCGGTTAAAAACTGATCGTTTTTGATTTAAAAATTCATGTTTTTCGTTGAAAGTTCTTCTTTTTCTGTAGAAATATCTCCTTATTTCCTCTGCTTCAGAGCATTTTGGCCTGTGAAGCTTGTTGTTCATACAGTTGAAAAAATGATTTTTTTTTGCTCCTCGTTGTGCGGGGGGGGGGGTCCCGGCATAGAAACGGTGTGTAGCCCGAAATTTGAAACATTTTAGGCCCCGTTTTAAACAAATTTAGGAAATATATCGTTCACGAATATCTGTTTATGATTCTTGAAAAATAAATCGAAATTTTGTAAAAAAAAAAGGGAACATTGGATCTAACTTCTCGATTTTGGGTACTTTAAGGGATTTTTCAAATTTAAGGGTAAAAAAGGGGGATTAGGTAAAAAAGGTAACGGACTGGGATCCCTGCACTGATTCAAATTTAGAGAGTACGAAGACTCAAAACACATTTTTTTCCTGGTGTGTTATCATTGCAATAAACACATAATTACCTAGGGGGAAATTTACTACTCACGCGATACTGCGCCGAACTCTTTAGGGTACTGGCCCAGTACCGCTGAAACTACTCGCTTGGTACCGGACCAGTATTATGCCAGTACTATAGAACTGACCTAGCACTGTGCCCTTTTGGCCAATACAATGCCAGTACCGAACACAATTTTCAACATGGACTTACCATTACTGGGCCAGTACTAAAATTTCCCCTGGATAATCGTTTAAAATGAATCATAAACCCTCATTGTGAATGAATCGGATCAAATTGAAAAATTCTATCGCAGCTTGGATTGAATGTCTAAAATTTGACATTCGAATACGCACTGGTTTTTTCGAATTTCGGGTCGAATTATTTTTGCTAACCATTGCTTTTGAGTATATTTTTCAAGATTAAACTTTTAGTACAATTTTTTTGGGTATCCTATCTTAAAAAAGTGTTGTACCGATGTCTCGAAAATCTCGCAATCATCGTTTTTGAAAATCTGATTGGCTTTTCATTACTTGAAGTTGTTTTATATCTCAAATTTGCAATTTTGAAAATTAATTCTACAAATAATACCTTTTAATAAGAAAAATTATAGAAAACCTTATGCGAATTGAGAAACGTTTTTGCTTTTTAATACTTTTGCGCGCTTAAATGAAAACTTTCAAATTGTCTAATAAATTACGGAAAATATTATACATGTTTTAAGTTTGTGCTTTTCGCTGTAAATTGGTATTTTTAAAGAAGAATTTTAATATAAAATCATAAAGTTTCAAAGAAGACTTAAAGTTACCAAAAATTTTGTGTAGCGTTAGTTTTTTTGACCGAAAATTAGCATTTTTGAACAAACATCATCATCAAGAATCGCAATTTAAAACAATTTTATGTTAGCGTTTTATACCAAAAATATTGGTACTTCAAAACAAAAATTATTATAGTTCGAACAAAATTTGCAATTTTTGAACAGTTCAGGTTATATTAACGTTCTTCACGGGAAAACGTTTATTTTAAACTAAAATCATTAGATTTTAAAGAAGATTTACAATGCTGAACAATTTCCTATAATGTTATGTTAGTGTTTTTCGTAGAAATTTATAGGTATTTTTAATAAAAAATTATTAGATTTCAAAGAATACTTACAATTTTTTAACAACTTTAGGTTATATTGGTGTGTTCCACCTGAAATTGGTGTTTTAAACAAAAATCGTTAGATTTAAATCCAACAATTTTTGTTTAAAGTAATATAATTGACAAGATTTTGAACAATTTTGGATTAAGTTGGTATTTTTCGTCGGAAATTGCAATTTTTATTCTAAAATCATTAGATTTCAAAGAAGATTCATAATTTTTTAACAATTTTAGGTTACGTTGGCGTTTTACATCGAAAATTGGTATTTTCAAACTAAAATCATTATAATTTGAACGAGATTTAGACTTTTTAAACAATTTTGGATTATGTCAGTGTTTTTCATTGGAAATTGATATTTTTAATAAAAAAAATATTTCAAATAAATTCAACACTTTTTAACAATTTTAGGTTTCATTGACGTTTTACATCGTAGATCGACATATATTTAGTAAAAAATCATTGGATTTCAAAAAAGATACAAAATTTTTGTACAGTTGTAGGTTAAGCTAAACAATTTAAGGTTATGTTAAAATTTTTCATAGGAAGTCGGTTAATTAAACAAAAAACATTAGGTTTAAAAGAAGCTTTACAATCTTAAACAATTTTTTGTTATGTTATGTTAGTGTATGATTTATTAGTATTATTCTTCAGATTATCATTTACCCTCACAGCAATAGGGTATCCCGGGATATCCCACTCGATTCCATTTATATCCGGGTTATTCCAGGGATAACCTGTCGTAATATCCTGCAAGGCGGAACTTTGGATATCCCAAAGATATACGGGATGTCTATTTTAATATGCCAGAAACGTCCCATAAACATCCCGGATATTCGGGGGATATAAAAATTTCCGCCTTGCAGGATATTCCGACAGCTTATCCCTGGGATACCCCTAGGATAACCCGGGACATATATGGGATCAAATGGGACATACCGGGATATCCTACTGCTTGGAAATTTATAAATTCACAATTTTTGTACAATTTTTTATTTTGTTGGCGTTGCATACCAGGAATCGGTACTTTTAATAAAAAATCATTGGTTTGCAAAGAAGATGAAAAATTTCTGAATAATTTTAGGTTATGCTCGCGTTTTTCACCTGAAATCTGTATAGATTTAAAAGAAGCTTTACAATTTTAGAACAATTTTTGTTTATGTTTATATTTTTCACTGGAAATCGGTTATTTGAGAAAAAAACATTAGGTTTAAAAGAATATTTACAATCATAAACAATTTTTTAAGAATTAACAATAATAGGGTTTGTAAACGTTTTTCACCGGAAATCGGTATAGATTTCAAAGAAGATTTACAATTTTAGAACAATTTTTGGTTATGCTTATATTTTTCACCGGAAATCGATTATTAAAAAAAACATTAGGTTTAGAAGAAGATTTACAATCATAAACAATTTTTTAGGAATTAACAATAATAGGGTTTGTTAGCGTTTTTCACCAGAAATCGGTTATTTTAAACAAAAATCATTTAACTTCGAATATTAAACAAAAAATTTAGGTTATGTTAGTATTTTTCTTTGGAAATTGTTATTTTTGAGAAAAAGGGCAACGGCTTCATTGTCTGCATAAAAATATTAAATATGAATTCTGAAGTTAAGATATCAATTTTCATTAATTATTCAAAATATTTTGATGTTCTTGTATCGATTACTGGTCAAATTGATTTTTGGAGAAATGAGAAAAAATCTACCTCGGCCCGG
>JAUMHM010000079.1:4745210-4764026 GCA_032362435.1 Melikaiella ostensackeni
TTGTGTAATAATGCCCAAACGGGTAACGCACAACAACTTCTTCCGGTCTGATCATTCTTCGGGGAGATCATTAATCGAGAGTGCGCGACTGGCGCGGCTTCGCCGCACCATTCTCCCACTCCCGTGTATTGGACCTCACAAGAGGGGGCGATGGTTGGGCCCCCTCATCCCCACCCCTTTCTTTCTTTTTCTTTTTTTTATCTCTCACATTCGTTCCTCCGATCGCAGAGTGAGCACGTCGTGGCTGCTCGGACTTTTAGAAACGTCGGCCTCGACTACTAACTGCTTGCTCGTGCCAGCTGTTGACTGCCATCGACTTTGCCTCGCCGCGCCGGTGTCCAGCGCCAGCATAGCAAACAAGAAGCGAGCCTTGTTTTATTTATTACAACCATATAACCCAATAGGGTTATCCTCAACAATAAGCAATGACTGTTTCAACAAACATGATTCATCCTGAATATTATTGACATTATTTCTCATATTCACGGAGCCCTTGAGTGAGTTTCGAATTCACCTAGCGTCTCCCTCTGAAGCCCTAAGAGTGATTCGAACATTTGCCAACGTCTCTCTACCCTCATTGTGCCCCTCTCCCTTTTCCTTTTTTTGTGACCTTCTGTTTCAGCCGGAGGTTATTTTCATGGACAACGGAGATACTGACACGCACCGAAAATGCAGGCCTAACCTATACCGAAGACTCGCGTAAAAACGTTGCGCCGTAACGGAACATCAGACAGCGACCCTTCTCCCGGAAAAAGTGTTGGAGTCTCAGGAAGTCACAGAATACGAAGTCAGCACCCCGCCATCGGATTATGTGTCAGTGTTACCAAATCAAGTGTCCCAAAGTGCGGAAGTGAATTCGGTAGAAAACAGTGTCTTAGCCTCGAACCATACGTCACTCGCTTACCCCCTTCCAGCCGGTGTACCCAGCGCGTATTACGCGGACAGCTCCTCGTCGAATCCCGCGCCGTGCGCTGAACCCTCGTGCTACAATTACGTTCTGCGACCAAAGCTTCCCTCCCCCAGCGTGTCCTACCATCCGGTGACAACTACCCCCCTCATTTTCGCGTCTTATACCTCAGTACAGTGTCCCGGGTGTGACCTAATTTTCAATTGCGCAATCCTAGGTACTTCGTCCCAATGAGTGATCGCTAGCCGCCAGAATTCGGACGTCAGCCGACTTGTTGATAAGCTTTCCTCCCCGCAGTGTCGCATGAGCAATTCCCCTTCCCCCTTCGAGCTCGACAATTTGAGAATCGAGACCTTCGAGGATCTCGCGGACTATCTCTTCGCAGTTAACCCTTTAAATAAACCGGGTGAGAATGCCACTTCTATTTCTGGAGATAATTTGAATTCCATGTCCCCTGTCAAAACCAAGAATCCAGGCGGAACGACGAAGGTTAAGAAGTATCTAGAGGAACACGTCCTCTAGGTACTTCTCAACTTTCGTCGCTTGACACATACGATCCTGAATTTCAGGGTTATAATCGCACGCCGTTGAAAAACAAGTGCTCGGCGGACGCGTCCAAGTTCTCCGACTCAGAGGACCTTCTGAGTATCCATCCCTTGCCCTTGAAAGAATCGCCTGAAGCTTGAAAGCCCCGTATTACAAACGACTAGAAGCTTCGTCCGCGCTTGGATCTCAGGTGTTACGTCAGCTTAGACTCCCGGGAAGTAACTCAGTCGGTCAGAAGTTTGTTCAATAGGTACCAGAGAGCTCAGGCTTCTCTCGCTCTTCTCATTTCAGGTCCAGGAGGCAGCGGATTTTCGCGGAGTCCAGCAGAACAATCACCGCATGACCTGACCCTTCGCCGTCAGAGCCCTGCACGTCCAGAACCGGCCCTCCGTTCAGTAATTGTGCGGCTGGAGCAGGAAGTAGCACACGAAGCAGAATCAAGAAGGGAGAGGCGACAGAGGGAGTAAGACCCATTCAAGGTGTTTCACGCCGGAAGAAGAATGAATGTGACCCGCAGCTGCCGGAGTTTCACGACTAAAACTTTTTCAAAACTTTACTTACCAAAACCAATCGGCCCTTTTTAGGGCCACTAGCTTATCAAGCGAAGGAATCTTTCTCGAGTTCGGCAAACCATCTGGACCTTTATCTTTCGTTTTATTTTTGTATACTCTCTCTCAACAAAATTTTAGAATTCATTTATTCTATCTATAAATAAATTAATTGAGTGCTTCACTGTTTTGGTTGAGAATTCAACCATTTTTATGAAAATTTATCTATTTCTTTAAAAAAAATTTTCTTGTTGAAAGTTTATATTTTTTGTTGAAAATTTATATTTTTGTGTCAAAATTCAACTCTTTTCTAGAATATTCGTCGTTTTAGCTCGAAATTTTCATTAGTTTGGTAGAAAATTCAACTATTTGGTTGGAAATTCAACTACGAGTATTTGATTGAAAGTTAACTTTCTGATTGGGAATTCATGTTTTTGGATTCAAAATTCAATAGTTTGGCAGAAAATTCAACTATGTGGTTAAAAATTTAACTGTTTGGATGAAAATGACCTATTTTGCTGAGAATTCATTTCTGCAAAAACGATCAGTATTCAACAAAAGTAACATAAAAACTCATTAATCTTTTTGGTTAAAAATGCAACTGTTGGCTTGAAAATTAATATGTTTTAGTTGAGGATTTAACCATTCTGTTGAATATTCGTATTTTTTGGTTGAATTCAATTGTTTTTTATTTTAAAAAGAAAATGAAAGTTTGGTTAAAAGGCAATTTTTCGGTTGATAATTAATCTGTTTCAGTTGAAGATTTAACTATTTTGTTGAAAATTCGTCTTTTTTGGTCGATTTCAATTGTTTTTCATCAAAAATGTAAATCTTTCTTGATTGAAATATCAACTATTACATTTTTTTGAGTATTCATCTTTTTTGGTTGAAAATTCAACTACTTGGTTGAAAGTGGAACTACTTTTTCAATACATAATTCATTATTTTGGTTGGAGATCCATCATTTTATTTGAAAATTTATCTCCTTGATTGAAAATTCAACTGTTTTGTTGAAAATTCATCTTTTTCGGTAGGAAATTAATCCTGTGTTTAATTTAATTAATTTAGGGAGTTTTGACAAATAATTTCAGGATAATTATGAAATATATTAATCATCACCATCGAATGACTAAATACATTAATAATACTGAAGTCATGATTAGCAATCTCTTAAATTTGTTCCTAACGTACATTAATTTGAATAATAATTGGAGCAAATGTTTATTTTATCTTCATACTTAAAATTTAATGCATATTTAACATATTAATAATTTGAATAAAAGATATTTTTCTGAGGATAGTGAAAATGATAAAAAGAAGTTTGATTTAAATCTGCACAAATCCAATACTATAAAAGTTACTTTTACAAATAAAAAATCATCATTATTCAATTTTATATTACAATTTTAAAGAAATTTAGCACGCTTGAAAAAATTCTGAGTCTTAAATAAAATTCCCTAACATTTCCGGGGTTTTCCGGGTATATAAAAATTCCCAGACTATTCCAGGTTTTACACCCTAACATTTCCAGGGTTTTCCGGGTATATAAAAATTCCCAGACTATTCCAGGTTTTGCATATTTTCCAGGTGTGTGAACACCCTGCTTCATTGCAGAGTGTGCTTCTGAAAATATATGTATTAATTATGATAAATATATTTGTTTAAACAATAAATGCTTCAAATTCTCTTAAATGCTCTATGAATGCTCTGATCGAGCTTAAGTGGTGAGCATATACTCGAGAGCATTTACTCAACATAAATTCTTGGGCATTTAAGAACTCTAGACATGACTTTAATTGGGATGATGTTAAAATTTTGTATCATGAGAGAAATTTAAAAAAGTGATTTCATGGAAATCTTATTTATGAAAAGGGAAGGTAACAAAGCTATTAATTTAAAAAGAGATCTTGCCAAATACAACAGAATTTGGGATAGAATCATTAATTGGATATCATGACTTTACTTTTGTGTCATAATTTGGAATTTGTGTGAATTAATTTCCAGTCAAAGAATAAAATGATCTGAACTTGGGATTTATTTAGAATTTTTCGCCTATGTCAAAATTTCAATTTTCAATTAATGAATGCAGTATGTATCAAAAAATAGTCCAGGCATCTGGTACTTTCGTTCCCGAAAAAATCCTGTGTACAATTTTTTTTAAGAAAACGCTTCATTAAGGGGTCCTATTTGACATACTAGAAATGCTACCAGGAATACGAGGGTGAACCCGGTTTTTTTTTAAAATCATTTCCAAGAGGTACGTTTGCGTGGACGGATAATTCCCATTGCATTATAGAGCAAAATGTCCAACAGGAGAAAGAAAGAAAACAAAATTATGAGGAAATTTTGTTCTTGAAATAATCCGCTATCTTCAATAGGTTCCGAGTTACGATACATTGAAAAGTCCCCACTTTTTTGGATTTTCGGCAGAAAATCGCCAAGTCTCCAAAATTTCTGTGCACCTTTGTACCTAATTCCTTTAAGAGAAAGTGTTCTACAGTTGAGTGAAAGTAGACTCGATTTGCTGTGATTCTAAAAAAAGAGCAATGTTCTACCTCTAATAGGTCATAAGTTATGATCCCTCAAAGTTGACAATTTTTGCCTATTTTTAGGGGCAAAAAATAAAG
The DNA here is from genome assembly GCA_032362435.1 of Melikaiella ostensackeni. NCBI lineage: Eukaryota > Metazoa > Arthropoda > Insecta > Hymenoptera > Cynipidae > Melikaiella > Melikaiella ostensackeni. Next base: position 4,749,839 of record JAUMHM010000079.1, read on the forward strand.
TTTTGTTTTTTGAAAATAGATCGTCCCAGGTTCAGTTTACGTTTATGATGCCAGAGAATCAAATAGAGTATGCGAAAATGATTATTTATAACAAAATCTTGCTATCGCCACTTTTGATTACTTTTTGGCCATTTTTTAGTACTTTGTGGCAAAAAAGTGATTGTAGTTGATTGGAAATGTGTGATATGTTTTTTAATCAATAAAAAAATAATTTTATAATAATTGTTTATAACAAAATCTTTTCTCAACCACTTTTGAGTAGTTTTTGAGTACTTTTGTGGCAAAAAAGTAATTATAATTGTCTGAGAATGTGATATATATATATATATTTATTTATTTATTTATTTATTTATCAATAAAGAAATAGTTTTTAAGTAATTTCTTGTAACAGTATCTCCTAATAAATACTTTTTCCGCATTCGATTTCATACTTACCTCCAGGACACTTGTAATTCGCAGTGATTTATGTAAATTGTAAATAACATACAGCGACCATTTTACGAGTATACATTAAAAACAAGTGAGTAATTGAATAGTTTAAAGTAATTCCATATAAAATGTAATTGAATAATTCAAGAAATTATAAATGAATAATTTAATGTATCACTTTGAATGGAAACAAATACTTATTTCCACACCACCCAAGAGGTCGAGCTTTTGGCGCCTTTTTTTTAGTGGTATTTCCGGTAGGCCTAATCCACTATCTTCTGTTAGTGTGTCTCTTTCTAATTTCTTTAATTCAAACGCATAAAAATTATTTATTTATCAAAAAAAATAACATATTACACATTTCCAATCAACTACAATCACTTTTTTGCCACAAAAGTACTAAAAAATGGCCAAAACGTAATCAAAAGTGGTGATAGCAAGATTTTGTTATAAAAAATTATTTGTTTACCAAAGAAAAAATCAATATTGTTCAGTTGCAATGAATTGTACACACTAACTTGAGAAAAAAATTTCGAAATATGGCCGTAGTTCTACTTTACGGTACGCTCCGGTGCCTCTATGCAAAAAGAGTGCACTTTCCAAGGTTATATCTCGTGACCTATTAGGACTAGAACACTTTTTTTGCACTTATTTCCTACGAATTTTGTCGTGGGACTAGAAACGAGATATTTTTTATAAACAAAAATTCTCCGTTTTTGGTCAAAAGCGCCCAAAAAAATGTAAATTTGAAACCTCGCAATTCCCAAACAAATAGGGCTAAAAGACTTTTTATTTTTTAGATGTATGCAAATTTTTGCATACTCTATTTTATCCTCTGGCATCATAAACGCAAACTAAACCTGGGACGATCTATTTTCAAAAAACAAAACTTTATTTTTTTGCCCCTAAAAATAGGCAAAAGTAGTCAACTCTGAGGGATCATAACTTATGTCTTATTGGAGGTAGAACATTGTTCTTTTTTGGAATCACAGCGAATTGAGTCTACTTTCACTCACCTGCAGAACACTTTTCCGTAAAGTAATTAGGTACAAAGGTATACAGTAATTTTTGAGACTTAGCGATTTTTCGCTGAAAATCCAAAAAAGTGGGGACTTTTCAATGTACCATAACTCTGAGCCTATTGAAGATAGCGGATCATTTTAGCAACAAAATTTTCTCATAATTTTGTTCTCTTTCTTTCTCCTGTTGGACATTTTGCTCTATAATGCAATGGGAATTATCCGTCTACGCAAACGTAATTTTTGGAAATGATTTTTTTAAAAAAACCGGGTCCCCCACCCCCCCGTATTCCTTGTAGCATTTTTAGTATGTCAAATAGGAACCCTTAATGAAGCGTTTTCTCAAAAAAAATTGTACATCGGATTTTTTCGGGAATTTCACTCATTTTTCCGACGTAATGCCTGGACTAATATCTCAGTTTGAATCTGAATGTAGTTAACGGTTTTCTTGTTTTGTACGGCAGTACTGGCAGTATTGATTTGCACATAGGCAAAATTCTTACCAAATCTATAGACAATGTATCCAATCAATGACTCCATCCCAAATTGTTTTATCTCGAAAGATTTCTTTTTAAATTAATAGCTTTGTTAACTCCTCTTTTTATAAACAGCATAAAAAAGATGAAAAATAGAAAGAGTGAGAAGTTGGTTTTGGTTGACTCTCTCTTTTTCTCCCTCTTTTTTCATTTTGTTGTACATTTATTGTAGATTTTTCTCTAATGATCCCAAAAAGCGAGTAGTCTCGAAGTCTAATTTTGATTTGTGAACTTTTTGGGTGTTCTTTTTTAGTACACAAAAAATTTTCACAGAAAAGTATATTTCATTTCGATCTTTAAGAAATTTAAAAATAGAGACATTAAGCAAAGATCTGTTCCAATTTGCACAGTAGTTGCCTATGAATACAATCAAGATTTATTTTAATAGAGATTATTAATGATCAACTCAATTTACCAAAAGATATCTATTTTACTTAAATGTAGTATACAAATTTGAGAAAGTTAGCAATTTTTACAAATGTGATATTGTTTAGGTTTATTACCTTTTTCCATATTGAAAAATGGAACAATTTGAATAGATTGGTTCTAAAACAACTTACAGGAAAACAAATCCAATTAGGATGGAATCTACTCGTATTGAGAAAGGAGGAGGAGACTTCCGTTCTTTTTGCAGTTCATTTGGGATCATTATCCGAATTTAAGCATTCGTGGGTGGTTTTTGCAAGAAAAACATGGCATGATAGTGTTCGCTAGATACAGAATAAGATATATCCCCCACGGTGTTGGGGGCAATTTGCGCATGCGCAATTGAAGCGTTTATTTTTGTCGACAATCTGGGTATATGTCGAGATTTAAAAAACTGCCATTCATGCTGTACCATAAAAATATCAACAAATGAATATCTTGATTTCTTATTTAATGCCTTCGTATATTATTCAGAACTTTTTTATGCACATAAAAAAATACTAGTTTTGTTACAGCTTGATTGTATTACACCTTATTTAAATTAAGTCTTTTTTTGCCTTAAATATGACTTTGTCCTGAAACGGAGCGAAAACATTTTTTTTTTCAAATTCGGAGGAGGTCCAGAATTTGTAGTTTGGTACCCAGATCTCCCACAAAAAGTTACAGATAAAAAGAAATATAGTTTATGTTCGCGCATCCACGATAAAGATAAAAATAACGAATAATAGCGAATTTTTTATTATTTTAGTACGAAATCAATTTTTTTTTAAATGAAAAGCGTTCAAAAACTTCGTATTTACTACTATAATTATCCTTTGAATGCAGGAATAGAAAAATCCAGTTACATCGTAAATTGTTATTAAAATTGAAAATAGTTGAACTTTCAAGCCAAAAGATTAAACTTCAACCAAAAAGAGTTGCATTTATGACTAAATAGTTGAACTTTCAAGCCAAGAAGACCAATTTTTAGAAGAGAGTTAAATTTTCAACCTTATAAATTTGAATTTTCTACAAGGAAGTTATTTTGAACCGAGAAAGAAGAATTTTTTAATAGAAAAAATGACTTTTCTACCGGAAAAGATGAATTAAAAAACAATCTTTTTCAATCAAACAGATGAATTTTCAAGCAGATAGTTGAATTTCGAACCTAAAAAGATGAATTTTCAACCAAATGATGAAATTTTCAAACAAAAAGGTTATCTTCAACAAAAACAGTTGCATTTTCAAGTAAATATTTGAATTTTAAATCCATGTAGACTAATTTTTCAGATGAAAATTGCATTTTTATTTGAATAGTTAAAGTACAAAAATTAAAATGTCCCACTTGTTGAAAAAAATATTAAATGCAATAATAATTATAATAAATATTAATGAACGAATCTTGCATGAAGTTACTTCAAAAATATATTTCTTTACTTGAAGGAAATGTTTATTTGACATGATTCACTGTACTTTATTCATCAAAAGAAACACTTCTTCCAAGTAAATAAATTAATACTTAAGTCAACAAATTACTCAACTTGACTGATGACATGTACTATCGGAATAAAAATACCAACTTCTTACATGAAAGAAATTTCTCTTTCACTTAATTAATACATATTCCTTTTAGCTATCTCAATATTTCTTTGATTCAAAGAAACCAAAATATTTGATCCAGGGAATGATGAATTAGTTATTTCGAATTGATTTTTTTCAATTCAAAGGCTCGAAATCAATGAAATAAAAAAAAATATTCCTTCGGATGCGAAAACGAGACTCAATGAAACTAGGTTCGTAGTTTTAAAGATATCAATTCCTTGAGTTAGCTATCTCACGTTCTCATACACCAAGAAATATTTCTTTGTTTCAAAGAAATGGCACCCAAAGAAATGATTTCTTTGAATCAATGCACGAATTTGTTGCCTTTAAACAATATTCGTTACAATGAAGCAAACAACTTCCTTGGCTTGAAGAAATGGAATCAAAGATATGAATTTGTTTGAATTCAAGAATTTTTTTTCAGTGTGAAGATAAATTAAACGATTAAGTATAAATTATATGGTCTTGGAGAATATGCATAATAGCATTGAAACGTCATTACGGTAGTACGATAATTCAGCCTGCACGTATCACTCTTGATATGTTGCACAGGTGTGCAGTATCATAAACATGCATTCATATGCACCAACTCAACGTTGGTGCATATCGACTATCGAGCCAATAGAGAATGCATCACACACACGATAGAAATCGTTGATGTATGTGTGTTACCCAAATTAGGAGAGATGATTGCCTTTAATTTACAGAATGTCATCATAAGACAGTGTAGAGAAACATTCATAGGATGTTTTTTAAACACTTTTATAGAAATATTTATATTCATATCCTTCATTTTGAAATCTATTATTTCTTACATAATTATATGATCGAATATTTTCTCAAATTTCCGTAAAGATATGTAAAACTAGAAGATTTTTTTCTGTTTTAGGGCAACATTTTGCGATAGTATCCAACCAGCATGAATAGCATTTATGTTATGGGTGCTTTTTTATCGGTCTTCGACACGATAACTATATCGCGTGTACGTTATGCTAAAATAGAAATAAAGTTATAAAAATCTAAAATAAAATTACCATTCGCTAAACTTTATACATTATATCATTTACTCTCGTTCGAAAAGCGTTGCATTAATTTAATAATGAATTTATCGAAGGGAACAATGCTCCACAATTTATAATTTATATCGAGGGTTCGATCGACCGACCGTAAGTTTCACCGACATAAATCTGCTACCTCGTTCACGTTCAAATAATTTAGCATTTGAATAGCTTTAGTAGAATTAATTTACTGGTGAATTAATTAGAGCCTGCCTCCAACCTGTGCAGATATCAGCAAAAGTGGGTCTCTTATGATCTGCATTTGTGAATGTAAAACTGTCAATTTAATTGTGTTAATTCAAGGAACCGAAATCAAAATACTGTATGCATGGGTTCAAAAGTGCTCTATGGAACTACAAAAAGTATCAAAAAAGTATCTTTCTCAATGAAAAAATATACTCAAAAATAAAAAATACAGTATTAAAAACTTAGCCTTCATAATTCAGTCAAAAGTTAGTTTTCAACTGAAAAATAGTGTCACAAATACTTTGAACTAAAAAAATAACGTATTTAATACGTTCATACTTTCTTCCATACTCTTCTGTATGTAAATTATGGCACCAAAGACTGCATCTAACTCCGAAGATGATCAGAGTTGGGATTTTTTCTTAAATCTCATAAATTCCCTACTGAGATTTCATTGGATGACACAAAATTATGTTAATGTAACATTTTTCTACCACAAAAGGCGAATTTTCAACAAAATACATTAATTTTCAACCAAAGATTTAAAGTTTCAACTAAAAAAGGCAAATTTTCAACCAAAGACAAATTTTCAGCCAGAGATGAATTTTCAACTAAACTGATGAATTTTTAAACAAAACAATGAATTTTTAACAAAGGAGTTCAAATTTCAACCAAGTAGTTCAATTTTTTACCAGAAAAGACAAATTCGCAACAAAATACATGAATTTGCAATCAAAAAGTTCAATTTTCAATTTAAGAAGATAAATTTTCGACAAAAAAAAAAAATTTCAACAAAGTAGTTCAACTTTCAACCAATTAGTTGAATTTTTTACCAAAAAAGATTAAAAGTTTAAATAAAAAATAGTTAAATTCAATCAAAAACGACAAAATTGAACAGTTGAACTTTCAATCAAGAAAAATTTTTCAGTCAAGAAAGATAAACAATTTCAACAAAATTGTTGAAGCTTCAAGCCCAAAAGACAAATTTTTAGCAAAACAGTTGAACTTCCAACCAAAAAGACGAATTAAAAAAAACACTTCAATTTTTAACCATAAAAGATGATTAGAAGCAATTGTTTGTTGAAGTTTCAAGCCAAAAAGACTAATTTTCTTTAAAATAGTTGAATTTTCAACATCAAGTTCAACTTATAACCAAACAGTTCAATTTTATAACAAAATAGTTTGAATTTTTAACCAAAGAAGGCAAATTAACAACAAAACAGTTGAATTTTCAACCCAAAGAGACGAATTTTTAACAAAACAGTTGAACTTTTAACCAAATAATAAGATTTTTGATTTTCAACCAGAAAAGAGATGAATTTTCAAACCAACAAGACGAAATTCTACTAAAATAATGAATCTTTAACCAAAAAAATGAATTGTTGACTGTTGAAAATTAAAAAGAAAGCGTCAACCCTTTTTCGAAAAAATCGACTCTTTTCCAAATTTTTATTTTATGGATCAACATCTTTATTTATTAGATTTTCATGTAAAATTATGTAAATATAAAATTTTTAACACTTGCTTTTAATAGAAAATTCGCTTTTTTCTCGAATTTTCAACTGTTGATAATTCAACTATTAAAAATCGAAGAAAATTTAAAATTGACTTTTAAACATTTGAATTTTGAATTCAATAGGATTTTAAAGGATTTGAAATTTTACCCTACAATTTTAAAGTCCTTCGAAATTCCTTCAAATGATTGAAAAATATTGAAAATTTCTTGTTTTTTTTGTCTACTAATTTTTATCCTAATCCAAATTAGTTAGAATTCAACTGTCGAAAATTTTAGTCAATTTTGTTTCAAAAACAAGTGTTGAAAATTTTTAATTTACATAATTTTACAAGAGAATTTAAGAAATAAACACTTAAATCCATAAAAAAAAATTTTGAAGAAAGCCGATTTTTTCGATAACGGGTAGCTATTGTCAAATAATGTTCTATTTGATTGATTTTTTTCTTCATTTTAGGTAGTTTCGTTAGACATACCTTCATTCATTTTATATTTTTTACTTAAAAAAATTGAAATTTGTTAGTTTGATCAATTTTTTATATCACATTACTGAAAAAAGTAGCAATAAAGTAGCTTTACATTGAAAAAAGTAGCAAAAAAGTATTCTTGCCTATAAAAGTATAAAAAAAAGTAAAAAAGTGCTTAACTTCGAAGTCTATGTGAGGTAAAAATGAAATTAAAATAATTAAAATAAAGAACGTTGGCATGAATAAATTTATTACATTTTTTATCGTGAATATTTATTGATGTAGATTCATATAATTTCTTCATTTTATCTGATAATAATTTTTTTATTAAATTTAAACAGTTTAAATAAAAAAATTATTTGTGGGATGAAAAAATATAATTTATATTTTAACTAATGTTAATATTAAGTCAATGTGTTCGATTAATGTGTCCGTGAGATTGCTGATAGTCGCGGGTTTGCCGCAAGTACAATCACCCAGAATAAGATTCATAACAATGATGATCATCGATGATTATAAAGTAATCATTAAACTCTAATTCAATACAATTTGTATTTTGAAAACTGATTGCCAGATAATGAATATATTGTTCAAAAACATTTTAAATATCAAATATTAGTCACAGATACGCTTATCAGTCGTCCTCCACGAACTGATAAAAAAGGTCAATAATTTTTTATCATTACCACATTGCTAAGACGTCAATTGAACGCATTGAGAGAGCATCAAAATTATTATAATCACATAATGATTATTACCACATAGACAATAAGTTTCAATTTTAGTCACGATTTTAGTCATTTAAAAAAAATCAACATAAGCGTTTCCATGATAATATGAATTAAAAATTAAACAAAGATCTCTGCAAAATTTGGATGGAAATTTTCTACTCATTTTAACGTAATTATACCAAAATAGACTCGGTAAACCTGTTTTATGGGGAAACTACTCGGGTCGATAACGTCCCCCGAGCAGCCCGAGCCTCTCATATAATAACATGGGAATACTTGATTGCACTCTGAAAAAAGTTTGGTTGAAAAAAAAAATTTTGTTGAATTAACCAAATGAATGCATTGCTATATGGTCAACAAAAAATTTCGTTGATTCAATCCAATTTCTAGTTGTTTTAACAAAATCTTTTTGTAGATGGAATATTTGGTAGACCCTAACAAATTAACAAAAGTTTTGTTTGAGTTAATTAACTATTTCGTTGAATTATCCCAAATTTGTTTGGTTCAATCAAACTTCAAAATAATCTCAAAGAAAAAAGTTTTTTTGGTTCAATAAAACCTTTTTTCTGATTGCAACTAATACAATCCTATATTACGCTAAATACTTGGATACTGATACGAAGAAAATTTCCAATAATTTCTTTAAAGAAAATAGGGAAAAGTAAAAAAAAATATTCCCAGCTTGAGCATTTTTATTATTTCTTAATTTGAGACAAGTGAATAGACGGAAACCCGACAGTATTGGGCTGCTACTACAATTTTCCCCTGGAAAATGAGAAGAGACGATTTCAATAAACAGCGAAAGCTCACTGATTGAAATTTAGAAAGTGGGTAATAACTTGAATTTCCCATAAATCAATTATAAAAATAATTGATTTAATGAGAATCGATTTCAGTTTGTTCTAAAAAATTTGTAATCTATGAATTTATTATTTATTACAAAAACCGAGATTTAAGATTAGTGAACTAATGTAAAAAAACAGACGGATGAGGTGAAAAAAAAAATTAATCCGATTAACTATTTTTAATTTTAAAAAATATTTTCAAAACTTTTTAAGGCGAGTGTACCCGAGTACTTGCTATCACTATCGTATAGAATTTGTGTTTCAAACTCTACCACTGTTGAACGAAATATTATAAATAACTTTCAGTGGTACATCATACCCACTCGGATTCGTAACACACACGAACATTCAAGGAAATTATGTATCTACGGTACAGTGAATATCAAGAGCATTTTTCTAATCTCAAACAGTTCATTTTATCTTGAACTGTTGTTTTTTTGTAGTAAATTATACTAAAATTACACTTTAATTGAATAAAAAGCAATTTAAAACATTAATTTTTATTCAACAACATTAGTTGCGTTATTGCTGAGCGTTGCCAGATTTCAGGCTCAACGAAAACAACGCAGTTTGAAAAATTTCGCGTCGATAATAATTTTAACCATCTACGTTTAGAGTAAATGTTTTTCTTGATAATATTATCATTTCAACCGTGACTTCAGGAATATAAAACCCCCCTAATCCTTGTCACGCTCCACTCCATGTAAAAAATTTCAATTGGGACTTAGTAGGGCCCTGTATAGTTTTCCCTATTTCTGATCGGGCGCTGATCAGGAAAAATGGAAAGGGCCGGACCTATTTCAGTAACGCTGTTTTAGCCAGGTTCTCGCTAGAATTTATAACCAGGCTCTAAAAAGAGTACCCATATATCGCCTGACAATATCAATGCTATTAAACTAGTAAAATTGATTTCATTTTGAATTTAGGTGGCAATTTTTGTTATTTATCAACTAAACCGTGTGTGAATTTTGAGCGCCCAGAAAAACACAACTATGTTTCAACTTGAAGAACAACATTTCTTTATTTTTAAAAATCAAAATTAAATCTACTTTCTTATGAAAATTTTCTGTGTACTAAAAAAAGACGCCCAAAAAGTTCACAAATCAAAAATAGACTTTGAGACTACCTGCTTTTTCGAGCCATTAGAGAGAAATGTACAATAAATGTAAAACAAAAAAGAAAAAAGAGGAAGAAAAAGAAAGAGTCACGTTCGATGGATTTTTTATAACGAATAAGTGCTCTAATAAGAAAAGATTGTTCGTACATAATTCAAAAACAATAGTGTTATTAATACAATGTTAATATCTCTAAATTTTGTGGAATTTTACATGTGTAAATTCCTACAAACATGACAGCAATTGTGCTGTTATAATTAATTTACAAAACTGAATTGCTCATCAATGGAATTCCGACTAGATTGAAATTGGATTCTAATAAAATTGTTGAAATATTTTGATTTCGTTAATTGATACAAGCATATTATGCAATTAAAAGCGAAGCGTATATACAGAAATTAAGGTTTAATAATTTTATCTATTAAATTTCTAAGTATAGTAATTAAAAAGAATGATGCAATCAATAATTGAATTAATCAAATTACAATTTCTTTGACCTACAAAAATAGTGATGTAATAATAAAGCTGGATTACATCGCACCATGAATGAATCACTATATTATTTTAAAAGTTGAGTCTTATGAATTTAAAGAACCATTGTAAACTTTAATATAATTTCTCATCATTTTTTGTCAGGCAATGAATCACTTTTAGTAATGAGTAAAGAATTGAATTATTCATAATGCCCAGATTGTGAAATGATAATACATAGTTGCTTTAAACGATAGTGAAAAAAAATCATAATTAACAGGCTTAGCAGAAAAAAGCAATGTTTCTACAAAAATAGGTGATTCTTTTGGGAAGCAGAAAGAATCATAAAATCAGTCCTATATTAATATTTCTATGACTTTTAATAAAATTTCGAAAAACTGAAGGCCTTCAAATTTCTTAAAAATTTCTATCATTTCTTCTTAATTATAAGTGTTTCAAAAATATTAATCTCTTCCAATTTGAATTTTTAAATAAAAGCAGCTATGAAAAGTCTATATTTATATTCAAACTAAAACGTTAGAACGATTAGATTCTTTCTATATGTACATTAGGATGATCCAAAAATTATTGTTTCGAATTTTCATCCTCTCACCTCCCAAATTTGTTCGAATAAAGAACAATACGTATTTTTTTGTTTTGAAAAAAATTCATATTTAGAGGTAGCGCAAATCCTATGAAGTTTAACACATATTTCCCATAAGAAAAAAATACGTTTTTGTACATTTTTCACAGAATCGTCAATATTACGCACATCGGGTTGTCCCTCGACACTTCTCTTCACAATTAGCCATAGAATGCAAATATAAAATTAGTTCTTGCATTTTGTCGCCATAAGCCTGTTTTATAGGATCTTAAAAAAACCCCATAATTGAAAAATTGGGTTTTGCAAATTTTTGTCGCTAATTCTTATTTTTTTGTGGTTTTTTTTAGTACAAATTGTTTGTAATACATGAAATATTACTTCTTACTGATAATGAGATGTTTTAAAAAATTACTTAAACAATTTATTATTGTTTATAGCAATTTCCTCTCAGAATAATGTTGGAAAGTTAATTTATCCAATCGTAAGTTATTAATATTTTTCACTATTTTGACTATATAATTCAGATTCAAGGAGTGAGTGCTTCATATTACAAAATTTTCAATGATTTATTTTTACCTACTAATTTGGTAAGTAGCTACAAAGGGGAAAATAAAAAAAGACTATGGAATTAATATAATAAACAAGATTAATAAACATAACAAGCCCACACGTGAAACATAATCAGATATTAAAAAAAAAAAGCTAATTATGTTTCAAATGAGTCATTTTGGTCTCAAAAACGCGAAATTAATTTCACGCATAGGAAGCCAGCTGTGACTCATGCTTTGAGAGTTTGGGACCTTCATGTCAGTGAGAAACACTCGACCAACGGCACTTTTTTTTCCTCTTTAAGTGAATTATTCCATTCTTTTATTGAGCCTCTTTTTCCTTTTAAAAAACATAGGGTGGGGTTAGAGGAAGGGGTTAAAGAACAAAAAAGGGGGAAAAAGAGGGACAAAGAGAAACGAGTCGTTTTATGCATTACGAGGCGCAGTTAAACGCTTCAGTGTACGTATTACGAGTATATCGGGCACGTAATTACACCATGACTTTAAACGTGTGTGAGGAGGCGCACGTTCGCGAGTGTAGTGTAAACGAGATTGCGAGTGCAGCCATGCAACACCTGTAATGCTTTGTAAAATATGCCGGGAGTCTATAGTTATTATTTTTATTATTATACTATTAAGCCAAATCCTTTTCAGGGTAACCGTAACTCGTTCGGTTCTAGCTTCGTTATACTACTAGATAGGCTTTAGATCGATCTAGAAGTCAGCGCGTGTTGTTAATTAAAATAACACACTCGTCCCACAACACTGCTTCGACACGGGTCGCTGACCAATCTCTCTAGCAATCACCCCAGGTGAAGAGGTTCACAAAGCCATTGTACTAATCCACTGAAAAATCTCTTCACGCGGGCCCATTAGTATCCAAAATCTTTCGTTTCAGGCACCACTCTTTTTCTTATAAACAATTGTCTTCCATACATCCCTATCCTTGCATACATCCTTTGCTTCCGTTACATCCATACATCGTTTCATGCACGCGCTTGTGTTTCTACGATTCCTTATATCCCTTCGATTCAGAGTCTCATTCACACATTCCCACCGTAAACAAACCTAAACACAGTTGATGCGTTGAACGTTCCTCATTCATTCTCTCAACATAAACAAGCTTAAACACACTCGATTCATTAAACGTTCTTCATTCATTCTCTCAACATAAGCAAACCTAAAAACACTTGATTCGTTAAACATTCTTCATTCATTCTCTCAACATAAGCAAACCTAAACATACTTGATTCGTTAAACGTTCTTCATTGATTCTCTCAACATAAACAAACCTAAATACACTTGATTCGTTAAACATTCTTCATTCATTCTCTCAACATAAACAAACCTAAACACACTCGGTTCATTAAACGTTCTTCATTCATTCTCTCAACATAAACAAACCTAAACACACTTGATTCGTTAAACGTTCTTCATTCATTCTCTCAACATAAACAAACATAAACACACTTGATTCGTTAAACGTTCTTCATTCATTCTCTCAACATAAACAAACCTGATCACACTTGATTCGTTAAACTTTCTTCATTCACCCTCTCAACATAAACAAACCATCTCAGAAAGTTTCTTTCACTCTTGTCATACAATGTTTTTTTTTACATCACATTCTTTGAGAACCCACTGATTACTGCCTTTCTCCATTAGCGATTTACCGCACACAATCCGCAGGAATTGCATGCCAACCGCGTTCACCTTACTTCTATCCCTTTCTTGATACGTCCAGGTCTCGCTACCATACAGCACAGTGAGTGCAAGTACAGAATTATATATTGCAATTTTAGCTTTATTCGTTACATTTTTACTTCCAGTAATAGCTCGTACACTGCCGATAATCTTTCTACTCTCGTTTATACATCTACCTGTAGATATCTCTACATCTATCTTTCCGATAAAATTCCAAGATACACGATCTCATGAACTTGTTCTATCCTCTTTTCGTCGACTGATTCTGCCGTAACAGTATTATCATCTGCAAACGGCAGTCCACGCACTTTCACTGTCCCGAGATCAACACCTTCTTCATCTAACAGAGCTATTCTTAGACATATGTCCATGTATATATTGAACATCCAGGAAGACATAACGCAGCCTTGCCTAACGCCCTGATTGATATCAAGCCAATCGCTCAGTTGTCTATTTACTCTTATATTCGCTTTACTACCATTATATATTACTTTTATTGCTTTTAGAAGCCAACCATTTACTCCATACTCTTTCAGGACTTCCTAAAGTTCGGATCTATTCACCTTATTAAAAGCTTTTTCCATGTCAACAAATGCACAGAAAACTCTTTTGTTTACTCTCAAACGTTGTTCTATGATCTCCCTCAAGCTGAAAATCTGATCCGCACATGATCTCCCTGGCATGAATCCACATTGGACTTCCTAAATCCTTTTCTTAGTTATTCCTAAGACCTCCTCAAGTATTTTTGTAAATATTTTGCCCACGGTTCTTAATAGGCTAATCGCTCTATAAGTAGTACAATCGCCTGTAACACCCTTTCCCTTGTCGATTGGGACGATAATCGCCTTCCTCCAATCATTTGGAACTTCACAATTCACAGCACACATACCACCTTGATCAAAAAGTTTTAGGACTCGTCACCGTGTGGCGCTCTCGTTCGGCCGATTTCAATTCT
>JAUMHM010000079.1:4770590-4794466 GCA_032362435.1 Melikaiella ostensackeni
AAAAAATTATTTTTGAATTTGATGATTATTAAATAAATTAAATAATTTCAAGCCTGTTTTATGAGTTTTACAAATTTTTGGATCAATAATTAATAATTAATAATTTCGAATTGAAAGCGTTTGAAATTTGGAAAAAATATATATTGAACGACTTTAAATTGGAAAAGTTATGAATCAAACAATTTTAGATTCGGTAAAATTTTGAAAAAAGGACCATATTTCGAATGGAATGAAAAGGAGTTACAATTATATCATTTTGAAATTGAAGCGTTCAAAATTGAATAATTTCACATTAGAATTTTGGAAATTGGATTATTAAAATTCAATGGAATTGAAATTATATTATTTATAATTAAAAGCGTTCAAAATTGAATAATTAAAAAGTCGAAAACCTTTGAAATGAAATAATTTTCAATTCGCAACGATTAAAATTTGATAATTTGAAATTGAAAACTAAATTTAACGTTTTAAATTCAAAGCTTCTGAAAATCTAGAATTGTGTTCGATGTTTATCTTAACAAATTAAAATTAATTCGACAAATTTTATCAAGATCAAAAAATAAAATCACCGTCAAATTTACCATTCAAAATGAAAAAAATTTCATTTATAAACCTTTAAAATTGAGTTATTCTAAAAAACCTTCAAAATCAAGTAATTTTAAATAAGAAACATTAAAATGAAAAAATTTCTAATACGGAACGTTAAAAATTAAACGAATCTGAACTTCATTTATAAACTGCAAACATTTTTAATGACCAATAATTGTGATACTGAAACTTTTTTATACTCACACTCTTTAAAATTTTAATTATTTTAAATGAATTTAAATTATTTAAAAATTAACAATTGTCAAATTGTTAATTATACTTTTTACAATGCAACCATTTTAATTTCAATTGCAAAATTAAAACTTATTGAAAGGGAAATACTGAAACTTCAGCGTTCAACATGAAAATTCAGAACTCTGAAATTGTAATCATTCAAAATTAATTTAGCACTTCATTTAGAATTATTACTCATTTTTGAAATCTTCCAATGAAATATTTTTTGATTTTAAATGATTCGTTTTTTCAAATCTTCAACTAAAAATTGGACGATTAAAAAATATTATCTTCAAAATATTTTACATTAAATATTTGTTAATAGAAGTCAATAATAAAATTCGACTACTTTTGTTTGAAAGTTAATCCCTTTTTGTTGAAAAGTCTACTATTATATTTTTTGTTGATACACATCTTTTTTTGTGAAAAATGTTATAATTCGCTTCAAAATTGAATTATTTCGATAGAAAATTCAACTATTTGATTGAAAATTAACCTTCTTGTGGAAAATTCATATTTTCAAGCTAAAAATTTATTTTTCTTGTAGAAAATTCGCTTTTTGACTTGAAAATTCAACAATTTGGTAGACTTTTTTTCTTTCTTGACTAAAACCCTTTCTTGGTTGAAAATTCAACTCTTTTGTTGAAAATCCGTGTCTTTGATTTGAAAATTCATCTTTTATGGTAGAAATTTCATCTTTTGTGGTTACAAATGCAACTTTTTGGTTGAAAATTAATTTGTTTTGGCTGAGAATGCACTATTTTGTTGAAAATTCGTCTTCCTGGTTTAAAAATTCATTTCGCTTTGTAGAAATTGAATTTTTTTTGGTTAAAAATGCAACTACTTGGTTGAAAGTTGAACTAATTACTAGAAAATTGATTTTTTTGTTGTTGTTAAAGATTCCTCATTTTAGTTAAAAATTGATTTCTTTTGTTGAAAATTTAACTATTTTGTCGCAAATTCGTTTTTCTGTTGGTTGAAAATCAATTTTTTTAACTGAAAATTTAAGTATTACACTTTTGGTTCAAAATTCGTCATTTTGGTCTGAAAACTCATCTCCTTTGGTAGAAACTTGTTCATCTTTTTTTTTTGAAAATGCAACTGTTTGGTAGAAAATTAATTTGAGAATTCATCTTTTTTGGTTGAAAATTGGAAGATCATTATCATAAATTTTCTTCACAAAGTGCCCCTCCCCCCCAAGGTCAAACAAGAAACTCCATACACTGAAAAATTTTACTACGCCGGCTCTGGATATCTGTTCTAACGACACTCATGGTGAAGAAAAATTTTCAAAACAAATTTTAAGTGAAACGAAAAATAAGTTCAAAAAATTTTACTGCGTGCCGGATTTGAACCGAAACCTCATGTATTCATGAGAGGTGCTTTTACAAATTCAGCTGTCGCAGCACGTTATTGAAAATTTTAGAACTTGTATTTGGTTAACCGGATGGAAAGTTAACCTACCTTCGATGTTTCTGAAGATGTTTTTGGTCAGTGTATTTTAATAATTGTTCTATTTTATGCAATCATATTTATAACATGCATTTATGCGGTTTTTGGCCTCAGGCACATGATTTTAACTCTTTTAGAAAACCACTAATTCTGCCGGCATTTAAGAAAGATCGGAATTCATTTCTTAAATTGCTCTCAAATAGATTTTGTGGGTTTAAACTTTTTTTCATTACCATCCGTCTCCTTTTTTTTATAAACGATTTGAGTTTATTAATGCGGCCTTTCGGCAACCAAAATTTCTTTTTTTAAGTCTCAATATTGAAGCATCTTGAATGTCGTTTATGATGTTCACGGTTATTTATAAGTGAATTTCCAAATATGCTTAAAGCTAAATAATCGTTAGATAAATTGAAATATGTCAAATGACATAAATAAAGAAGACTAGATAAAGAAGAGAAAGAAAAATTTGCAAAACAAATTTCGTGTGAAACGCTTTTAACAGTTCAGCTGTCGCAGCACGCTAGTAAAAATTTCGGAACTTGTATTTGGTCAACCGGATGGATGATTAACCTATCTTCGATGTTTCTGAAGGTGTTTTTGGACAGTATATTTGATTATTTTATGCCGTGATATTTATTGCATGCATTTCTGCGGTTTTTGGCCTCAGGCATACGATGCTCTAATTGTTTAACTTCATACAGAGGAGATCTGATCAACAGATATCTGTTCTATCGACACTCATGATAAAGAAAATTTTGCTAACAAATTTCGTGTGAAACAAAAAATAAGTTCAAAAAATTTCACTGTTTTTCGAGTTACACTTTTCACGAGTAATACGTAATATGACAGGAATAAGACCAAGGCTCTTTTTCTTAAGTGTTTTAGAAAACCACTAATTCTGTCGGCATTTAAAAGAGATCGGAATTTAATTCTTCAATTGCTTTGAAATAGATTTCATGATTTTAGACTTTTTTTATTATTGTCCGACTAATGTCTCCTTTTTTAAACGATTTGAGTTTATTAATGCGACCCTTCGGGAACCCAAACTCTTTTTTTTTAAGTCTCAATATTGAAGCACCTTGAATGTCGTTTATGATGCCCACAGTTATTTACAACTGAATTTCCAAATACGCTCAAGACTAAATAATCTTCGAATAAATTGAAATGTGACAATGGTATAAATAAAGAAGAATAGATAAAGAAGAATAGATAAAGAAGATAAAGAAACATTTTCAAAACAAATTTCATTATCAGAGTGTCGATACAACAGATATTTGTTGATCAAATCTCCTCTGTATTAAGTTAAAAAATTAGATTCAGCGTACGCCTAAGGACAAAAACCACAAAGAAATGCATGTAATGAATATCACGGCATAAAATAGAATAATTATTTCATTTCAACATTTCAGTTTCTCAAGTCCGTTTTTTTACGCCTATTATATATCTCAGAAAAATATAAGGGAATGTCTGTTCGTAGCACCTTCAACATCTGCTGCAGGTAGCTACTCACACATGCGTGTCAACCTATGCGTTCAAAACACACACAAGATTGAGCCTCTGCCACCTGAAATATTTTAAGGTTAATGTCGTTCGAAGGCCCAATGATGCTTTGTCATGATTACCCAACCTATATCAAAGTTTCTTCATACTTTAAAACAATTTATAAAAAAAATTTGACCTTCCTCAAGATAACACAAATATTGAAAAAAATAATTAATCATTTCCTGCTTCACAGTAAATCCTGAGATATCATGAATGCTGCATATCAATTTGATCATCCATTTAATATCAAAATGACCCAATCTAGTGCATCAAAAAATCTTCTAGCTCAACTTCATAATCTTAGTAACCGACAGTCGCGTTTTTTTGTTTTGTTTTGAAAACAGACGGAAAGGGGTCATCTAAAAATTACGTAAGACCTTTTTCTGAAATTCCCCTCCCCCCTCCATGTAAGATACCGTAAGATTTGATTGGACCCCCCCACCCCAGGGGTCAGACCAAATCTTATTCTATAATCGTTAAATAAATTGAAATGTGACAATGGTATGAATGAAGAAGAATAAATAAAAAAGATAAGGAAAATTTTTCAAAACAGAATTCGTGTGAAACGAAAAATAAGTTCCAAAAATTTGGGCGTGGGGGCGGCATGCCCAAAACCTTACTCAGATTTTATAAACTTAGAGAACGAACATACATATAAATTATGTCAATTAAATAAACGTAGAACCTTAACGAAATTATTTTCATAAGTGAAAATTTCCAGTTTTCTTACATAATATTTTTAAAGTATTATAAATAAACTTCAATGTTTATTTAAACTATTATTCTTTAGTTTATAAATTATCTAAATTACTATTTATTTGTCGCAGGCTTCACAGCCTCTCCCCTATTTTCCTCTTATTCTAGTTTTCAGCTCATGTATGTAAATGCGAAGTAAATTAACAGAAACCAATAAGAAAATCCAACTACATATTTTTGTTTTAAAGTTAATTCTTTTCGATTTAAAAGTCTACTATTATGTTTTTGGTTGAGAAATCCTCTTTTTTGGTAAATTTTATTATTGGATTAAAAATTTAATAACTTTGTTAAAAAAAATTGTCTTTTTAGTTAAAAAATTCTTATCTTTTGGTAGAAATTTCATTCTTGCTGGTTGAAAATCATTCTTTGTGGTTAAAAATTCAACTGTTTGGTTAAAAATTATTTGGTTTAAGTTGAGGATTCAACTACTTTATTGAAAATTCGTCTTTTTTTGGTTGAGTTTAATTGTTTTTGATTTTAAATTACAATAGTTCTTAGTTAAAACATCAACTATTACATTTTTCGTTTAGAATTCACCTTTTCTGCTTGAAAATGCAACTACTTGGTTGAAAGTTAAACTACTTTGTTAAAAATTCATTTTATTTGGTCGAACATTCATCATTTTAGTTGAAAGTTTACTTCTTTGATTGAAAATTGAACTTTTTTGTAGAAAATTCGATCTTTTTTGAAAATTCATCTTTCTCAGTAGAAAATTCAACTATGTGGTGGAAAATTTCTTTATAGTTGAAAATGCAACTGATCGGATGGAAATTAATCTGTTTCAGTTATAAATTCAACTATTATGGTGAAAATTAGTCTTTCTTGATCGAATTCAATTATTTTAAATTTCAAATAAAAATTTTTTTTAGTTAAAACATCAACTGTTACAGTTTCGTTTAGAACTCATCTTTGCTGCTTGAAAATTCAACTTCTTGGTTGAAAGTTAAACTACTTTGTTAAAAATTCACTTTTTTTGTCCAAGATTCAACATTTTAGTTGAAAGTTCACTTCTTTGGTTGAAAATTCCACTATTTGGTAGAAAATTCATGTATTTTGCTGAAAATTCGTCTTTTTTTTGTAAGAAATTAATCTTTATTATTCAAAATGTAACTGATTGGATGGAAATTAATCTGTTTCAGTCATAAATTCAACTATTTTATTGAAAATTAGTCCCTTTTTCATTCAGAACTACTCTTTTTTAGTTGAAAATTCAACTGCTTTGTTGAAAGTCGAACTATTTTATAAAAAAAATTTTTTTGGTTGGAGATTAATCTGTTTCAGTTATGGATTCAGCTATTTTGGTGAAAATTAGCCTTTTTTCATTGAATTCAACTGTTTTAGATTCAACATTAAAATCTTTTTTGTTTAAATATCGACTCTTACATTTTTTGTTTCGAATTAATCATTTTTTGCTTGAAAATTCAACTACTTGGTCGAAAGTGGAACTACTTTGTCAAAAAATTAATTTTTTTGGACGAAGATTCATCACTAAGGTTGGAAATTAATCATTAAGGGTGAAAATTCATCCTTTTGGGTGAAAATTCGTTTTTTTTAAATTCAAATTAGTCTTTTTTTTACTGAAAATTTAATCTATCCATTTTTGGTTGAAAATTAATCTTTTTTAGTTGAAAATTCAACTTTTTAATTTAAAATTTATATATTTCGTTGAAAATTCGTCTTTTTTAGTAGTAAATTAATCTTCTTTGTTGAAACATTCATCTTTGACGGATCAAAATTTAATTATTTGGATCAAAATTTAACTATTCGGTTTAAAATTCAATTATTTGATTAAAAAATGAACCTTTTTCATTGAAAATTAATTTGTTTCAGTTGAATATTTAACTATTTTGTTGAAAATTCATCTTTCTTGGTTGAATTTAATTACTTCAGATTTAAAATTAAAATCTCTTTTGTTGAAATATCGACTCTTACATTTTTTGTTTCGAATTAATCGTTTTTTGCTTGAAAATTCAACTACTTGGTCGAAAGTGGAACTACTTTGTCAAAAAATTTATTTTTTTGGGCGAAGATTCATCACTAAGGTTGGAAATTAATCATTAAGGGTGAAAATTCATCCTTTTGGGTGAAAATTCGTTCTTTTTTAGATTCAAATTAGTCTTTTTTTTTGCTGAAAATTTAATCTATCCATTTTTGATTCAAAATTAATTTTTTTAAATTGAAAATTCAACTTTTTGATTTAAAATTCATATATTTCGTTGAAAATTCGTCTTTTTTAGTAGCAAATTAATCTTCTTGGTTGAAAAATTCATCTTTGACGGATCAATATTTAATTATTTGGATCAAAATTTAACTATTTGGTTTAAAATTCAATTATTTGATTAAAAAATGAACCTTTTTCATTGAAAATTAATTTGTTTCAGTTGAAGATTTAACTATTTTGTTGGAAATTCATCTTTCTTGGTTGAATTTAATTACTTTATATTTAAAATTAAAATATTTTTGGCTGTATATCAACTATTCCTTTAAAAAATCATTTTGTTGGTTGAAGAGTTATCATTTGAGCTGAAAATTCATCATTTTAGTTGAAAATTCAACTAATTGGTTGAAAATTTTGTATTTTGTAGAATATTTGTCTTTGTGGTATAAAATTCATAATTTTGGTAATAAATGCAACTGTTTGGTTAAAAAATAATTGGTTTTAGTTAAAGATTCAACTAATTTGTTGAAAATTCGTTTTTTATTTGTAGAAAATTAACCTTTTGGGTAAAAAATACAACTGTATGGTTGAAAATTATTTGGTTTTAGTTGAGGATTCAACATTCATATTTCCGGGTTGAGAATACAACTGTTTTGTAGAAAATTTATCTTTTTGGCATGAAAATTCAACATTTTGGATGAAATTGTCCTATTTATTGATTGAAAAATCTTTCTTGGCTGAAAGTTTAACTCTTTTGTTAAAAATTCATCTTTTTGGTTTGAAAATTCATCTCTTGTGGTAGAAATTTCATCTTTTTTTGTTAAAAATGCAGCTGTTTGGTTAAAAATTTATCTTGGTTGAGGATGAAACTATTTTGTTGAAAATTCGTGTTTTTGGTAAACAGTTATAATCTTCTTTGAAAAAATTCATCTAGTTGGATAAAAAGTCATCTATTTTGTTTGAAAATGCAATACTTTTATTTGAAATTTCAGGGATTTTTGCTGGACTTTCCTATAAGTTGTAATATCTTTGGATATACTATTTTTTCTAGTAACAATGACATTTGATGAATGTATCAAATGTCAATATTCACTTGTCAATTATAATTTTTATACCAAATCTGGATAATTTTAATCAACTAAGTATCAGTCAGCTACAAATCATTTTGATCCAACTTCAAGATGAAAATAAAATTCCAGGATTTTCTGTGTTCTTGGTTGATAAACTAAACTTCATTTTTTAACAACAACAAAAATGAGTTAAAACCACAAATTGCGTATACCGGGTCATATGCACAAAATTAAAAAATGAAATGATATTTTATGGACAAATAAATAACTCTTATATATACAGCTGCCGATAAAAGTTGTGGTCATATCGAGAGAAAAAGTTATCAAACGGGTAGGATATAGAATGGAAAAAAATAGAGAAGTAAAGAACGAGTGGGGAAAGTATTTGAAGGGAAAAGAATTAAATGTCCATGTCATACCCCCTCTCGTCTACTTTATGCTCTGGGTTAAACTTTGCTAATAATTCGCCAGATTGGCGCCACCAGTAGGCATGCGCAACAAAAACCAATAACACTCTCCAGTTACCCATACACCTCTCTTTCTCTTCCTCTTGAAAATCCTCCCATTTTCTCTCTCGCTCTTTCAGAGTGCTTCATCCTCCCTATGGCCCACCAACCCCTTCCCAACTAATCTTTTCTCCCTTCCACGTTAAATTTCACCCTTTCCCCGCAAATACAGACCCTCCTATCAAACCACCCGCGAACCCGCGGGTGCACACCATTGCACACTAACCAAACATCACATGTATATAAAGAAGTATCATGGTAGAAGCAGGCGCATATACCGAACTCCTTCCGAGCGCACTCCCATAAATCGTGGATTACTCCCCGATTCAGGAGTACAGTACACTGGAATTCCGGTCAGTTTTAATTAATTGAATTATAATTGAGGATATGAGGTACTTTTTCTGCTGTAGATTATTACATATTAACGAACTTTGAAATAACTTACAAGGGGTGTGTGCGTAACGGGGGACACGGATTTCAATAATCTTTTGTTGGCGAAGAGACCTAATTTGAAATGAAAAAAGCTCAAACCGTTTGCTTAGATGGAAAGCGGTTTACAAGAAAAAAATTTTTGAAGGAAATCCACGCTGAATGACTACCGGTCAAATTATGCTCGAGCAACTGCAGTAGAGTAATGGTCTAGGTTCTAGACTAGAAAGTTTGCCCTCATGCGTTCGCGTCCTCGCACTTTTCTTTCAAACATTTTTTTTCTCTAATTCTTCTTTTTTTTCAATAATTTAACTTTAAATATGTATAAATATTATAAAAATAATAATAAATAGAAAAAAATAGTTTTAAAATCGAAAAATAATCATTTCTGACAAAAATTTGTTTATCAATGAGTCGATGCCTGTAATATATAAAATAACATGTTCGAAGTGTATTTATCTTCAAATATTTCATTTCAAATTTATTTCAACAATTGAAGCGTGCTCTACTACAGTGCATTATGCGCCAATTGTCATAAAGGCCATCTAATATGTGAATATAAGTACAAAATGATCCTTATAGCAAGTGGCGTATAATGCACTGTTGTGGAGCACGCTTTAATTGAGCACGTGTCTATTCCTTTTTCGCTTGTAAAAATGTCTAACAATTGCAAAATAATAATGTTTATTAGTTACAAATAATTGATTATATATTACAGACATCAACTTATTGATAAACAAATTTTTGTGTCAGAAATAATAATTTATGATTAAAAAAAAATTGTTGTTTACTATTTATTATTATTTTTATAATATTTATGCATATTTACGGTTAAATTATTTAAAAGAATAAAAATTCGAAAGGAAAAATTTTGAAAAAAAGTACGAGGACGCGAACGCATGACGGCAAACTCTCTAGTCTAGAACCTAGACCATTGCTCTATCGCAGTTCCTCGATCACTCTATAATACGACCGGTAGATATTTAGCGCGGATATTTTCTAACACCTCTTCTCGTAAGCCGCTTTTATATCTAAACAAACGGTTTGAACTTTTATCATTTCATATTAGACCCTATTCGCCGATAAAATGTTATTAAAATCCGTGTCTCCTGTTACGCGCAAAGTGATGTTGAATTTTTGCAAAATATTTTTAAAATTATTATGTAGTGTGCCCAGCCAAATCCTGATTTTTAGATTTATATAAAGGCTGCGTCTAGTCGTCAAGAAAAATTGGCAAAGTTGGAAAAGGGGATGGAGCAGACAGATGTGCCTCTTTATATCTATTATTATTTCCCAAAATTACAGACTGACACAGACATTATGTATTTTAATAGTAAGTTGGGGCAATCAGAAAAAGAACAATTTACATTTTCCGAATTTATTTTTGAAATAATGAACATATGAATTTATAATTTTAGAAAATGATAAAAAACATGAAAGCGCACGTCTGTCTGGTAAGGGAAACTTTTTTATTCATAGAGAATAAATTGTTCTATATTTTTTTCAAATAAAAAAAATGTTCAGAGGTCACTGATGTCGTTTTTATGGCAAAAGTCACACTTTTTGCAGATTTTAGGGTTTTGTAGCCCCGGGAAACCCTTATAGTTTCGTTCGGGTGTCCATCCGTCGTATAAAAAGGGAAAAGTGAGGGGAAATGAGGAATAGTAAAGGGAAGTAAATGGAAATGAGGGAAGGAGTGATGGTAAGTGAGGAGAAATAAATAGAAGGGGAAAAGAGGGTAAATAAGGAGAAGAGAGGGGAGCGAAGGTGAGGGGAACTAGACAAGGGGGAATGCGGGATGGGGAAATGAGGGGAAGTGCGGGGATTGTGATAAATCCTAATTATTATTAGTGTTAAATAATAATAGTGTAAAAGTACTCTCAAATTGGTGCAAATAAAATCCATGAATGTTAATGGCACTGTCGGAAGCAAATATATCTAGGAGACGGGAGACCTATTCGTTCAAGTTTCGTCTGATCTCAACGCCAAGGAAGTTGAGAGTAGATTATTTAAATGGAATGAAGTCTTTAAGAATGAATGAAGTTTCAGCACAGCTTTAGTTCACTAAAGTTATACGAAGAACCTAGGTTGATTAATGAATTTAACGTAAGAAAATTACGTTTACTCGAACGAAAATCGTAATGAATTCATACACTTTTAGAAGATTCATACATTTGATAAATAAATTGACACAACACAAAGTGAGAAAAGTGATCAAGGTTAAAATGATTTAATGAAATATTACTAATTGGCAGCAAATTATCACAAATTTAGAATGTTTAAAATTTTAAATTTTTTTCTAAAAAAATTAGATGTTTGATTAATTCAGACTTACAAAAAATGCATTTTTGTTAAAAATTTGATGACATTTTTTAGGAAGTTGTATTTTCAAATCTCAGATATTCGAAGAAGGTCCCCGCAGTGGGACCTGCTTGTTGCCCTCATGCCTCAGTTTGCAAAAATCAAACGATTTTATTATCGTAATAAGTTATTTTTCGTGTCAAATAGTAACAATATCTTATTTAAATATACAGTTATTGAAAATAAAGATAATTTCACCAAATTTTAATGCGCGTGAATAGTGTGTTTAAAAAATTTTATAAACAATGTGGTAAGTTGAATTTTTTATACATATTAATAATACATATATATTTATTGGAATATGCTTAAAAAAGATGAGACACTTGAGGGTCCGGGATGCAATAAGGGCATATAAAATTTTCTCTTGTGAAAACGAAGTTCCCTGGAGGTTATTATACAAATTTTCAAATTTCAATTTTTGAAGGATGTATCTGGATGTTAAATTTTATTGCTCATCTTTTTTGAATTAAAAAAAAATTTCAGCTTATCCAGTTTTCAAATCAAAGTGAAAAAAATTTACGCCAGGCGTAAATTTGACTTTTGTATCTTCTAGCGTTTCGTTTATCGAGGGAATTTTGTGCAGGCAAAAACATCCCGCGATGGAAAATCGGACAAAAGGTATGAGAAAGTTTTTTGGAAAGTTTCAGATCAAGATATTAAATATCTCAAGAGCAGTAATGATTTTAGTTTATGACAGCCCACGAGTTTTCGAGTTTACTTCAGGCGCCGAGGCTTACCGCCATGACTAGATGTCTGGCTAGTGAGTTTTTGCTTATAAAGACGATATTACTTACATTTCTCAGTGAATACAAATTTGACAAAAGTAGTAAGTTTAATCAATTGAATTTAATAAAAGTAGTAAGTTTACAAAACATTCATGAATTTTATTCACTTTTTAATGCATTTTTTCGCGTGTAATATTTGGATTTAAATGTAGGATACTATAATGCTTATCGAGGGAATTTTGAGCAGGCAAAAACTTCCTGCGACTAAAAATCGGACAAAGGTATGATAAAGTTTTTTGGAAAGTTTCAGAACAAAATATTGAATAGCTTAGGAGCAGTAATGATTTTAGTTTATGACAGCGCTCGAGTTTTCGAGTTTACTTTAGGCAGCGAGGCTTACCGCCACGTCTAGGTGTCTCGTTAGTGAGTATTTGCTTATAAAAATGATATTGCTTACATTTTTTAATGAATAAAAATTCAACAAATGTAGTAAGTTTAATCAATGAAATTTATAAAAGTAGTAAATTTACAAAACACTCATGAATTTTATTCACTTTTTAATGCATTTTTTCACTTGTAATATTTGTATTTAAATGTGGGATACTCTATAATGTACGTAACGTTTACACCTGCATGACTGCCTAATTAGTGAGCGACTTTGGGAATTTGTTTTGTAGAAAAACCTACACACACGTTTTTTGACTTTCCTTAAAATATTAAAAATTAAAAACAAAATTTAAAAATTTAAAAAAAAATTAAAAACACATCAGTTAGTCCTTAACTCATCTAAAATTAATTGAATAGTTTTTGCTTGATAAAAAGTTATTTGATGAACAAGTGATGATTTTTCGATTTATATTAAAATGGAAAATATACCTCCAACAAATGAGGTCGAAAACAAAAGAGAGACAAGAGTACATGGGCGTGAAATGTACAAAAAAATTGTAAAAACAAGGTAAAAGTTCGAATAGTTTCTCTATTTAAATAGAACGTTATTACTGTTCTATCAACTACCAATAAATAAATTGCAATAAGAATTCTACTTCGTTTATTTTACATATCTTTAGAAGCGAAAACCCCTAGCAAGATACTGTGGCGCGTCGGTAAGCCCCGGAGCCTAAAGTAAAGCCCCGGGAGCCTAAAGTAAACTCGAAAACTCGAGTGCTGTGATGAACGAAAATCATTACTGCTTCTAAGCTATTCAATATTTTTATCTAAAACTTTCCAAAAAACTTTATCAAACCTTTCTCTGAATTTTTGTCGCGAGAAGTTTTTACCTGCTCAAAATTCCCTCGATAAACATTATAGTATCCTACATTCAAATCCAAATATTACAAGCAAAAAAATTCATTAAAAAATCAATAAAATTCATGAGTGTTTTGTAAATTTACTACTTTTATTAAATTTAATTGATTAAACCTGCTACTTTTGTTTAATTTTTATTCACTAAAAAATTTAAGCAATATCGTCTTTATAAGCAAAAACTCACTAACGAGACATCGAGTCGTGGCGGTAAGCCCTGGAGCCTGAAGTAAACTCGAAAACTCGAGCGCTGTCAAAAACGAAAATTATTACTGCTCCTAAACTATTCATTATTTTGATCTGAAACTTTCCAAAATACTTTACCATACCTTTCTCTGAATTTTTGTTGTGTAAAGTTCTTACCTGCTCAAAATTCCCTCGATAAACGAAATCCTGAAAGAAATAAAAGTAAAATTTACGCCCAGCGTCAAAAAAATCAATAACATTTTTTTAAACAAATATTTCAAAATTCTGATTACTTCATCAGTCGAAGGATACTCTAAAGAGCAATCCTTGAAAACTTCATTTAAAAATTTCGAAAACTGACGAACTGTGGACAAGTTGAAGTGAAAAAATAATTAAAATTGATTTGTTCAGAAAAAGATTTTTTTACTTTAATTTGAGAACTAGAAAAGCTACAACTTTTTTCTGGCTAAAAAAAGATGCGCAATAAAATTTAACGTCCAGATACATTTTATAGGGCAGGACTTTCTGACGTTGAAAATGTCTAGATTATGCGCTGAAAAACTAATCATTATGCGAAATTATGCGATGAAAAATCGAATTATGCGTCAGAAAAATAAAAAAGTTTGTAAGACATAGGATGCACTGTTCAATTCCAGAAAATATAAAAAAATCAATATGTAAAAGAAGAAGGATATAAGTACACGTTAATTAAATCATTTGAGCCGAGCAAACAGAAAATTGTGGTATGGCACCCGGAAGAAAAAAAAATGTTAATGCCTTCAGTTAGAGACTCAAATTTCAGAATTCATCAAATTAAAACATTATAACTCGCTCAAAAAATCTGGGTTCTAATTTTTAATTTTTTATAATTGTTCACCACAAAAAACTTTTCTTACAAAAAATTTGCCAGAATGGTTTTGTCCATACAGAGAAATCTTTTGCAATTTTCAAATTCAAAAACCGAACCGTAGACATAAACCGATTTCAGCAGGTTTAGTTGTTCTTCTTGTGAATGCCAAAGCACAACTTTTGTTTCTCGACTCAAATGATTCAATTAATCGGCGCATTCTGCTCTTATGAAACCTACGTAAAATCTGAATAGAAAAACTGCGAGAAATTCAAAATGCAAATTTTTTATAATTTGATTATTAGAAAATATCCAAAATGAGTTAAAAATTTATATTTTATGTTTACTGACGAATTCCGACATGTACATATTTAAAAACACATTTTTCGCAACTTCTTACTTATATTTCATAAAAAATATCAAATTATGCGTTTCGATGCGACGTTGAATTAAATATACTTGACATGGAAGCTTTATATAACATGAAAGTTCTGAGTTATACTTAATTTTGAGATATTGTGCGATTATGCTGTTCGCGTAAAATAGAGGTCCTTATACATCTATTAAAAATTAAAATTAGAAAAAACTTTAAAAAGCCTCCAGGAAATTCGTTTTCACAAGAGAAAATTTAACGTGCCCTTATCATGCGGGTCTTTTATTATTAAAGGTATTTTAAAAAATTAAAAATTAATTATCGGGGCAACCACGAGGGAAGCCCATGTTGGATCCTTATGGATTAGCATATTGTTTCCATGAGAGGCCACGCCTGGATCGGGCTGGCCCTCTTGGGCCACTCATGGCCTAAGGGGACTCCACTTTTCCACACAGGTAGTAAGGTATCTTTTGCAAAAAAGAATTAGTATTATTATAACATTTTAACTATGTAGTATAATCATTTTTTATTAATAAATTGTATAGAAATGCTTACTAAGATGCAATTAGTAAACAACTTGGCACTGCTTCATTACTACCTTAATTCAGAATTAGAGAGCGAGCACCTAAGCGCATATAACTAGATATAGTACTTGCATTTATAATTTTAGCAATATTCGAGAGCAAAATCTTGAAGTTGAGCCAAAAATGCAACATTTCAATGCACTATTATTTAACAGCATTATATAATTGTAATTTATTTTTTATTTTTTCCTATTCTAATTTCGAATAAAGTAATGAAAGTTGCATCTAATTGGAAACTCAGAGTATCCTTCCTGAGGATTACACCTTCAGGAGCGGAATGCTGCATCGCCAGGGTACGTTCACCCGTTCACGATTCGCCATCCTCGCGACGAACGCGTGGATTCCGCAGTTTTATTTTAGAACTTCAATTGATTCTGCTATAAGGCATCTTGCCCTCGACAAGAAACGCACACATTCAAAAATCTAATGATTAAATAATTCTTTAATGATCTTGATATATAAAATCAACGTCAGCAAAAAACTAATTCTGTTTGCTTTTTTCCGACTCATAATCACGAGGTCAGAGACTGCTTTTTTGTTTTATTTAATTTTTCGCTGTTATCAATATTATAATTCTTTCATAAAGAAGTTAGAAATATGTACAGGGTGGCCGTTTTAATCAAGGAAAAAAATTCTGGTCATTTCCAAGTCATTTCCCGTTTTTTTCTAAGTTCGCAAAAATTTTTCACGGTCATTGAAATTAAAAATACGAACTTTAAAAACTGAAAAATTTTTGATTTGAAGTAATCAAAACTGAAGTGCAAGTTAAAACACTCAAAGTGGAACTCTTTTTGAATTTTATACTTTTAAAATTGAAGCTAAAAAATTTTGTATCAAACGCTCAATAATTTACACGTATAAAATAGAAGCTTTCAATACTTCTGAATTGAAGAATATTAAAATAAATGGTATTTAACTGCGAAATAAAAAATTTTTAACTTTTATAAATTGAACAGTTCAAACATTTATGGTTAAAAAGTATACATACATCCACGGTATCATTTTAAATGATCTAAATTCAAATTAATTCTTCCTTGCAACTCAAACTGATAAAAATATTTTTTTTAAAACATGTTCTTCTTCTAATTCAATACAAAATTGAAAATAAAAAATCCACCTTTCACCTGAATGTTAAAAATACCAAATTTGCCCTCTGTCTACTCAATAAAAAAATTAAAGAGAAGAAGAGGCCTCTTCCAATTCAAAGAATAAAAAAATAAATAACCAATATTTCGTCCCTTCCAACTCAATAAAAATGATGATAACAAAAGAAGTGACTCATAAAGTTTAGAAAAACTTAAAAAATAAATTTTCCTCCTTCCAAACTCGATAAAAATCTCAAAAACAAAAAAATATCCTTCTTGCAATTCAGAAAAGATGAGAAACAAAACTTCCTATCTACCAACTCAATAAAAAAATAAAAAAATAAAAATTACTCTCTTCCAATTCAGAAGGAACATTGAAAATAAAAAGTGGCCAGCTTCAGCTCAATGCAAACGTTAAAAAGAAAAAATGGCCTCTTTCAATTTAGAAAAATATATATATATATTTCGTCCCTTGCAACTTTATAAAAATTTTAAAATAAAAAAAGTGTACCTCTTCCAATTCAGAAAAAGCTGATAACCAAAATTTCCTATCTTTCAACTCAATAAAAGAGCTAAAAATAAAAAATTACACTCTTCCCATTCAGAAAAAAGATTAAACATAAAATAAAAATAAAAAAATTCCCTCAATCATTTCAGAAAAAATTGAAAACCAAAATTTCATTCCATCAAACTCAATAAAAATGTTACGAAGACAAAATTTCCCCTTACAAATTCCAATTCATAAAATATTGAAACCCAAAATTTCCTCCTTTCCAATTCGATAAAAATCTTAAAAATATAAAATGACCCTCTGCCAATTCAACAAAAATTGAAAATTAAAATTTTCTCGTTTCAAACTTATTAAAAATGTTAAAAATACATTTGTCCAACTTTAAATCATTAAAAATGTGAAAACAAGAAAATTCCTCTTCCAATTCGGCAAAAAATTAAATACCAAAATTTCTTCCGTTTTTTAAAAATTAGAATTGTGAAATTTAAACGTTTTCTGATGCATAAATCTTTTAATGTCGATTTATTAAAAATTTCAAGTCGTTTTAAATTAATAATTGTTAATTTATTATTTATATACTAATATTGAACACTTCCAATTACAATTTATTCATTTTCAAACATGTAACAATTAAAATTGTAAAGTTCAAAGTTTAAATTTAACATTCTGAAATTAAAATGATTCAAGGCTTTCTATTTCAAATAATTCAGTTTTTAATATTTGATTCAAAATGTCAAATTTCAACGATTAAATCTGTAAATTGTTTAATTTTGAACAGATTCAGAATCGTCTTATAAAATCAATTCTTGTTCAATTTTAAATACTCGAACTACAGTTCAGTTTCAAAAATTATTAATTAATTTACATTTACATTTGATCAACTGAAAACGTATTTTATCAAAACTTTCAAATTTGAAAGGCTTAGATTTTTAATTGTTTAAGTCTTTAAAACTGCATTTTTAAATTCTTTTAATTGAGAATATACGCTTAGAAATGAAGACCTAAAATGGAAAATTTTCCAAGTAAAATATTTTATAATTACGCATTGTAAACTGAATGATTTCATAATTGAAAAAGTTAACAATGGAACTTATATTTTAAAAAAGTTGAAATCGAACTCATTTAAAATTGCATTATATCATGTAATATTATGAAATATGTGATTTTTCAAAAGATTTGATGAATTTTTCTCCTAAAAATATGTAAATTCCCAGTCAAAAAATAAATTTACTGTTATTTCCCGGTTTTCCTCGGTCTCAAAAAATTCCCGGTCATTTCCCGGTTTCCCAGTCTAACGGACACCATGAAAATTTAAAAATATTGTTTTAATTTAACGTTAGAAATAAATTTCTCTCGATAATTAAATTGTGAAGTGAATTTCAGATTTATATAAAATATTAATTAAAAATCGATCAACTCTGGATATTGTTGTAACATCTTGAAAATTAAAAAGTAACAAATATTTTGCAGACTCATATTTTTTTGTACATTTACGATATGCAATTCAATCAGAAATATCCTGACAATGACTGGATCTAAAAGCATATACATGATGACACTTCATCGGCAGGTGTTTGTAAGTGTGCCTGTGCACGAATGAGAGGCAAATTGAAATTGCGCCCTAGGGGGAAACGTTTCCATTGCGCTTTTTGTGCTATTATAGCTGGGCGACGCGTTATCTTTCACGAAAAGAAAAGAGCGAACAATCGTTATGCTGCCGATATAATCGATATGTTTGGCAAATATCTGCATCACTTTTTCATCAGGAACATACATATAACTATAGAGTTGAAATAATTAATCTGAACTTCGCATGTAAAACGAATTCTCGCAAATAAACAGGAAGAGAAGCACTTTGTTTTTCACAATTAAAATTGTGGAGGTAGAGAAGCAATCGCCCGGCCTCTCTCCCTCTCAAACTTCAAGGTTAGGCCTCAGCTACACTTATCCCCACTAAAGCAATTTAAGCCTGCGTCCAGCGTACGATGTAAGTACATTCAAGGTCAGGCCTCAGCTACACTTATCCCCACTAAAGCAATTTAAGACTGCGTCCAGTATCTTAAATTATTTAATCGAGGAAAAGCTATATCTGGAGAAATTAATATTAATGGAATTATAGTAAGTACATTCAAGGTCAGCCTTCACCTACTCTTATCCCCACTTAAGCAGTTTGAACCTGCGTCTAGCGTACAGTGTAAGTACATTCAAGGTCAGGCCTCAGCTACGCTTATCCCCACTTAAGTAGTTTAAGCCCACGTCTGGCGTGCAGAGTAAGTACATTCAAGGTTTGGTCTCAGTTATGCTTATCTCCACTGAATCAATTTAAGCCTGCGTCTAGCGTACGGTGTAAGGACATTCCATGGAGCATGAGAGGGGGTAGAGAAGCAAGCGTCCGGCCTCTCTCCCTCTCATACTTCAAGATTAGGCCTCAGCTACGCTTATACCCACTTAAGCAGTTTAAGCCCACGTCTAGCGTGCAGAGTAAGTACATTCAAGGTTTGGCCTCAGTTATGCTTATCTCCACTAAATCAATTTAAGCCTGCGTCTAGCGTACGGTGTAAGGACATTCCATGGAGCATGAGAGGGGGTAGAGAAGCAAGCGCCCGGCCTCTCTCCCTCACATGCTACAAGGTTAGGCCTCAGCTACGCTCATCCCCACTCAAGCATTTTAAGCCCGCGTCTAGCGTACGGTGTAAGTACATTCCGTTATCCTATTTTTTGGCTTAGAACAAAACCTCTTTGTCTTAAAACAAGACAGAGTTTCTTAATTCAAAACTTTTTTTTTCTGTGAAATTGACAGTTCAGCTCTGAGGAATCGATTCCTTAGCAAGTAGAAACATTTGGGTGCAACCTTATTTTACCAAATATAAAAAAGAACTTCTCTTTCCTCTGTGAAAAGTTTTTGAATAGAAGAATGTGATTTTCAAACCGAGTCCCACAAATTAAATATAATCTCTCCTAGACAGAAAGGTTAGTCGACTGAGTGACGTTAAGTTTGTGAGTCATGCATTCCTAATTGGATCATTCGTCTTTCCATAAAGCAGTATTCGAACCTATGCAAAGTGCAAACCTGGTACCTGAAAGATAAACCGTAGTAACTGCAGCTTCCGAGAAAATTTAATGGTGTTCCTATCTTGTGAAATATGAATCGTTAGAACGCTATTTTTACCCCGTCATTTTAAAATTAATTAAACACGAAGAGCACCGGTTTATTCGTCAGGTGCGGGTACGTAGATGAGAATACGTGACGTCGTCAGAAATTCTGTGCAATTTCGTGGAGAATAATTACGTCGGAAACTCTGACACTACAGTACAATGCTAACAAACCCGCTCAAGTTTTTGCCAACCCACGCACCGCTTGAGTGAATTAAATCGAATGTCGAGCATCCGTTAGGAAAGGCACTTATTGATCTTTCTAAAAAGTGTTATACCGCAGAAATAAACTTCTATTTATACGTATTATCACTAAGTCTACCACTTTAGTTCGAATTATTTTTTGAAATTACCAATCGTTTTTGAGATAAACGTGAAAAACAATGATTTTTATGGGGTTTTTATAGTTTTCACCACAAAAATCAAACTTGCGTCAATTTTCATTACGATTTTCGTAATCAGCGCGTCAAGATACATAAATATACGGAGTTTCAAAAAAATCGGAGGTAAGGGCTATTCGGAACTACACCCAAAAAAATTCCCGGTCATTTCCCAGTTCTTTCTCGGTTTACAGAAATTTTTCGCGGTCAGCGAAATTAAAAAATTCGAACTTACAAAACTGAATTTTTTTCACTTGAAGTAATAAAAACTGAACTACAAACTCAAGTACTCAAAATGGAACTCTTTTGAATGTTAAACTTTCAAAATTGTAGCTTAAATTATTTTTAATACAGAAATTTTGAATTCGAAGGCTCAAAAATTTACACGTGAAAAATGGAAGCTTTTAACACACTTCAATTGGACAATTTTAAATTAAATGCTATTAGAGTGCAAAATTTTTCATTTTAAACTTTTATAAATTGAGCAATTCAAAAATTTCTGGTTCAAAATAAATACATATAAATCCAAGCTATCCTTTCCAATGCTCTAAATTGAAACTAATCGCCCCTTTCAACTCACATTCATAAAAATAATACAAATAAAACATGTCCCTCTGCTAATTCATCAGTACAAAATAAAAAATAAAACCAAAATTTCCTCCCTTCCAACTCGATAAAAATGTTACATATAAAAAAATGTACCTCTTCCAATTAAGAAAAAATTAAAACCAAAATTTCCTCCCTTGAAAACGAAAATTTCCTCTCTTCTGGCTCAATAAAAATGCTAAAAATACAAAATTACCTTCTTCAAATTCAGAAGAAATATTAAAAATAATAAATTGACATTTTCAACTCAATAAAAATGTTTTAAAAATGGCCTCTTTCAATTCAGAAAAAAATAACCAAAATTTTCTTCCTTCCAACTCTATCAGAACCTTAAAAATAAAAAAATTTCTCTTCTAATTCAGAAAAAATTGTAAACCACAATTTCCTCCCTTCCATCTCGATAAAAATCTTAAAAATAAGAAATAATTTCTTGTTATCTAATTTATTAAATAATATTAATTATTATCCTTCTTCAACTTCATAAAATATTGAAAACAAAAATATCCTCCTTTCCAACTCGATAAAAATCTTTAAAATAAAAAAATTTCTCTCTTTCAATTCAGAAATAAATGGAAATCAAAATTTCCACCCTTCTATCTCGATAAAAATCTTAAAAATAAGAAATAATTTCTTATTAACTAATTTATTAAATAATTATAATCATTATCCTTCTCAAACTTCATGAAATATTGAAAACCAATATAGCCTCCTTTCCAACTACATAAAAATCTTGAAAATATAAAATGTCCCTCTGAAAATTTCACAAAAATAAAAAAACAAAATTTCCTCGTTTCAAACTCAATGAAAATGTCAAAAATACAAAATTTGCCTGCCTTCAACTCAATAAAAATGTAAAGAACAAAAAAGTTCCTCTTCGAATTCGGGAAAGAAATCAAATAAAAGATTTTCTTCCCTTTTCTTAAAATTAGAATTATGAAATTCAAATGTTTTTTTATACATTTTGTACGATTATTGTTATACATTTTAAAGCAGAATTTATTTAATTTTAAATTGTTTAAAATTAATAATTGCCCATTTGTTATTTATACATCGAAACCCAACACTTTTACTAACAAATTAAACATTCAAAAAATTGAACAATTAAAATGGTAACATTCAAAGTTTAAATTTAGCACTCTGAAAATTTAGCGATTCAAGGTTTCCTATTTCAAACAATTCAGTTTTTAATATTTGATTTATAATTGCTCATTTTAAATAAATATTCAAACACTGCTAAATATTACACTATTATTCTTTTTTTTAATTAAAAAATTTCAAATTAAATGGGCTAAAATTGGAATATTTTAGACTGAAACAATTTTTGAATAGGATTTGAAATTGAATAAAAGCGTTTAATTATGAATATATTAATTTGAAATTATTTTTAAATTGATATTAGTTTATGAAGTTTCAATCGGACGTTTACATTTGTTTAGAATCATCTTGCAAAATAAATTATTATTCAACTTTGAATACTCGAACTACAGTTCAGTTTTAAAAATCATTAATTAATTTATATTTACATTTGATCAACTCAAAACGTATTTTATCAAAGATTTTAAAATTCAAACGCCTTTAATTTTTAGTTGTTTATGTCTTCAAAACTGCATTTTAAAGTTCTTTTAATTGAAAAAGTACGCTCGAAAATGAAGATCTAAAATGGAAAATTTCTCAAGTGAAATATTTTAGAATTACGCATTGTGAGCTGAATAACTTTATAATTGAAAAAATTGACAATGGAACTTAACATTGAAAAGAAAGTTAAAATTGAACTTATTTTAAATTGCATTATATTATGTGGCATTTTAAAACATGTGATTTTTCAAGTGATCGGATAGATTTTTCTCCTATAAACTTGCAATATTGCCGGTCAAAAAATAAATTCACTGTCATTTCCCGGTTTTCCCGGTCCAACGGCCACCCTGATAACGTATTCAAGTGCATAATAGGATTCTGAAAATTCCCTTGGTCTCACGTCTCGTAATTTCGCATTTTTAAAAAGAAAAGTTTTTGTCCGCGATCGTTTTTCATTCTGAAACGACTAGAAAAATGGATTTGGGGTGGGTTTATTTCTCCTGAAGAATATACTCGTACTGTCACTAAACTGTGTACTCCACCACATCTATGTGCAAATTTCTACTATTTAATCAACTGCGATATTACATTTTAAGCGACAAACAAATTTTATTTACCAAAAAATAAGTTTCCAGTTGAAATTATTGTTTAGTATTATATTCAATTTGTATAAAAATAAAGGCCGTTTCTATTAATCACGAAAATTCTGATTAATAGCCAATTCAACGATCAGGGTTATTTATCACGAAATTTCGTGATAATTAGCCAATTCAACGACCTGAGCTATTTATCACGAAATTTCCGTATAAATAGCCGATTCAACGCTCCATGAATATTTTGGAGTTCTCACCTAGCTATTAATACGGAAAATGTTATTCCATATTAAAACGGTAATTTTATGAATTTAAATTAAAGTTAAAACGTTGAATATTCTAGTTCGAATTGATTTAGATAAAAAAGTAATAATGTTTAATAAAAAGAACACAAAATGTCCATAAGGAAAAATGTGACACAAAAACAGTACGTTTTTTATGTTCTTCTTATTATAAATTAGTTTTCTAGAAATTTGCTATTCATCACGAAATTTCGGTAAAAATAGCCAGTTCAACGATCTAGGCTATTTATCACGAAATTTCGTGATTAATAGCCGATTCAACGATCTGAGCTATTTATCACAAAATTTCGTGATGAAATAACATCAATATTTCGTGATTAATACCTTAGAACGTTGAATCGTCTATTTGTACCGAAATTTTGGAATGAATAGCTATGAAGAATTGAGAAAAATCGCTGGAGTCAAATAAATTAACTTTTCTTTTTACTTTGCACATGCTTTGCATCCTTCGCATGTTGTGACAGGTGGGAGGTTATGCTTTATCTATAATTTCGTTCCTTCGTTCCTTTCGCGTTACTTACCTATGATACTAAAGGCCTTTTCATACCGTTGGAAAGG
>JAUMHM010000079.1:4794566-4818381 GCA_032362435.1 Melikaiella ostensackeni
ACGCTTCTTTGGAAAAATGAATGAGTGTCATTTTCTTTTTCAGCGACCCAAAATTAGTCTAGAAAACACTTTTTCTTTTAGGTACACGCGATGAACCAAATATTTATAATCTAGTGTGTTTTACGATTTTTTTATTCAAGTTACTTCAGTAATAATTCAGAAAATGTTTGAACTATATTTAGAGAAAAATGTATTCAGAAATTACAATATTTGTATTGTAATTTTACAATACATTTATAGCAATTTTACTTTACAATATGGTGCTTGTAATTTTACATTGCAATTTGTATTATAAAGTATGATATAAAATTACAAACATTTTTAACAGTGGATCGCATACATAAATTACTTAGATTTTTTTTTCTTTTAGATAAAATCTAAAATTAGATGGAGAACAAGTGATTGTGTGGCAGCCCTGCGAATATTGAATAATGGTAGTTCAAATAAATTTTCATTTATCTATCATTTCATTTATCTAAAATTGGACCTAGAAAGTTTTGGAGATTTGGAATTGAAAAGTCATTAACCCTTCGTTCGGTAGAAATCATGTTGCCTGTGACACGTCGTTAGGTGACCCGTCGTTTGCCCCGCTGAATAATCGAGCTGTAAATTTTAGGGAGGCGCGGAGTTCCATAATTGCCAATATCGTTAAAACAACGATGGCGCATTGTGACCGCGTCTACAGACTAATATAGATTAAATATTCTATATAATACACAGAGTGCCCGTTTAAATTCAAATTGTTATATCAGAATAATTGAGGGGCTTATTTCAATTTTTTTTTTTGTTGATACAAGTTAGACATTTCTAGATTATTCAATAAATATCCAGCAACATTATTTTGCAATGTTCTCTTCTAAATCGAACTGCTTTAGAGTTGAAAAGTTATTATTTTTTTCACAATTCCAATTGCACTCATCTCGCGTAACCTGGCCACCCTCGGGTCTGGTCGGCCAGGATGCGGAGGCTATTAAAATCTAGTTTCAACCGAATTTAACGCGACAAGTGAGTAAACACTCAGGACCGCATATATAGTCTCTGAACCACAGATGGATCGGACAAGTAAAGCGAGATGAGTGTATAACGTCGTTCGATATTTGAATAAGAACCTGTTAATATTTAATTTTAGTTTGTTCAATATATAGGTTCTTTCATATTTAAATCACGCGATTTCGAGGGCTTTTCAAATTGGTAACTTTAAGTTAGAAATGTTTTGAAATTTAGTAGCATCAAATAAACTATTATCAATCAACTTGAAGATAACCAAATTTAAAAATTCGAAGTGTCTACCGTTACGGAATTTGCCGTAAAACCAACTTTCTTCCAGCTTATTCAGGGCTAAAGTTACGGAATTTCTGCTATACTTGTTCGGGTTAGTCTTACGGAAAATTTCGTAACACTAGTCAGTGTCTTAAAAATATTATTCTTTAGAATTTATTTCTGTTTAAACACTTGTAACTAAATACATTTCTAAGTACAAACTTAATAGTCTTCAGATTTGAAGAAAATTCAATTATTTTTCCTGAATATTTTGAGGACTCAATTTTGTATTTCGAAATAGGCTTGTAAAACTTTAGAAATCATTGTTCGGAATTTTATGGTAGTGTTTTGAGGTATCTTAAATTTGGAATGTTTAACACGCCGAATACAGGGGTTGGAGCTTATTCCGCTTTTTTTTTCTCATTCACGACCCCTCGATTCACGATCCCTTTTTTTCCTTCCAACCCCCTTTACTTCACTCTCGTCAGCCGGTCTTCATCCACCGACTATTCCACTCGTCAGTCGGGATAATGCCTATTCTGAATAAGAATTCTCTTCACAGAAATCCAACTGGCGATCAACGCGGGACATATTTTGCGCTCCGGTGGAACAGAAAGATATTGAAAATCATCACGCGAATGAAAAGTATCCCTCTTCTGATATACTTTCGCTTGAAAAAATTCCTATTCGCGAATTAACCCCGAGAGTTATTGACGAATTGTATTTTGCGGTACTAATAAAGTGAATTTATTTTTGGCTAACGCGACCTCTCTATGTACTGACTGAGTGAAGCCTTTGATCGTAAAAGTAAAAGCATTCGCTTTAGAAACAACATGAAAAAGCGAAACTCATTTTGAGTGCTAAAACCTAAACTATAAAATTTATAAAAACAATTCTCTCCTCAATGTCACTTCTAGTGGAATCAATTTAGACGTTAAAAATCAAAAAGCGCATAACCCGGTTACCCGCAGCGAATTTTTATTAAACTTTTTGTACTGTGTTGCTAATACTAGGTACTAAAAAGTTAAATCTTCAGACGTTTCCGTTAAATATTATATAGTTATTTAAAGAAGGAATTATTAATTATTTGATATATGTACATATTTTTAGCAGTGAAATCAGTAAATTCCACTTTTTTGTTGTAAAATGCACAAAGAAACAAATAAGGAAAACATTTTTTACCAAAAAAGTGTATATTATTATGAAAATGTAATTGGAAAATGAAATATTTATTATGACCAACACTCGTGCAATCGGCGCCACAAAGCGGAAACCATCCATCGTTTTCGAAAAGGTTTTCGTTCTTCAGATATAATTTAAAATAATGTTTTTCAAATAATTTAATTTTTAATTTTAAATCATTTTTTCAGAAGTGCTTTCTGTATCATATAACTACAATTTTAAAGTTTGTTTGTAGTAATTTCACATGTTTTTAATTTTCTGTTCAAACATTTTAAAATCTCCAAGTTATATTTTTATACCAATATTAGAAAAGGGTGCATTTCGGAAACGGTGCTTTGGACGACAAAAATACATCACTGCTGATAAATAGTACATAAAATTTACAACAAAAATTGGTTTCCTGTGCGGGACATATTTTCCAAGTAATCCATCCTGGGAGTGGAGGGTGAGTTTTACGGCGCGGCTCGCACACTCTTTTCTTAACTCATAATTATCTCGAAGAGGGGTCGTTTCTCCATGAAAATGTATAGAACTGAAAATTTAGACAATTTTCCGTTCTATAATTTCAGTTCTATAAATTTTCATCAAAAAAGACTCCATTTTGAGATATGAGCTAAAAAAGAGCGTGCGAGCCGCACGGTAAAACTCAACCTCCACTCCTAGAGTGAATTACACTGAAAAAGTGGCCCACACAGAAAAAATGTATACCACCATTCTTGTCGTAAATTTTCTGTACTATTTGTTGATACGAATGCATTTTTGTCGTCCGATGCACCCTTTCCGAAATAATCGTCAAAACCCATTTTTGAAGGGTGGTTTGCTCGATTTAAGAGTAGGATCCCGAGTCCAACTCGTTTGAAATCAATTTCCAATGCCTTGCGTAATACATATGCCAAATATGAACTCTTTAATATTTTTTTCTAGAAAAAAATCTAAATATGTTTAAAATTTTTAGTCCGCCATTTTTAATTTTTTTCACCTTACATTCACAATCATCAACCTTAAAATCCATATACACAGCATTTTTGCGGTTCAAGACTTAATTTATTCAAGTTGTTTAACTTTTTAATCTATTTTTCTGAAATTTTTTAATTAAAAAAAAAGTGATTTTCAAAAACAGCGGGAATGTCTGAAGGTTTAACTTTTTAATACCTACTCTTAGCAACAAGGGCTTCATAAAAATCCGTTGCGGGGAGCCGGATTCTGAGGTATAAACCTTATTCAACTTCTCTATTCCTTTTGTTCCTTTTGAATCCCAGAATCTTTGTGTGCTGTAGCACACATAATTTATAAAAATAATATAATTTATAAAAACAATGTTCTCTTTAATTATTAACAAGCATAATATGCACGCGCTATGTGTAACATTGCTTTAAACCTGATTTTCATCTAGATTTCTTTCAAACATTTTTTTTATGGATTGAAATGTTTATTTATTAAATTCTTATGTCAAATTATGTTAATATAGCATTCACAATACAAAATTCGCTTTCTTCTTGAATTTCCAACCGTTGATAATCGAAAAAAACTGAAAATTGAATTTTCAACAGTTGAATCATTATATAGAAAACGATTATAGGATAATCAGCATTGAAAGAAATAATAGAAAAATAATGAAGGAATTAATGGTAAAATTAATGTAGAAAATTCCTCTTTTTGGTTTGAAACTTTAACAATTTGGTTGAAACATTTTTTCTTTCTTGACTGAAAAAGCTGAAAATTCAACTCTTGTTGAAAATTTGTTTTTTTGGTTTGAAAATTCATCTCTTTTGGTACGAATTATATTTTTTTTGTAAAAAATACATCTGTTTAGTTGAAAATTAATCTGTTTTAATTGAAGATTCAACTATTTTGTTCCAAAATTCATCATTTTACTTGAAAATTCACTTCTTTGGTTGAAAATTTACCTAATTTATTAAAAATTCGTTTCTTTTTGTTTGAGAATCATTTTTTAAACTTGAAATTTAACTACACCATTATGGTTTAAAATCTATCATTTTTAGTTCAAATTCAACTATTTGGTTGAAAATTCATCTTCTTTGGTAGAAAATAATCCTCTTGGCTGAAAATTCATCTGTTTGGTTGAAAATATATGTGTTGTGATGAAAATTCGTTTTCTTTTTAGTAAAAAATTAATCTTCTTGATTAAAAATTCAACTGTTTGGTTGAAAATTAATCTGCTTTGGTTAAGGATTATACTCTTTTGTTAGGAATTCGTCATTTTGGTTTAAAAGTTCATTTCTTTTGGTAAAAATTTAATATTTTTGGTAAAAAATAAAACTGGTCGAAAATTAATCTGTTTTGGTAGATGATTCAACCATTTTGTTGAAAATTCGTCTTTTTGGTAGAAATTTCACCTTTTTTGGTCGAAAATGCAATTGTTTGGTAGAAAATTAACCTGTTTTGGTTGAGAATTTAACTACTTTGTTGATTTGATTTAAAAGTTTATCTCTCCTGGTAAAAATTTAATATTTTTTGTAAAAAATAAAACTGGTTGAAAATTAATCTGTTTTGGTAGAGGATTCAACTATTTTGTTGGAAATTCATCTTTTTGGTTTAAAAATTCATCTCTTCTGGTAGAAAATTAATTTTATTTTTTGTAAAAAATACAAGTGTTTAGTTGAAAATTAATCTGTTCTAGTAGAGGATTCAACTTTCTAGAGGATTCATTTTCTATGGTTGAAAATTTAACTATTCTATTTTTGATTGAAAAATTGTCTTCTTTAGTTAAAAGTTCAACTATTCGGTTGAAAGTTCATGTATTTTGTTGAAAATATGTTTTGGTTGAAATATCAACTATTTAATTATAAATTTAATTATTTTATTGAAAATTCAACAATTTTGTTAAAGAGTCATCCTTTTTTGTTAAAAATTCTACTTTTTGGATTGAAAATTCAACTATCTTGATAGAAAATTAATCTGTTTTAGTTGAGTACTAAAGCACTTAACTATTTTGTTGAAAATTCGACTGTTTGAGTTGAAAATTCAACCATATTGTTGAAAAGTAACATTTTTGTTGAAAATGCATATTTTTGTGTTGAAAATTCAACTGTTTTGTAGAAAGTTGACCAATTTGAATAACATTTTTTTTCTTTCTTGACTCAAAATCATTTCTTGGTTAAAAATCCAACTCTTTTATTGAAAATTCGTCTTTTTTATACGAAAATTCCTGACTTTAGAATAATTTAAAGTTAGCTGAAATAGTGCAAAAACGACTGTGGAAATTAATTTTTTTTTTAATTAAATTTTTAATTTCATCACTCAGTAATAAACAAATATTAAAACAAAAGAATTTAGAAACCCCGCAACTTCATGTTGAACGTACGGAAGGACAACATTAGGAAATCAAATTCTTTATTATTATAGATGTTATTTCCTATATAAATTGTTTTAACATTATCATTAATCTTATCAAGTGTTTAAAGTTTGAAATTCTTATTTTGAATTTCCGGAGGAGAATTGGGGTCAATAAAGTAATGTTATGTTATTTGTGGTGTGACTTACC
Source organism: Melikaiella ostensackeni (assembly GCA_032362435.1). Lineage (NCBI taxonomy): Eukaryota > Metazoa > Arthropoda > Insecta > Hymenoptera > Cynipidae > Melikaiella > Melikaiella ostensackeni. The sequence continues at coordinate 4,800,514 of JAUMHM010000079.1, forward strand.
TCTCCATGCGTGTCCCTTCGACCATCAGGGGTGTTTTCCGGCAGGAAGTAGAGCCGCAAAGAGGCGAGGGGTGTATTTGGCCCCCGGCTGTCAAGCCAGAGTAATTGAAGCTCGCCGATGCTGACGAGATCGGCGTCACTCCAAAGTTTTGTGAGGAAAAAACTTCCTAGACGAAGAACACGACCATTCCCTATTCGAACTGCCTTGTAAAATGTATACGGGCCGTGACTAAAGCAGGCACCGCCCAGTAGCTGAAAATTCAAAGGAAAAACATCCTGCTTTAATTAACACTTTCAAGGCAAACAATTTTCTCTAAATTCAATATTTGAAACGCACAGAGAAGTGCAGAAACGAAAACGAAAGTACAGAAATAGAAGTAAATTAATTAAGGGCCAACACTGGCCTCTAGGATACGTGAGTGTTCAATTATTTATCTAAAAAGGGAGAAGGTGAAACAGTTTCCTACATTGTTTGTTGGTTTCATAACTTACTATGAGTATACCGGTCGTACCGGAGCAAGATGTTCTGCTTTTTGGCTCTTTACCTGTTTCTTTACCAATCTTTAGCATTTATTTACCACTCTTCACCATTTTATTCGACTAAATCGAATGGTCTCTTTTCAACCCCATAGGATAGAAGCAAGCACGTATTCCAGAGGCCAGTGTTGGCGCGATGCCGCGAATTATGGTGCATTTTCTCATTTCGATTGTTATATAAAATTTTTTTTTCGGAAAAAGCGGCCTTTATCGCAAGTCTTTGTACTCTTCAGATTATGTGTGCAAAAAACTAGGCAAAATGGCTTCTCCGTTTGGCTTCAGTTTCAGATCTAAGATTTCCCGACGATTTTCAGGGTCCTTAAGTGATTCGACTTCCAGAGATGGATGGCTGCTGATTAGCCAATTTCTCGCAACTACATTTCCAGTCCAAAACTACAGGATGCACATTCGAAACGGAGTTTATGTGCAAATCTGTCGAAGTAAATAATGAGACTTGACGTTTACAAATACAATTGTGTGAAAGAATGTGACGTCGCGTTGCACAAGTCGAGTTTAAGTCATTATTTAAAAGTGATTTGCTGAGAAGCAGCATGTTTCATCATCTGCGTTTGAAAAGTCGTGAATTAATTTTTGTCGCGATTAATGATCTTCAATTTTTCTATTTGGAAGCGATCAAATTTTGGAAAGAGGTATCCTCGGAGGAATCAATCAAAATTGAAGTATCTCTAATTGAGGTCAATCAAAATTTATTTATTTTTCAAAGAATGTCAACCCTTTTTCTTAATTTGAATCATTGAGAAATGGATCGCTAGTAAGGATTTTCACTGATGAACAGTGAAATCTCACTTATTCAAATCTACTTTAAAATTAAAAACAACCCAACTTGTCAATTTTATGAATTTTCAATTTTCAATCATTAAAAATTGAATTTTTAGGGTTTCGTAATCTCGGACAGAAAGGGGAAATGAAGGGAGGGGATTAAGGGAAAATGGGGGAAGTGCGGAGATGGAGATGAGGGGAAGTGTGGGGAGGAGCGAGGTGAAGTAAATTGAAATGAGAAACGAGGGGAGGGAAAATATGGGGAGGGGGAAATGAGGGGAAGTGCTGGGAGGGGAGGTCTAAACGACTTAATAGGCTACGAAAACCCTTTTTTGTAGGCGCTTGCCGCATACTTTTACTAATTTTTTTAAATAGCCAGCATACAGACCAATTTTTCTACCATTTTCCACTATTCATTCAAGTCCATATAATAAATTTGTGTATGTACACCTACTCACAGAATTACTCTGAATAAAGAATATGCTCTTGAAAAGAAATTTTTTCGGAATAAAAAATTCCTTTAAAATATAAATTGTGTCTGGCCACTCAAATCCGAGAAGACCAAAAAGAAATTACATATACAAGTTTGAAATGTTGAAAGTAGAGAGAAATCAGAATCTGGATTCTAACATTCAGAAAGAACTCAGCTAGCTTTTAAAACATCGTATTCCCTATCTCGTTGAGGGAATAAAGGAAAGGTTTGAAACAAATAAAAGAAAAGTAAGGAGATACGGACGAAGATTCGCAGATTTATGAGAAATCCTTTGACCTAATTTGAAATAATCCACAAAATGTTAACAAAATTGGAAAATTGGGTTATTAAATTACGGTGCTATATATTCCACGTGAGTTAGTCAAATTGTCAACAATATGAAATACCTAAGTCGACAACATCGTAAATTACGCAGTAATCAGGAGAGACAGTCATGAATTATACAGTTTGGGTAAATCATTAATTACTACGCAATATGCAACTGAATTTTATTCTCCATTATTTCCTCTTGAATTATTTCTCTTTAAATTCACTTTTTTCTTGAGTATCAATTGCAATCCATCAATATCAATATTATGATTCAAAAACAGTGGATCTTCCCTATTTTTCCCTTCTTATTCTAGAATCTCTTCAATCTACAATTTTTCAATTTTTCCAAAGTAGTGATTCATTTTTTTTTAAATTTATATATATTTTTTTAACCTTGGTAACTAAAAAAATATCCTAACTGTTTCTTTATTTCAAGAGCTATAGAAATAGAACAATTTTTACTTGAATCTGTGCCAAATAAATTATTTTCGAATTAAAATATGAAACTGTAATCCTTTAAAAAGAAATAATCTTTAATTAAAAGTTTAAAATTGAATTGCCTATTTCTGATTAAAACTTTCAAAAAAGGACAATTTAAATGAATACTTTAAAATAATTCAAAGATTTTAAACAAACGTGAACTTAAACTAAAATTTTTCATAAATCCAAAAATTAACAAAAGATTTCAAAGATTTCAGAAAGATTTCAAAGATTTCAAAGATTTTACAAAGATTTCAAGAGGTTTTTTGCAATTTCAAAAGATTTCATAAACATTTCAAATATTTTACAAAGACTTCAAGAAATCTTTTGCGATTCCAAAAGATTTCACAAGGATTTCAGAAGATTCCAAAATACTTCAAAAATTTCAAACAAATGTTAACTTAAACTAAAATCTTACATAAATCAAAGAATTCACAAGAATTTCAAAGATTTCAGAAGGATTTCAAAGACTTCAAAGATTTTACAACGATTTCAAGAAATCTTTTGCAATTTCAACAGATTTCAAAAGATTGCAAAATACTTTAAAGATTTCAAAGAAACGTGAACTTAAACTAAAATCTTAAATGAATCAAAGAATTCACAAAAATGTCAAAGATTTCAGAAAGATTTGAAAGACTTCAAAGATTTTACAAAGATTGCAAGAAATCTTAAGGGTTTTCAAAATATTTCACAAGGATTTCAAAGATTTCACAAAGATTACAAAAAATTTCAATCACACATGAATTTAAACTAAAATTTTACGTAAATCAAAGAATTCACAAAAATGCAAAAAATTTCAAAAAGGTTTCGAAGATTTCAAGAAATCTTTTGCGACTTCAAAAGATTTCAAAAGATTTCAAAATATATCAAAATACATCAAAGATTTCGAACAAACGTTCTTGAACTAAAATCTTACATAAATCAAAGAATTCACAAAAATGTCTAAGATTTCAAAATAATTTCAAAGACTTCGAAGATTTTACAAAGATTGCAAGAAATCTTTAGGGTTTTCAAAATATTTCACAAGGATTACAAAAAATTCAAAAGATTTCAAGCACACATTAACTTAAACTAAAATCTTACATAAATCAAAGAATTCACAAAAATACCAAAAATTTCAAAAGTATTCCAAAGATATAAAAAAATCTATTGCGATTTCAAAAGATTTCATGAAGATTTCAAAAGATTGCAAAATACATCAAAGATTCCAAACAAACTTTAACTTAAACTAAAATCTTACATGAATCAAAGAATTTACAAAAATGCCAAAAATTTCAAGAGGGTTTCAAAGATATCAAGAAATCTATTGCCATTTCAAAAGATTTTATAAAGATTTCAAAAGATTTCAAAATACATAAAAGATTTCAAACAAGCGTTAACTTGAACTAAAATCTCACATAAATCAAAGAATTCACAGAAATGTCAAAGATTTCCGAAAGATTTGAAAGAATTCAAAGATTTTACAAAGACTGCAAGAAATCTTTAGGGCTTTCAAAATATTTCACAAGATTTCGAAGGTTTCACAAAGATTTCAAGCACACATTAATTTAAACTAAGATATTACATAGATAAAATAATTCACAAAAATGTCAAAAATGTCAACAGGATTTCAAAGATTTCAAGAAATTTATTGCCATTTCAAAAGATTTCATAAAGATTTTAAAAGATTTCAAAATACATCAAAGATTTCAAAGAAACTTTCACTCAAACTAAAATCTTATATAAATCGGAGGATTCACAAAAATGTCAAAGATTTCCGAAAGATTTGAAAGACTTCAAAGATTTTACAAAGATTGCAAGAAATCTTTAGGGTTTTCAAAATATTTCACAAAGAATTCAAAAATTCAAAAAGGATTTCAAAGATTTCAAGAAATCTATTGCGACTTCAAAAAATTTCATAAAGATTTCAAAAGATTGCAAAATACTTCAGAAATTTCAAACAAACGTTTTAATTCAAACTAAAATCTTACATAAATCAGAGGATTCACAAAAATGTCAAAGACTTCAGAAAGATTTTAAATATTTTACAAAGATTTCAAGAAATCTTTTGCGATTTGAAAAGATTTCAAATCTTATTTCATCATGACGCACAAAGCGTAGCTGGAGCGATGAGAGAGAGAGAGAGAGAGAGAGAGAGAGAGAGAGAGAGAGAGAGAGAGAGAGAGAGAGAGAGAAGTGGAGAGAAGAAAGGGTCCGGTTTCTACCTCTTATCGCACACAGTGTCTCCATTTACGCAGTTTAGGCCTGCGCCTAGCGTCTAGTGTAATGCCTAAAGGAATGTACTTAACCGTACGCTAAATGCAGGCTTAAACTGCTTCAGTGGGGATAAGCGTAGCTAAGGCCCACGCTTATCCCCACTTAAACAGTCCCAGCCTGCGAATCTTAGTAATCTTCCAATTAACTTTTACATTAGCTCTGAACTCGTCTAAAATTTATTAAAAGATGGATAAATAAAAAAAAGGTTGATAGTGTGCATTAACTTTATTATACATATAGAGACAAATCGGTCGTTATCTGTCGGGTGAAGGAAGTTGGAAGAGAAAAAAAAAAAGAGCAAGAGAATGAGAAAGACTGCTCAAACGTCACATGCACAATTCGTCCAACCTCGCGTTCAACTCTTTTACGATTAATAAAAGGAAGCTTATTTCGCAATATCCCAGAAAGCTAAAAACACGATCAGGAAATTGTTTTTATTTAAAGAAAAAAACATAAAATATGAAATGAAAAATATCTTGGATCATGAATTTGTAAATTCGAATCGTGGATTAAATAAGATAATTGGAAGAAAGGTTTGAATTGCATTAAAGTAATGAGAAAAATAGTACAAAAAGAAAATAACATAAAGTAGCGAGTTGATACCTTATTGGTTGTGCAGAGTCGCATTTATACACGCTTGACCTCACGCGGCCAACTCAGCGCAGTCAATTAATACAAGAAGCGATATTTCTTAACTCAAGAGAGGAAGGTACATAGTGCCGTATTGTATGAAATCTCACATAGTTGATGCATTACAAATTATTCTTATTACTAGCAATAATATAGGCGCGCTACAGCGCGCGGGAAACAATGCATTGCGAATTAATAATAAACAAACATAAAACAAGACTACTTTTTTTTCTTAAAGATCGAAATACAATCTACTTTCTTATGAAAATTTTTTGTGCACCAAGAAAGAATATTAAAATTTTGCAACATGAGAGAAATCGAAAAAAGAGAGAATTTGGGATAGAATCATTAATTGGATACAGTAACTTTCGTTTGGTGTCATAATTTTGAATATGTGTAAATCAATTCTCAATTAAAGAATAAAATATTTTGATTTTGGGATTTGTTCAGAATAGTTGGCCTACTTCAAAAATCAATTTTCAATCAATCAATGAAATATGTACCAAAACAGTAATTGCTATCAATTATATCTGTTTTATTTTCAGGTAATAATGATTTTCTAATCCAACAATTCTTCATTTTTGTACCTGTTGTTTTCCTATAAATTATCCCTGACGAGGAAGTCTAAATTGGCTTCGAAACATGTTGGTCCCAAGTAGTATAAAAAAGACGGAGAAAAGAAAGAGTGGGGGGTTGGATTTTGATGACTTTCTTTTTTCGACCTATGTTTTTCTTTTTGTTTTGTACATTTATTGTACATTTGCCTCTAATGAATCGAAAAAGCGGGTAGTCTCAAAGTCTATTTTTGAGTTGTGAACTTTTAGGGTGTTCTTTTTTAGCAGACAAAAAATTTTCATAAGAAAGTAGATTTTCTTTCGATCTTTAAGAAATTTTAAAAGAGAGACATTAAGCAAATATTTGTTCCATTCTGCAGGGTTGCCTATGAATACTTAAGATTTCTTTAATTGAGGTTATTAATGATTAACTCAATTAAAAAAAAGATATTTATTTTATTTAAATATTGCCCACAAATTTGAGAAAGTTAGTAATTTTTAGAAATGTGTTAGTGAGTTTGGATTATTACCTTTTTCCATTTTGAAAAATGGAACAGTCTGAACAGATTGGTTTTAAAATCAACTTACAAGATTACTGTAATTAAAGTTTTAAAGTGCACTGTTTAAACACTTCAAAAAATAATAATCTGAGAGACATTGAGTTAGAAATTTACAATTTAGAACATTATCAAATTTAAAATATTTCATTTCGATCTTTAAGAAAATTTAAAAGAGAGAAATTAAGCAAAGATTTGTTCCAATCTGCAGGATTGCCTATGAATACTTAAGATTTCGTTAATTGAGGTTAATAATGCTTAACTAAATTTACAAGAAGATATCTATTTTATTTAAACATTGTCCACAAATTGGAGAAAGATAATAATTTTTATAGCTGTGTTTGGATTATTACCTTTTTCTATTTTGAAAAATATAATAGTCTGAATAGATTGGTTCAAAATCAACCTACAAGATTACTGTGATTCCAATTTTTAATTGTACTGTTTAAACAATTCAAAAAATAATAATTTGAGAGACATTGAGTTAAAAATGTTCAATTTAGAACATAAAATTCAAAATAACTTTTAAGACAACAATTTTTTATTTTTTCACTGATTAATTTGAAAAGGGGCTGGAAAATTAGAAAGCTACTTTGAAGATATTCAGTTTTAATGCTTTTTCGGAATTCTTCAAGCGTGCAGGATTTCAATTTAAAGCTAAATTTAAGTTGAGTTAAATTAAATTAATTAATTAAATAGAAATTAAGTTAAGTGAAGTTAAATTTCAAATATGCATCAGTATTAAATTAGTCATGTTGAATGTTCATTCCGACACTTTTACTTTTGATATTGTATCGCAAATTGAAAATGTCCTTTCAGTTTTGTAGATTTGAAAATTAAGTTTTCAATTTTGAAGACATCTAATTAAAAAGGTTCACCCTTGAACGTTCCCATTTCCTCTGTACAATTTTTGAGGTTTCATTTTCAATCCAGCAAATTGTCATTGATATGAATATAAAACACTTAAGTATGAAAAAAGAAATGGAAATTTTTAATTTTTACGCTTTGAAAGCTGCGAATTTTACATTTCAAAGGCTAACAATTTTTAACAATTGTTTTGTTATAAATAAATAATTCGTTGAACAAGAATCGGGCTAATATATTTTCTATGATAAGAGTACTTTGGATTTTAAAAGGAATCTGAGGGGATGGAAAAGTCGATTTCGTCTGTTTTTTATTATTTATTTCTTATTGCTTATTATTATTTACTGTTTATTTCGCATAGGTCACAGAAGGTTTTTATATATTTCAGTAGATTCATTTCATCAACACGAATACATTATATAATTAAAATATTGGTGCCTGCGAAATAAATCATTCGATTCATCTCATCATAACGAATAAATTTAGTAATTATACAATAGGAATATTCGCAAAATGAAGAAAGTTTTTCTCTTATAAACTTTAGAAAAATTTACAAATCTGTACATATTATAAGTTCATTTGGTCATAAAGTGCTTCTAAATATATCAATCGATTCATGTTGTCAAAATGAACAAATTTGGTACTTATTATGTTGCATATATTCCTAATATTAAAAAAAAAATTTACTTACAAACGAAAAATTAAAAACTTCAAAAATTCTTAAAGATGAAAATTTTAGTATAGAGATAGCTATAAACATTCTATTGAATTATATCATAAAAAAGTATCGTTGACAAATTCACACACACACACACACACGCGCGCGCGCGCGGACGTTTTTTAAAAAGCTTGTTTTCGGACTCCTGAGGTCGAATTATGTTAAGATATGTCAAAAAATAAAGCTCGAAAATTTTCATCGTTACAAAGCGAATTTTAATTACACATTTTCAATTACAAAGCGAAAATTGATTAATTTTCAGTTTCAAATGCTTACGAGTGAAATTATGCAAATTTATAAGCCTAAGAATAAAAATTTCTTCACTTTTCGAGCTGCCAAGTTTTTAAAAGTGTACAATTTAAAGTCTTTTTCATTTACAGTTTGTTTATTATCGAAGGCTTTGAATTGGGATTGATTCAATTATGTATTTAAAGTTTTTAATATAGAATTGTTCAATTTCCAATGTTTATTCAAGCTAAAAAGCACGCTTTTAATTTTATATCTTACAATTTTGAATGATTTAAATTTATAAGTTAAATTTTAAATATTTAGCAGCACTAAATTCGTTATTTAGAATTATTTCATCCGACAGTTTTGATTTTGATATTTTGTCGCAACTTTCAAACGCTATTTGAGTGAAAAATATTCATCCTCAAAACGTTCTGATTTTGCGTGTACAATTTTTAAAGTTTCATTTTGAATCTGCCAAATTTTTATTGCTCTAAATATAAAACTCTTAATTAAAAAAAAAAAATGAAAATTTTTAATTTTTACGTTTCGAAAACTGTAATATTTACATTTTCAAAAGATATAAACTTGGTATTTTATAATTTTTCAGTACTTTAAATTCAAAACTTTTCAATTTTAGACGCTCTAAATTGAAAAATGGTCCACTTTTATGGTGTAAAATTAATAAATTTCTAGTTTTAAATGCTTATTACTGACATTATTTAAATTGGTAAGCCTAAGAATAAAAATTTCTTTATTTTTATAGCTTCCAAGTCTTTGAACATGCATAACTTTAAATATTCCTCATTTACAGGTTGTTTATTACCATAGGCTTTGAATTGGGATTAATTTAATATGTATTTAAAGTTTTAATTTCCAATTGCTTAATTTCAAATGTTTATTCAAGCTGAAAAGCACGCTTTTAATTTTATATCTTACAATTTTGAATGACTTAAATTTAAAAGTTAAATTTGAAACATTTGTCAGCACTAAATTAGTAATTTTGAATTTTTCCTTCCGACAGTTTTGATTTTGATATTTTGTCGCAACTTTAGAACGTTATTTGAGTTTTGTAGATTTGAAATTGAAGTTTTCAATTTTGAAATAATTGAAAAATATTCACCATTAAAATGTTCCGATTTTGAGTGTATAATTTTTAAAGTTTCATTCTGATTCTGCCAAATTTTCACTGCCCTAAATATAAAACACTTAATTAAAAAAATAATAAATAAATGAAAATTTCTAATTTTTACGTTTAGCAAACTGCAAATTAAAAAATTTTTAAGGATATAAACTTAGTATTGTATAATTGTTCAGCACTTTAAATTTAACATTTTTCAATTATAAACGCTCTAAATTTGAAAATGGTCCACTTTTAAGTTGTAAAATTAAATAATTTCCAGTTTTTAATGCTTATTACTGGCATTATTTAAATTGTCAAGTCTAAGAATAAAAATTTCTTCATTTTTATAGCTTCCAAGTCTTAAAAAATGTACCCTCCTAAGAGCCTTTTAATCATCCTCAAATAGCATCTCCTATTCAATGTGCCATATATTTTTATCAACTATTAAAATAATTTTGTATTGACCGTATAAAAAATATTATAAGAAATTCAGTATAGGCCTATATTGATTTTTCTATAATGGATTTCCTATCATTTTTTCGCGATTATAGGAAAATATTATAGCAATTATAGGAAAGTCATTATGAGAAAATTAGTATAGAAATAAATAATATTAAAATGTTGAAGGAATTATTGCAGAAAGTAGAGAAACTATAAATAAATGATTTATTTTGGACCACTCATATGAAAGTACATAAAAATTGTGATATTTATGAAAATTAAGCACATTTTAAAGAGCTCTCGTTAAAAAAGCTGTATTTAAACTTAAATACTATCAGTATATTTTTTGATACAGCATATTATTTCAAAAGATAATCAAAATGTGCGACTTATTGATTAGTGATAATCTATGCAGGAAAAAAATGGTAAAAAAAAGTTGAAAAAAACTTCAATATATTGGAAAAATCTTATTTCACTACATACTTAGGGGACGGGTTTTAAGGGTGAATAAATGATAGTTTTAAGAGAGTAAAAATGATAAAGTTATTGTTTACGTGCACCTATGGCCCATGCTATAGCGTTCATGAATTTAAATTTGAGACCGTAAAATTTTGAACGTTTAAATACAACTATTGGCTTTCGGCAAAAATTAACATCAGCAAATTTATTTATTCAGGATTTTAGTTCGAAGTATTAAAAGCCTAAAATATTGTCCTAATGTAAATTTAAAACTATAAATTTGTTGACATTTCAGGTTAAAATAAATTATTTAACTAAGCACTGGTTTTAATTATTTCTTGAACCATAAAATATAATTATTTTTAAACGACGCATTATTTTGAAAGTCATACAACTTTTAAAATATTTAAAATCATTCCGACCTTCTTATTTAATAAACTAAGAAGGTTAAAAACTCCACTCATGCTTGAGATTGAAAAATTGTAATGTAATAGATTTTAACAATTTAATTATTTTTACTGAAACTAATATCAGAATACAAAATGATTAAAGCCTTTTTCTTCTTTATTTCAAGTATGTATTTTACGTATGAAAAAATGAAAAACTTATTAACTGAAACAGAAAATAAATTAAACATAATAAGTAAAACGTCAAATATGTTTTTTTTCAAAAATATTAGTTTTCAATTATCAATTTCATTTTGTAGTAAAATTTCGAAGATTTTTTCAATTCATCCCAAAGAATTATTATCAATTGAACATTATTTAATTTTACACTCTTAAGTATAAAAAAATGAACTAATTTAAAAAACATGAATTAAAAAACAAAAGCATCTCTGCGAACTAATTTCATACTGCGAACGGAATGTATTATCTGCGCACACTTGTGATTATTATTAATAATTATCAAATTAAAAGAAAATTTATAATTTAATAAAAAAAGGAATTCTTTTTTTGTAATCTCGTTGATTCAATGCTTTTGCATATAATCCAGACTTATTAAAAAAGGTAATAAGGGGGAATTTTCCTAATAAAGCACTGTTATTCACCCACAATCTCTCCAACATAATTAAAATGAGAATGTTAAAAATATTTACTTCTTTTGTGGGAAAAAGAAATAAAATTTTTAAAATCTAAAAGTTATTTTTTATTTCAGCGAATTCGCAATAACCTTCGCAGTAAATCTAGCGAGATTACCGGCCGGCGACTCATTTTTCATAATATTCAACAGCAACGTGAGCGAGTCTCCTGATTAACGAAGCGAGGGAAAACAATAGTTAAACACTGTATACAATAAGAGAACCACTATATGAAAATTAAATTCAAAAGTCTTGCTCATTCAATATTTATTATTAATTTATTAATTTATTAATATCATTAAAGAGCAATGGGGAAAAAATTGAATTCGTTTTGTCCGAGACTGTACTTGCTGTCTGCTTTGTAGAGAATTTAGCCATTACTTCCTTTGCTTTTAACCGTTCATCTAAAATTCAAAGTATTTAAACTAAAAGAAACTAAGGTCATTTAAAAGTTCGTGAACATCTGGGTAATCCAGGAGAATAAATTTTCTACTTTTACGCTTAAATAAATTTTAAAGAAAAATTAGAAGTACATAAAATTTAAATTGAACATAATCGCAAATCTTCTCTCTAAATCTGTAATAGTGAAAATTTCACTAATCTAATTAGTGATTGAATTATTCACTGCTGTAATAGTGTTTTTTTAGTTTTTCACTATTGAATTAGTGGACTTTTCTGTGAAAATAGTAATAGCTTCGCTATTTACAATTAGTGGATTTTATTCACTATTATTTAGTGATTTAATTCACTACACTCATTCGTGTAACTGTGCCGCTCGTTCTTGTACCGGCTTCACGGTTGTTCATGTTTGGCTGATTCTATCCCCCCCCCCCTGAATGTCCCCTGACGGCCTATACTCAAGGTCTTCGCTCGCTCAGTCAGGGCCGTTTCAGAAGTTATTTATATCGCGACACTCTACGCATACACTTTTGTACGTGCCGGGTTCAGAGAGTATATATGCGGCCCTGAGTGTTTACTCACTCATCGCGTTAAATCCGGTTGAAACTAGATTTTTGATAGCCTTCGATTAGTGGCCAACCAGGCGCGAAGGTGGCCACAAATGGAGAGATGAGTGTACTTTTGTAAGTGTGCCGGTTTCAGAGACTATATACGCGGTCTTGAGTGTTTACTCACTCGTCGCTCTAAATCCGGTTGAAACTAGATTTAAATAGCGCCCGTTACTGTACCGACCAGATCCGAGGCCGGCACAGTTACGCGTAAACGAAAAAAAACTTGGGTTTTTTTCCAGTTTCCTATCTTTAACCAGTTTCCCAGTTATTAGTGTCTTAATGTGGCATATATCGAGACGAGAACCTTCTTTAGAACTACAGAGATGTAGTTGTTCGTTTCGAGGTTATGGAACTTTGATCTCATGCATGGATCTCATAGAAATAAAAGGAAAGCTGAATTGAGGTTTTCTTTTCAGTAAGTACAATATTTACATAACCTAATTTAATTCTGAAATATATTAGTTTACTTTTATAACTTATCTTAAAATATAGTTTACTTTGGAAGTAAGGTTGACTAAAGTAAACTCTTTCAATTTTTCAGGAATTATCATGAAATTGGAGCATTAGGTGAGATAGATGATTAGATGATAGATTAGATGAGATGGAACTGTAAAACTTTCATTTTACATTACTTTTGTAATTTAATAAATAAATAATCTTTTAAATATTTAATTAATGATTTTCCTCCATTGAATAGTAGATATTTTACTTTCGAAACCACTATTTTCTTAGTGAAATTTCACTATCTTATATAGTGAAATATTTTCACTATCTTAAGTATGTAGTAGTTTTTCACAAATTTGTAGTGACCGACTTCTCACTAATTTAATTAGTGGAATTTCACTATCAAATACTGATATTTCAGATTCAGACAGTTAATACAGATTTAAAGCATCTAAGTTTTAAGAAATCTAAATTGTAAATATTACAAATATTAATGAGTTATTTCTTTGATTAATAACAGTATTATAAATCAATTACTATGAATTAATTTCAATTGACTTTAATAATTCGACAGTCCCAGTAAAATATTGGTTCAACTAAAAATGAGTTTTTCTCTTATCTTCTCTCTTAGTCACCTCAGTATTTATATCCCTGTTTTCCTACGTAGCACTTTCATACCAACATCAAGGAAAATTAATGCCACTGACGTGTTTCGTTTTATACGTCCACGAAAAAAAAAATTATTTATTTTTCAATATGGTGGATGAAGTTAAAAAATGATTAAAAATTGTGTTGAATAAAAGTTCAATATATGCATATCGATTAGCAGTTTGGTGTATTTGATGAAAGGGTTAGAAAAAAGCGGAAAACTGAAAAATGTGATGGCACTGTGATATCAATGGCGCTTTTGCAGGGAATGCAGCTGTGCGGCGAAACGAGATTAACGCTATAAATACCGACCACCAAACTAGAGAGGAAAAGAGACAGAGAAGCTCCCGCGCAAAACTCTTGGCGGAGACTGTACCTTTAAAACATTGGAAATAGTTATGGCAGCGGTTCTCATTCCCTGAGAACGTGCACGCCCTCGTATCGATTCCAATTATATAACTTTACTCAATTTGCTGCCTCTTACCAAACTAGTTTTATCATACAGCAGAGGTATTTATTTTTTATAATTATAAACAAAAAAGTTCACAATTTAAGTATTAATATTCAAAACGCTGTTAAGCTATGCGTGGAAAGCTCGTGTACCCGTATTAGTATTAAAAAAAAATGTTAATATAAAAATTCACATTATTTTAAGTTAAATTAATTTTTACTTCGAAATAATGAATAACTGAATTGTAGAACGGGGTATAATTTATTTTCGAGGAATGGGGAAGCACTCAACGGCTTTGTTTTAAGCGACGTTCAAGGCCCCCCCAACACCACCAGCGTTTCATCTTTTCATTTATATAATTTAATTATTATTACAATTCGGTTGTTACTTTTGAAATGTTTTTTTTTACAACTAAAATTGACATGTGGAAAAATTTGGAACGTTATTCTTCCAACAATTTTATTTTTTCACTTAATAACAATAGAATCAAAATTTTAATAACGCATTAAAAATTAAAATGTTTCAGTTGTTAGTTATATTAAGTTACATTCAATATAACCGATACTAATGATATGAAAGTTAAAATTTCAAAAATATTCATGAAAAATGCAAACTGATTATATACAAAATATTAAATAAAATATTAAAACTGAATTCGTTTTGAGAAAACGTTTTTGTGTTCGAGAATGAGAAATGAAAAGGGAATTTCAATCGACCTTCCACGAAAGGACGCAGAAAAAAAATGGGTATCCAGGGGAATGGTAGATAGGATATGGGGCAATGGCCCCCTTCATTGTACACCCCTGCCGCCTATAATCTCATATACGACGCTGCCATGTGAATTTGCCCTCTCTTTCTTTCTCTCTCATCTTCTCTTTTCCATTTTCTCTCTCTTTTCATTCGCATCTCTACTCCAGCTCTGCTCAACTGTCTCTCTTTTCAATGTTATGTTGCCAGATCATCTATCTCCCTCCAAACTTGTCTCTCTCTCTAGCTCCCCCCTCTATCCAACCAATCCCACCCAAGAGTCCTTCGATCCCACAACACTCTCTCGCTCGTGCTTACACATTTACGGGAAAGTTTCTCGCTCTCTCTTACTCCTTCACCAATTCCCCCTTATCCTTTCATGCTGGACACTTTAAGTCCGCTTCACAATGAGTTAATTCGTTCTGAGGAAATCAGCTGGCGCTGATGATTTTCGACGAGATTAGGGGATTAGGGAAGTTCAGTAAATAACCCAATTACTGATCAAGTATACTGCATTGTACTATCGACAATTATCAACAGCAATGCTATCTTTTTTGCTACTTTGCTATTTCGTTTGTCAAAATTTATTAGAATAATTTCTCAAAACACGCTTTGTCAAAAAAAAAAAAACAAAAAAAAATTAATGGGTGCACTTTGAAAACATTTTTTTTCATTCATGAAAATTCGCAGATTCGGCCTCTGAGCGGGTTAGAAGAATATTCGGCTTAAGGTATTGGGGCGTTGAACATCGCCAAAACGCAAGCGCTCAGGGGCGAGCTCAGGGGCCACTTCCTTCCGTTTAAAATAATTGTATAACCGATTCTTTGATCTGGGTATTCAAATCTGAAACTGTCTAATGATCAATTTCTGAATTTTAAATCGTTTAATTTTAAACACATTTAAATTGTTTCATTGCTGAAGCAATTTACATTTATATATTCTTTAATTTTTTAAACCTTTAATTTAAAACTGTTAAATTTTTATGAATTTATGTAAAATCAAAATTCTTTAACTTTGAACGTTCAAATTTGCAATTATTTGGAGTTGCAGGCTTGAAACAATCCATGTTTATTTCCTTAATTTCTCTTTGGAAACATTTTTTATTATTGAAAGTGACTAAGGGGCCATATATAAACTACATAACGGCTTTTTTTTTTTGGGGGGGGGGGGGTGCGGTTCGGGGAAATGTTATGATCTGTTACATGAGACGAGGTATATAGATACTGTTACGTTGTGTAATATTTTTAAAAAATCAGCCCTACAGGAAACTTATGTATCCAAAATCATACTAAAACACCGTCTTCGCATTTTTTCCCCTATTCTCTCCTTCTCACCTTTTTTAAAGGATTTCTTTTCTTCCCCTTGTTTTCAAGAAATTTACCTTTTTTCTCGTTTTTTTCGCTTGAATGTGAACTGTATTGGTATAAGCCAATAAGGAAATCCAACTATTTTTGGTTGGAATACATTCTTTTTGGTTGGAAAGACTACTATTATATTGTTGGTTCAGAATTAATCTTTTTTTGTTAAAAATTCTACTCTTTGGTTAAAAATCCTACGATTTTGTTGAAAATTCATCCTTTTGGATTGAAAGTTCATGTTCTTTGGTAGAAAATACAACTTTCTTGGTTGAAAATGAACTTTTCTCTTGAAATTTAACTTTTTGGGTTGAAAATTCAACTATCTTAGTTGAAAATGCACTTTTTTCTTGAAAATTCAAATTTTCGGATTGAAAATTCAACTGTCTTCTAAAAAAAATTCGTCTTTTGTGATTGAAAAAACTATTTGGCTGAAAATTCAACCGCTTGGTCGAAAATTTATCTTTTTTGGTTGAAAGTTAACTTCCTTGTGGAAAATTCATCTCTACGGGCTTAAAAGTAAACTATTTTGTAGAAAATTCGTCTTTTTGGCTTGTAAATTTAACAATTAGGTTGAAACTTTTTTTCTTTAATGACTGACACATCATTTTTGGTGAACAATTCAACACTTTTGTTAAAAATTCGTCTTTTTTGGTAGAAAATTCATCTCTTTTGATAGAAATTTCATATTTTTTGGTTGAAAATGTAACTTTCTGGTTGAATTAAACTATTTTTCATTTAAAATTAAAATATTTTCTGGCTGACATATCAACTATTACATTTTGTCGAGAATTCATCTTTCTTAGTTGAAAATTCTACTATTTGGTTGAAAATTTAATTATTTTCTTGAAAATTCAATTATTCTGTTAACAGGTTACCTTTTTTGATAAAAAATTCAACTGTTTTGTTGAACATTCATCCTTTTTGATTGAAAATTCATTTTCTTTGGTAGAAAATCAAACTTTTTTAGTTGAAAATGGCCTGTTTTGTTGAAAATTGAACTTTTATCGGGTTGAAAATTCAATTGTATTCTTAAAAATTCGTCTTTTTTGCTTGAAAAATTAACTATCTACTCGAAAATTCAACTCTTTGGTTAAAAATTTAAATGTTTGGTTGAAGTTTAATCTTTTCAGTTTGAAAATTCGACCATTTTGTTGAAAATTCTACTATTTGGTTTAAACTTTACTTATTCTGTTGAAAATTCAAACTATTTTGTTAAAAAGTCATATTTTGGTCGAAAAGTCAACTGTTTAATTGAACATTTTGGATAGAAAATTTCTCTTTTTGGATAGAAAATTCACCTTTTGTGATTGAAAATGAACTTTTTTGTTGAAAACTTAATTTTTCGCGTTGAACATTCAATTACCTTCTAAAAAAATCGTCTTTTTTCGTTGAAAAATCAACTATTTTGTTGAAAATTAATCTTTCTCAGTTGAAAGTTAGCTTTCTTGTTGAAAATTCATCTTTTCGGATTCAAAAGTCAACTGTTTTGTAAAAAAATCGTCTTTTTGTCTTGAAATTTCCACGATTAGGTTGAAACTTTTTTTCTTTCATGACTGACAAATCATTCTTGGTTGACAATTCAACACTTTTGTTGAAAATTCGTCTTTTTTGGTAGGAAATTCATCTCTTTTGGTAGAAATTTCATCTTTTTTCATTAAAAACTCAACTTTTTGGTTGAAAATTAATCTGTTTTGGTTGAGGATT
>JAUMHM010000079.1:4821065-4832440 GCA_032362435.1 Melikaiella ostensackeni
AAAGCCAATAACGAACATCAACATTCCTTACGAATTTTACTATTGAGGGTCAATACAATTTCCCCACCGATTATTAATTCAAAATAATTATAACTAATTGAAAGAAATGAAAACATTGAATTGAGTAGAATTGATTAAATTTGGAAATATACAAAAGCATTCAGGGTGAATTCGAAAAAATTCAAGATAATTCCAATGAATAAAAAATAATTCAGGATAAATTATTAAGAGGTCAGGGTGAATTCCGAACGAATTAAAATGAATTTCAAAAAACCCAAAATATTCCATTGATTTTAGTAAAACTGGAGTGAATTAAGAAAAATTCAAGTGAATTCAAGTATATTCAAGATGAGTTTAAAAGATTGCAGTGTGAATTCAATCAAACTAAAAAAAATCCATTGAATTGAGAAGATTTGAGTGAATTTAGAAGAATTTAAAAGAATTTGGAGTGAATTCGAAAAAATTCAAGAGAATTAGAAAGACTTCAAAAGAATTTAAAAGAATTCAGGGTAAATAATTAAAAGTTCAGGGTGAATTCCAAATTATGTCATTCAAATAATTGAAAAAAATTTTAAAAATCAAAAATATGCCATTGATTTTAGTAACACTAGAGTGAATTTAGAAAATTCCAAGGAAATTCACAGGAATTCAAAAGAATTCTAGAATTGAGTTTTTTCAAATTTAATTTATTGAAAAAAAATGACTAAAGTGATCTTTCCATTTAAAAAGGTGACTACAGTGACTTTATTCTCAAAAAGTGACTAAAAAGTGATTTGAGACAAAGAGTGATTAAAAGTAACTTAAGTGACTGCGTGGCAGCCTTGGATATAACAATAAAACAGGCATTTCATTTTTTATCGAAAATTTCTAAATTGACTGTAAAGCATTTTTATAATCATTTTGTCCACCAAATAAACTTTTAAGATATTCAAATTTGAATCCATAGAGTTATAATTTATAAGTAGAACCTCTTCTTTGAAACATTTTTTCCTCGAATTTTTCTTGTATATTTTGAAGCAGGCTGGCTAAAATCGATTGAAAAAGCTGAAAGCGTCACTGTGACTGAATGCATCAATATTTTCTGGGGAAAAATACAGCTTGCTTTCACGTGTGCAACCTTATTTCTGCTTGATAAACTTTATATTGCACAATAAAGATTGACTTTTCGTTATCATAGCAATTTTAAATTTAGTTCTTTGTGAAGCTTTTTTATTTTACTTGTATAGATCGTGGGTTTTAAAAATCTATTGAATAGCAGCTAAGTTAATGTAAATTTTAATGATTTAATTATACCAATTATGACAGTGAAAGTTTGTTCTCAGAAATCGAGTTAGAAATATCAGATTTTACATGAAATAATTCTTTGCATTTTCTCAGAATTTTCTCCGCCCCTTATTTTATCTCCAGGGTATCTTTCTTCCCTTTTAACTACCCTGTTTGTCACCTCTTTATTTCTTTACAAAATACTGTCATCGTTCCTGCCAGATTATTAATACCGAGCCTGAGGATTTTGAGTCATGAATATTTTCCTTACAATACAACTGGAGTTTATTGGCAATAAAGATTCGATGACCGTCAGACATTAAACCTTTTAGCACAAATCTTTTCTCAAAACAATAACCCTCCAAGCAATGTCTGACGTACTCAATAATGTGAGTTTTTTCAATCTCTAAAATCCCCTATACCTTTCGCAACTGGATTTTTCTTAGAAGTGCTCGCATTCGCCTGAAAATTTGATCAGGGGGATGGAAAACTGCAGAAAACCAAAACTGCCGAGCGCAGCCGGTTACCGACAGACGAGTTTGGCTGTAGAAGATTGTAGACATTCGATAGTATCAAGTGCCCAACATCCATCCTTGGCGTCAAACCTCCCGCTCGACAGTAGTTAAATGTAGTGAAAACACGACTAAGCGAGAATCTCGAACAGTCACCCATCTGAGCGCTAACCGTGCCCGTCCGTGCTTAACATTCAAGATCTCGACGAGTCGAGCATCACTACCCAGCTACTACTGTCGGTTAGTAGATTTTTTTATATTTGATACTAATTAATTCGATAGGGGAACGTCCATTAATTACGTAAGGATGATTTTGGGAATTTCAGACCCCCCCCCCCCTTATGTTAGAATTCGTAAGATTTTTGAGCCCCCTTTTTACTCAAGGTTTTGTATTCATTAGTCCATAATCAAGAATATATCAATTATTTTTACTATAAACGAGATTTTAAAAGACTTGAAAGATTTCCAGTGATTTGGAAGGATTTCAACAGTTTCAAGGCATTTTAAGGTATTTTTTATAGGACTACAAAGTATTTCAAAGAATTACAATTTTTTACGGAATGTAACGAAACTTCCAAAGCTTTTTAGGGATGTCTAAAGATTTCAAGGGTTTGTAAAAGTTTTAAGTTATTTAAAATGATTTTAAAGGATTTTAAGGCTTATAAGGCATAAATTTTCTACCAAAATGGAATAGTTGAACTTTTAGATAAAAAAACTGTTTTTAACAAAATAAAAAAAAAATATTCAATAAAATAGTTAAATTTTCAACTAAAGAGTTGAATATTTAAAAAAAATGAATTCTTAACAAAGTAGTTCAACTTTTAACCAAGTAGTTGAATTCTCAACCAAGAAAGATGAATTTTTAACCAAATAGTTCAATTTTCGATAAAAAAAATGAACTTTCTACTAAGAAGATTAATGTTCTACCAAAAAGACGATTTTTTAACAAAATACATTAATTCTCAACAAAATTGTTAAATTCTGAAGCCAAAAACACATATTCTACAGAAGAGTTTAATTTTCAATCTAAAAATATGATTTTTCATTAAAAAAGTTCATCTTCTACCAAATAGTTCATTTTTGAAATAAATAGCTTAATTTTTAACCAAAAAGTTGAATTTTCAATAAAAAATATGAATTTTCAACTAAAAAGTTAATTTTCAACAAAAAAGTTAAATTACAACCAAACAGAATAATTTTCGACTTAAATTGTAAATCTTCGACCAAAAAAAAATGAATTTTTTATAAAGTAGTTCAACTTCAAACCAAGTAGTTGATTTTTCAACCAAGAAAGAAGAATTCTCAATGTAACATGTTGTAGTAGATATTTCAACCAAACAAGAAGAATTTTCAAGAAAACAGTTGAATCTTCAAACAAAAAAGATTAATTTTCAACCAAACAGTTACATTTTTAACGAAAAAAGATGAATTTTCTACCATAAAAGACGAATTTTCAATCAAATATATAAATTTTCAACAAGTAAAGATAAATTTTCAACAAAACATAGAATAGTTACATTTTCAGCTAAAAAAGTAAATTCTCAACAAAAAAAAAATGAATTTTCAACAAAAGAGTTGAACATTCAACCAAATAGTTGAATTTTCAACCGAAAAGATGATTCTTTAACCAATAATATTATTTTTCTACCAAAATAGACGAATTATCAACAAAATACATGAATTTTTAACTAAACAGTTGAATTTTCAACTAAGAAATATTAATTTTCAACCAGAATGTTGAATTTTTTAATAAAAAAGATAAATTTCAATGAAAAACGGAATCGTTAAATTTTAAGTAATTTTGAACCAAAAATGAAACGAATTTTCAACTCAATAGTTACATTTTTAACCAAAAAAATTCATTTTCAACAAGGTAGTTCAACTTTCAACCAAGTAGTTGAATTTTTATCCAAAAAAGAATACTTTTTAACAAAATAGTTGCATTTTCAACAGAATAGTTAAATTTTTAACCAAACAGTAGAATTTTCAACCAAACGAGATGAATTCCGAACCAAAAATTTAATAGTAGCTTTAGAAGTTTCTTAAAAAACAGGAAAAAGAAGAATTCTTTTAAAAAGGTATATTATATTCGATTTACACTTTAATTTCCTGTGACTTTTAGGAAATTTACTTATGGGCTTTCGAACCAGGCCCTGACCTCAAAATTGAATTGCCTCATTTTACTCCATAAATACTAGAATTATATCTTTGTTAGATACTTAGGCCATACTCCTGTTTCGAATCAAATCTGTATTCGGAGTGAAAAAGTGGCTAATTTCAAAACTATTTGTATAAAACGATTTTTTCGAATGCTCGGGTTAGAATCAAAAAAATCGTTTTACACAGAAAGTGTTGAAATTAGCCAGTTTTTTACTCCAAAAACAGACTTGGTTTAAAACAGGACTAGGACCTAAGAATCTAAAAAAAGATGTAATTCTAGTATTTGTGGAGTAAAATCAAGCAATTCAATTTTGAGGTTAGGGCCTGGTTCCATCGCCCTTATTTCTAATTTCTTAATCTTCTGAGATTCATTTAAATCTAATTTCCTTGCATTATTAACTTTGTAGAGAATATTCTGGTATTAGTCGTTACCGTTTTCGAGCAGTAAACCTGTTTTTAAACCTGTTACGACACATAATGTGACTGTAGGTGTGCTTTGAAGAAATTACTGCCTATACTTGCACATGAGTGTCACTTGTGGGAAAGAAAGTATGCAAAGAATAGCTTAAAAATAGTTATCAGCAGCCAGAAAGCGAAGCCTGAAATAATTGGCAAGCTTGTTTTTTTCAGAGGTTATTAAACAATTTCATTAAAAGTAATTTGTTTTGCGAAACTAAACGAAATGCATTATTAAAATTAAATCTTGCATACGAACATCTACCCTGTACTAATATTTTTCTTTTCCAAGTTACAAGTCTAGCGGCGAACGCAGAGTAACTTCTCTGCTTCAAACTTCACTCTCTCTTTCTTCTCTTCATTATTCAAGTACAAGTACGGTAAAATATATTTTTTTAATTGCATCTCAATCATTTTAATTTAATTAACACTACTGCTATATATTTAAACTCTCTTAATACTTTCGTAATAAATATTGAAAAAAACGATGCCCTCTAACCACGATAACTCGGTGAAAAAAATGAGATAGAAATTGAAAAAAAATATTTGGAAAGCTTATGAAATTTCGCGTCTGATGAGGCTTAGTAAGGGTAATTTTGATAATTTTCAAGAGGATATATCACCTGTGAAGTTTTAAGAGAAAATGCAATAATTTGTCGAATTCTGTACCTCGACTTCAACTCAAGGTATGATCTAGGGAAGTTGTGGAAAAAATCTGAAATTTACAGGAGATAATCTTTAAAATCTTATCTTTAATTTAAGCCTATAAAACTTGAAAAACCTTCATGGGTTCCCGGGATATGACTAAAAATATCCAAGTCTGTCTGCGTCGAGTTTTAGTTGGCGTAACAGCGAAGCCGGCCGAAAACGGTGTTCGACGACGGAAAGTCGACGCAAGCAGGCTTGGACATTTTAAGTCATATCTCGGGAACCCATCAAGATTTTTTAGGTTTCATTAACTTAAATTGAAGAAAAGATTTCAAAGATTATGTCCTGTAAATTTTAGATTTTTGCGACGATTTTTATGAAATCAAAGCGCGAGTTGAAGTAGAGGTACAAAATCGGGGAAATTCCCCAGCAATACCGCTCTCGTGGTTGAAAGCGGTGATCGACGACCGAAACTCGACGCAGACAGGCTTGGACATTTTTAGTCATATCTCGGGAACCCATGAAGATTTTTCAAGTTTTATAGGCTTAAATTGAAGATAAGATTTAAAAGATTATGTCCTGTGAATTTCAATTTTTTTCGACATCTTCCCTAGCTCATACCATGAGAAACATTCGAGGTACAGAATTCGACAAATTATTGAATTTTTTCTTAAAACTTCACAGGCGATATATGAACTTGAAATAGTCAAAAATATCCTTACTGGGGATCATCAAACGTGGAATTTAATAAGCTTTCCAGCTACTTTTTTAAAATCTCCATATCTTTTTTTGACCGAGTTATCATGGTTCAAATTCAGCAGTTACTTTTAATAAGACTCGCCCCAGCCGTTCCGACAATTTCCGACGGCAGTGTATCTTATACCTAGCTAATCCTTAATTAATTCTGATTGGAAAACTTAACCTAGATATTTTGTAAGAAAAATATTTATTGACCTATAAAGTCTTATATAAATTTATTAGCTATATTTTTCATATTTTTTTTATAAATCACTTGGCCTGTTCTTTATCCTTGATATTTTGTTACGCCTATTTGCTCGCAGACTATGGATTATGAATTGACCTCCAAGTGAAGTGATTACTTCAGAAGATAATAAAATACGCATTTGCAAATATATTCATTTTAACTATATAGTGCGGGTAAGAAATAAATAGAAAAACGTCATTTCAGTGGAGTCAATTGTGTGCTCAAATAACGACCACTCAGCTGGAATTTTGTCGTTTCATATAATACTTTTGTGCCTTCCCTTATATACACATTTGTGTTTGATTTATACACAATCTTACTATTCTTCGTCCCATTCTTCGTCGAGAGATTAATCTCGTCACCGCCCTCTCTTCTACACTCTACAGCTAAACCCAATCTTGACGTAGAGCTAGGTTCAATTCACTTCTGAAAGTATTCAGCTCCTTCAAAGATTGCTTGAGTCAAAAGTTTCCACCTCAATAATTTATATGAAATGACTTATTTTATCCCGAGGCAAAATTGAAATTGGCATTAATCATTTTTTCCATTATTTTTTATTTGATTTTTAAAGGATATTTTATTTTTCTCTATAAAATTTTTATTAAAAATGTATTTTACATATAGCTTCTAAACTTTCCTTTTATATAAAACATATAATGAAATGAAACATTTCTGATTAAAGGCAGTGGAATTAGGCCCAAATCTCAAAATTGAATTGCCTTATATTACTCCATAAGTACTAGAATTACATCTTTGTTGGATACTTACGGCGTACTTCTGTTTCGATTTTGTATAAGGTTTGTATTTGAAGTAAAAAATTGGCTTATTTTAATACTTTTTGTGTAAAACGATTTTTTTGGATTCTAACCCAAGCATTCCGAAAAATCGTTTTACACAACAAATATTGAAATTAGCCTACCTACTATTTTTACAGAACAAGCAACATTAGAAAGAAACTTCAAGTATTGAATTTAAATGTTTATAATTATTGATTGCTCAGTTGTTCCCGCTTCATATAAATCATTGTAGCGCTTCTATTCTATATACATTTGTTGAATCTTGTGTAAGGCTTCTCGTTCGATCACCGAAGTTGAGCAGCGCTTGACTCGTTTATAATCGGATGGGGGCCGTCGTACTGAATGAGGTGTATTATTTATCAAGAAACACTCTCGAACTAATACCAAAAATAATAATAATAGCAAATACATCAAAGCCAATACAATATTTGTATTTTTTGAAATTTGAACTCTTCAATTTTAAAAATTTCACATATACTATAAAATTTATTTTCAATATCCAACGCTTCCAAATTGACATTTTTTAACATTGGAAATTTAAATTAGATAAGATTTTTTTGTACTTTTTGAACTTACCCAGGAACTTGTTCAATTTTGATCATTTAAATTTTTAAAGCGCACAAGTTACAGTGTTAACTTTTTAAAATCGAAAAATTTAAACTTTGGTGTGTTCATAAATGAAAAATTCAAACTTTAAGGCGTTGGAACCAGGCTCTAGCCTCAAAATTGAATTGCGTCATTTTACTCAATGAATAACAGAATTAATTCTTTCTTGAAAATTTGAAGCCTACTCTTGTTTTGAACGAAGTATGTATTCGGAGTTAAAAATTAGCTAATTTCAATACTTTTGGTGTAAAAAGATTTTTTTGGATTCTAACCCGAGCATTCAAAAAAATCGTTTTACACAAAAAGTATTGAAATTAACCAATTTTTCACTCCGAATACAGACTTGATTCAAAACAGGAGTAGGCCCTAAGTATCTATCAAAGATGTAATTCTAGTATTCATGGAGTAAAATGAGGCTATTCAATTTTGAGATTAGGGCCTGGTTCCAACACCCTTAAGCGTATCATTCTCAACTCTCCCTCCAACTCCAGTCTCGGGTATGGCCTGCTATGACCGTGAGACTCTTCCAAGAATTTCTACGATGTAAACTGTCCATCCATTTGATTATTTTATTAACAATTTATGTATTTTGTGGAAAATTGAACTATTTTGGTAGAAAATTCAACTACTTATGTAATGAAAATGAACTTTTTTGTCGAAAATTCGTATTTGCGGATTGAAAATTTCGAACTGCCCACTTTGTGGCTACGGAACTGCTGAAGTCCGATGAGCTCACGCGCCTCTCTATCGAACCCTCGGACCCCCTTATCGACGAATGCGAGCCGGCGGAAATTCTAAGTAAGTGGTATATGGAGGCGAATTAAATCGAGAGTTGAATGTATTTAAATTTTAACAGAAATTGCACCATATCAAATTTTGTTCTAGTGACAAAATTTAATAACTGAGGGTTCGACATAAAAGGAGTTTTACCAGCAACACAAAATGTTTTTATACAGAGTTATAACTCCTTCTTAAAAGACTGATTTTTCAACGAAAAAGGACCTCGCCTCGCAGTCGTAAATAATTGAAGGGCTTAGCGCCGTCACGACAAAGCGACATTTTATCAGTTTTCAGATAATGGGAGGGAAAAGGGTAGAGAATTATTATAATGATATCTAAAAGTTTTATAATTGCTGTCTTAAATATTTTGTCTCCCCAGATCTGCTTTCACTTCTTCTTAATAAGAATGACAATCTAGATTTAAATGTGAAAAAGTTGATTAATTCTTATACAAAAAGGAAGTTCAGAAAAAGTTTAAGGTTTTATAAAATATACACCGCATTAGCCAACGAAAATTTATAGCTGATATTTTTCTCCCTATTCTTTCTCGCTCTTTTGATCCCTAACTCACAATATATATTTTTAAATAAAAAAATGTAACAGTTCTTTGTAAACTTTTCGTTCAGTTATAAATTGGCTATATTTTCATATCAATGAAGAGTTGTAGTACAGAACTAGATAACCAACAAAATTGAAATTTTTCGGGTGAGCGAAAAAATATTCTGTAAAATGGAAAACACCATATAAAGATAAAACAAAAGTCCACTACTGAGCTGAAGTGTTTCTAAATTGAGGCAAAAAAAGTGTGATTAAAAAAATAATTCAGTTCCGAGAAATAGCATGTGGAAGTTGACAATCTCAAAGTGATCTTTAGAAAGCAATATTAAAAATCTAATTTTCAATTTTAAAAAAAATTGCTCTCGAGATATAGCTGAGTAATAATACAAAAAAATTTCATTAAACAAAATTATTCTGATCCGAGAAAATTAAGATTTAGTGTGACCTATTTCGCTGAAAGGTCTATAAAAACAAGAAAAGTGTATGTTTTTTTTATAAATAAACGATATTAATTACAAGCAATATCATTCCTGATAGCAAGGGAAAAATTTGAGTGAAAAAATGTTTATAAAAGTGGTTTCTTGTAGAAAATGAGGATTTAAGATTCTAGGTTAGAATATGATTGGTACTTTGGTGCCGAAAAAAGTGGCAAATACACTGTTAAAAATTTATGTTGGAACTTTACATTAAATGTATTGGAAGTTTATTTTCGAGACGTAAGGTAACGTTCCAATATACGATACTGTACATTGGAAATGTTGGTATTGTAATATTGCTATACATTTAATGGAAAGTTGCGGAGGAAAATTTAAAAAAAATCGAAATTCACAGGCACGGAGAATCGAACCCTAACCGTTCAACTCTAAGTCGAAAACATTACGCACTAGACTAGCAAGATAAAATTCTTACCTTACATGAATAGAGGGACAATCTTTTTATTACTATATTAAAAATGAGATTTCAAAAAAATCCTTTCAACACAACGTGTATTCGATTTTTTAAGAATTTTTCTATGCAAAAACCCATTTTCGGCAAAAAGTTGGTGATCTAGTTCCTAACGATTTTTATATCAATTAAAATCAATATTTTTTTTCTTAATAAAACCAACAGAACTCTTGGAAAATAGGAAGCGTAATTAATATGACTGACCTATACGAACACGAAGCATAATATGAACTCTATGTACCCTTTCTGGGTGACCCGATTTAGTCTTGATTTCAAATCGCTCTTTACGTATTCGATGGCAGCCCTCAGTTTAAAAATGCAAAAAATCTTAATGTGATTTGAAAAAATAAGAGAAATTGATGCAAGAAACGCGTGGAAGGAAAAGGCGGTGAAAATAGCTGTAGAGATATGCTAGATTCACAATTCTGAAGAGCGAAAGCGATTGCATCATTTCGCAGTGATTTATGTTCAGCACATTTTACTATTTTTGCATAAAATAACATAAATCCAGGCAACTATTTAAAACAACGTTACCTACGTAGTTCAAATTTCCGTTGAAAGCTTCGTAATTTAATATACCGTAAAACGGGGCTAACTGGGACACGTTGGGGAAACCGGAACACTCATAATTTTATATTTTATAATTTGATTTCTTTTTTTTTCTGGATAAAAATCTAAAATTTTAAGTGAGATAAGATACTTTGTTTTGGTTGTAGAATGATTTTTATAAAAAGTTTCGAGTTTGTAGGGGAAAGCTGGGAATGTTCAGAAATCATAATTATCAAGTTGGGATCGTCCCGTTTGATTATAATAAGTTGCAATATGTAATTCAAGAAAATGTTTCCTAATATCGCCAGGACTATTTTTTAATTTTGTGTCGTTATACTTATAAGGTTATGCTTTTACTGAAAATAAACACATATTTTTATGTTGTTATTCAGCATATTAGTTTAATTTACTCTAAAATAACGATAAAGGCTTTTAATTTATGATATTTTGCCACTTGGCATCAAAGAATAGATATTTGTGCCTTTTTATTGAAAGTGGACGACTTAACCCCACACTGAGGGTCGAAGACGGACACACTTTAGACTGCAATAACTACTTCCTTATTGCTAAATTAAATTTTTTAACGTCCGGATACGGAAGATGACTTAGACATTATACGTTTAAAGCATGAATATCCAATTTCAATTCCTTCCGATAATATATTGAGAAAAACCTAAAGAAATGTCCCGCTTAGCCTCGTCTTACGGTATTCTTACAAAATTGAGAAATCTTAATTTATTCAGAGACGAAAAGTCGATTAAAATAACGAATACTTCGGTCTTCAAAGTTTTATTATTTAGTAAAATAATAGGAGTCCGAGAAGTTAATTACTTCCTGCAATCTAGTGTACACTGATATACTCTTTCTGCAATCTTATGCAATCCAATGCAATCCCATGCAATCCTTTATAATCACTTGGAATCCCCTCACTAAGAAAAAAATATAATCGGAAATTTAGTATAGAAATAAATAATGTTAAAATATTGAAAGAATTTATGCAAAAGATGCAAAATCTACAAACGAAAGGTTTGTTTATTAACTTAACGTAGGATTGCCAATGATTTCAAGGAATTCCACAGGCTTCAAGGAATTTTACAGAATTCGAAAAGAGTTAAA